>OY283146.1:25095939-25597439 GCA_958299785.1 Medicago lupulina
TATTTTATTTTCAAATCTTATTTTATTAAACAATAAAATAAGTCACCACATCATATAAAATCACTAAAAATCACATAAATCTCATAAATCATACTTCTGCACATCTCATATATCATATAATTATATTCTAGACTCCTCAAATAAATCAAATAATTAAAATAATCTAAGTGGGCGTTACAACTCTCCCCAACTTATAAGATTTTCGTCCTCAAAAATTTACCTCATGCAAACAACTCCGGATAAGATTCCAGCATCTTACTCTCAAGCTGTAACACCCCGTTTTCCCAACATAAAAATTTCTTAATAAATAATAATCAGAGTATTCACAACCTAAACGGAATGCTACATTTCTTAAAAATCACAATGGAATAAATAATAATTTATCCTTCAAAATATTTCAATAAATTCTTAATTCACTTCGCAGCGGAATTTAATTCAAAAATCTTAAACAACTTTGGCACGAAGGCCTCAACAAAATCTTTAAACATCATGTTCTTAAAATATTTCATAAAAATAATACGCAAGGAATAGAAAACAACAACATAAGTTCCCCATCCCGTTACGTATCAGAGCACCTAAGGACACAGTGAGAGATAGCCACTCACAACAACGATCAACAGCTACTAAACTTGATCACCTGCAAGTTACCCATACGAAGAGCAACATTTTCAAGCAGAAGGGGTGAGATTTCACAAACATCAAACTTAAGCATACAATTCATCAATTACACTTAACTTAAAACATCAACTAATCACATAATCTTCAACAAGTACAATCATAAAACAACTCATCATAGTTCATCATATTCATCAACAGACATAATCTCAAACAACTCATCATAATCATGTATAGAAACGTCTTAGCATCATCAAAATCATCATATAGAAAACATCATCAAAATTCATCATATAGAAAACATCATCAAAATTCATCATATAGAAAACATCATCGCATCATCAAGTTCATCATGTTAAACAACAAATGCATTCATAATTATTTCATCAAGACTCTTCCTCAACAACTCAACATCTTAGACACCTTAGACAACTCGACACGACTATGCAACTCTAACATCTTAAACATCATGCATGTGGTACCAAATTTTGAGCATTAATATACTCCATCGTCGCAGTTGAGCAAAAGCTCCATCGTCGCTTTGAGCAAAAGCTCCATCGTCGCTTTGAGCAAAAGCTCCGTCGTCTCTTTTAAATGAATATGCATGGACTGACATCTTATGGCTTAAACGAGTCTAACGTCTCAACATCTTAAAACATCTTTGATTGACACATGCAGTTTTAAATTACTTATAACAAGTACATGGCAGCAGGTCATAAAATAAATGGCATATAACATCACTCGAACATCTTTAGAACATCACATTAACTTTACAAGTATAGCACATTATGCACACATCATTCATGATTCATAAGCAATAACATATAACTTCTTATGACAGCTTCACAGATCTTTATTTAACGTGTAATTAGCTTATATCCCATCCCAAGGTTTAACTCACAACATCAAGTGCGAAACAGATCGCAAAACAGTAAGGTATGACATTCTGCCAGTCACTACTCGCCATGGCGAGCTATGTTGTTCGCCTCGCGAGCTGGGAAGGTCTGCTCGCTACGGCGAGCTCAGCTGCTCGCCTCACGAGCTAGGAAGGTCTGCTCGCCTCGCGAGCGATAGGGTTCTACTCGCCACGGCGAGTAATCTACTCGCCTTCGGCGAGCGATCTCAGAACAGGTACGGGTTCGACAAGTTCTCACTCAAAACTCTCGATTCTCTCCATGTTTAACCTTAAAACCTACTGAAACCTTAGTACCATACTTATTCTAGGTTCTGTCATCAATTTCCACAGCCTTTACATCACTTAATCATTAATTCATGACTTTAACCTAGTTCTTAATTCTCTCAAAAACTCATCCATTTCTGGTTAATCATAATTGAATTGAATTACGGTTTAATATAATGAAAGCTAGGCTCACATGCAACAATCTTCAAATATCACATCTTTATATAACACATCTTTTAAGTAACACATCCTCAAATAACACATTATTTTCACATCGTTAAATAACACATTAATTTCACATCATCACATAATCATATCAAAACTCAAATCATAATCAAAGCCAAACAAAACAACACATGAATCCAATTTAAACCGTTAAACATCATCTCACCATCAAATTCTCTCATAACCCTAGTTTCCCAAACTTCTCAAAACTATACCTAATCATGCTAATTGCAATTTCAGAAATCATATACTTAATTTTAATGAGAGTTAGTCTCACCCTTACCTTAATTCAGATGAACAAAGCTTACGAAAGAGAACAAAAGTGGTGAAAACACCCAAATATACTGCTGCAGTGCGCGACAGTTTTCTCTTAACTCCAGCCTTGTTTCGACGATCCGAACGGTGAAAAGGTAGACCCAGGTGTTGTGAACCTTGTGTCCAAAAATCGTTACGATCCAATGGTTAACGAGTGAGAAATCGCTGTTTTACTGAGGCAGATTTCAGAAAAACGGGAATTGTTTTCTCTCTTCTCTTTGGTGTCTACTTTTCTCACAAAAAACTGTTTTTACCTTCAAACTATTCTAACCTAGCTTCTCCTATTTATATATCTCTTCTCCTCTATCTTATTTACTCTTATCACCAAAAACTACTCTCTTCCCTCATATCTTAATAATAATAATAATAATACACCAAATAACAAATATATTTCTATACTAGATAACATATATATATCCACACAAAATAACATATATATTTCTACATAAAATAACAAATATATTTTCAAACCAAATAACAAATATATTTCTATAACAAATATATCTCTACATAACAAACATATTTCTATAACAAATATATTTCTATAACAAATAACATAATGTTTCTACACCAAATAACATATATATTATAATATAATATGCTACTAAAACACCAACATATAACACAAAAATAACACACATCACATAAATCAAATAAATTATTCAAAAAGACTCTAAACTCAATCAAATAATTAAATAAATAAAATAGGGCGTTACACAAGCTCCCACGTCAAACTTTCACCAGTCACTCTGTCCCAAACGACTTTCACAAGAGGTATCTCCTTGCCTCTCAAACGCTTCACTTCACGACCTTCAATCCTCACTAGTAAGGTCTCAACCGTAAGGTTATCTCTAACTTGCACATCATCTCTCTGGATCACATGAGATGGGTCCGGAACATACTTCCGAAGTTGCGACACATGAAACACATCGTGCAAATTCAAAAGATGCGGTGGTAAACCCACTCGATACGCCATCATTCCAACTCTTTCCGATATCTGATACGGACCAATAAATTTCGGAGTCAACTTCTTTGACTTCAAAGCACGACCAACACCGGTCATGGGAGTAACTCTTAGGAATACATGATCTCCTTCTTGAAACTCAAGGTCTTTCCTTCACTTATCATAATAACTCTTTTGTCAACTCTGCGACGCTTTCATCTTTTCTTGAATCATCTTTACCTTCTCAGAAGTCTGTTGAACAATCTCTGGTCCTAAAACTATATTCTCACCTGATTCAAACCAACACAATGGAGTTCTACACCTACGACCATACAAAGCCTCAAAAGGTGTCATTCCAATACTAGAATGATAACTATTGTTGTACGTGAACTCTATCAACGGAAGATGACTATCCTAAGTTCCTCCTTGCTCAAGTACACAAACTCTCAACAAATCTTCCAATGATTGAATCGTTCTTTCCGACTGACCATCTGTCTGCGGATGATAAGCCGAACTCAACCTCAACTTAGAACCCAAAGCCTCTTGTAAACTCTTCCAAAATCTAGAAGTAAATCTCGGATCTCTATCTGATACGATGCTCGACGGAACACCATGTAGCTTCACGATATCTCGAATATAAATCTCTGCCAACTGAGCTACGGGAAAAGTGATATTAATCGAAATAAAATGAGCCGACTTCGTCAATCTGTCAACAATCACCCAAATGGCGTCATTCCCTTTAGGAGTATTCGGCAAACTTGTCACAAAATCCATGGATATACTATCCCATTTCCACTCTGGCACATCTAAAGGTGTCATCAATCCAGCAGGTTTCTGATGCTCCACTTTCGACTTCTGACAAACCAAACAAGAATACACAAAATGTACCACGTCACGTTTCAATCTAGACCACCAAAACAACTTTTTCAAATCGTGATACATCTTCGTAGCTCCCGGGTGAATACTCAAGCTACTTCTATGACTCTCTTCAAGAATCATCTTCTTCATCTCATCATCGTCTGGAATGCAAATCCTACCCCGGAATCTCAACACTCCTCGATCATCGACCTTAAAGTCACTATCTTCAGTCTGATTACTAGCAACCAACAAGTCGACAAACTTAACATCTACTTTCTGCGCTTCTTTAATACTTTTCAAGAAATCATTATCAATCTTCAGCATTCCTAGCTTTACACTCTGAGGTGACCATTCACAGACTAAACTCAAATCTCTAAACTGTTCAAGCAATTCGAACTCCTTCACCATCATAGCAGACATATGTAAAGTCTTCCTACTCAAAGCATCTGCAACAACATTAGCTTTACCCGGATGATAATTCAAACCAAAGTCATAATCTTTCAATAGTTCAAGCCACCTTCGCTGTCTCATATTCAATTCCTTCCGATCAAACAGATACTTCAGACTCTTGTGATCACTGAACACTTCAAATCTGGAACCATACAAATAATGTCTCCACATCTGTTATACCCTCATTTTGGACCTAAAAATACTCGTTCAAACTTTTTTTTTGTTTCTAATCGTTTCAAATTCACTGTGTCTATTTTACAACTTTTACTGTGCCACAAACGCACATTTTACTGTTATTATCTCCAATCTTCATACATCCAAAGCCATTCAAAGTGTTTTCTTGCATTACAAGTCTTCAAAAAGGGTCTCTAGGACCATTGCATGTTTTCCTACATTTTATTCCAATTTTTGCATAAAATCATACAAAAGGGTATTTTGGTCATTTCCTACAAAGGAATCCATTTTAGTCCCTACAATTTGTCCCTGAGTCTTTTCAATTTGTCTGCATGAATCATTAATCAAATTTTGTACAAAATCGTCTTAGTTTTGCATCTGAGTCAGTCTGGGTCGTTTTAGTCCCTAGGGGCGTTTTGGTCTTTTCGCATCAAATAAATTTTGGGCAGAGAGGTATTTTAAAATACCTCATTTTGGTAATTTGTCCGTTTTAGTCCATTTTGTCAGTTTTAACTGTTTCACTTTACGTTGTTTCAAGTTACCTTTTTTACCAGTTTTACTTTTTTAACTTTTTGCAATTCAGTCCGGATTTTATACTTTATTACAAATACGCCCCAATTTCTTTTTAATTCTCAAAACAGTTCAATTTCCTTTTTAAAATTCCAAAAGCAGTCCATTTTTTTTCTTTTTTTTAATTTGCAGTTTAGTCCCAAATTCTTTAAAATTTCATTTTGGTCCTTGAGTTCTTTTTTTACGGTTTCGTCCAAGAGGCCACGCAAGCAGTTCCATGTCCAGATGTCACAATGCAATTGGTCCAATGCACACATGGCAGCTTATAAATAGTGAACAGTGTCAGAGATCCACAGATACGCGCCACATCACAAACATAATTCACACTCTCTCTCATGGTAGTTACAGATCAAAACCCAGAAAAACTCACCAAGAACTCAAGAATATTCATGAACCCTAAGCCACATTCAATCTCAATTCAGTTCAATTCCATGCCAGAACTACAAATTCACTATTGAATCCGATTCACAGTATCAAACAGAAGCCAAATTCGCACAGTTATGGCGCAAATTCGAGCAATTCTCAGAGATTCACGTGAATCATCATCACTGAATTGCTGAGCCTGCAATCCAACGCGAGCACGCCACCGGAGTAGCGCGCTGCAAGCGTAATCACAGGCTGTGGATCAGAGAAGAAGAGGGAAGAAGCGGTGAAGGATTTCACAGGATCCGGATCAAAGGAGAAGAAGAAAAGATCAAAACAAGCTTACCGGTAAAGATCAAAGCCAAGAATCAAAGAAACGGTTCGAATCTCCGATCAAAAAACCCAGGTAAAACCCTAATTCCATCTCATCTCTTCCTTCAGTATCATAGAAACCCAGAATGATGTGAATCCAAAGCCGTTTCGAACCGTTCGATCCAATACACAAACCCTAACACGAAAATCATTTCGAAAATCAGAGGAACGCTTCGAAATTCACAACGGGTGTGAATCGAAGCAGTTTCTCATGTATCTATAACAGTTTCAATCAAAAGAACAGAGAAAACGAACGGTTCGAACACTTTGAGATGAAAATCTCAGATTAACATCATTCAAACGGTTAAGTTTGTGTTCTTGTGTAGGATTCATGCTCAGATCAGTAACAAGAACGATTTAGTGCATGATTGAACTGTTTCTGGGTGGATTTGGGTAAAGCTAGGATTAGGGTTTGGAGAGGAACGGAGAGAACAAGAGAGGAAGAAAGAGAATCGTAGGAAGAAATAAGGAAATCCGGATCCTGAACCTTTTATATAGCTGGTGGAACGGGTCGGGTCTGACCCGGTCCACCTCCCTTGCATTTTGAACTCTTCGATCAGGATCCGGATGAATCCGGATCAATCCAACGCTCCTGGGGCATTAACTTGATCCGGATCCATCAGTGGCACGGGTTGGGCTTTGAAACTGTGGGCTTTAGTTTTTTTTGCTTCCTTATTTTGGTTTTCTTGCTAAATACGCCTGTATCTTTGCTATCTGAACCTCCTTTGGTGATTTTGTCCTTTGTAAAATTTTAGGGATTTTTCTATGTGCTTCTTGATATATTTTTGACTAGTTTGTGACATTTTTACATGTTGAAATGAATAGAATGTATGTGCTAATTTTTGTTGTTCTTGATTTGCACATTTTTGGTGTTTTGTGAAGTTTCTCGCATAATCTTTGTTCTAATTCAATACCATGTGATCTTGATGCTTGTGATATAATTTTGTGATACTTTTGCTGTGAGTTTATGGTTATCACCACTGTTTTGTGAATGGTGATTTTAATTTCTTATTTGGCGAACAATATGAATCTTTTAAGGTATAGAGTGTGCATAAAATGTGTAGGTGTTGAGCTTGAATGCACGGCCTATGATTTTCCCTTGATTCTTGAAATGATTACCTCAAAATAGTGTTGTTTTGGTACAAATTATAGGTCATGGGTTGAAATAAGTTTTAGGACTTTGTGTTGTGATATTTTCTTTACTTTTTTGCACTTGTTTTTGCTACTTGTTTAACATTTCTCATTATGGCTATTTCATTTACCATGCATAGTTCATTCCCCATTATCACTTCATACTTGCTTACTAACCCTATTGCTTCATGCCTTATTCATATTGCAAGCATTGCATTATTTTCACCTTTTTCTTTCTTTAGCCACCTTATGCAATTTCCCATTAATTCATGTAATCTTTTAGGTTAGTTTTTTGCTTTCCTTTAATTTCATGCAAGACCATAGAATGTAAAATAGGACCCAATGTAAAGGACAATGGACACTATGATGATGTACACCGACACAAGCACCGACACGCACACACGTTGTATGTTTACCGCTAGATGTATGTTTAGGAAACGCGACACTTAGAAAATATGCATTTTTCAAAGCAAACTAACTCTTCACTCAAATCTTTTCACAATAATGTTGGAGTCAAAACTCCACAATTTTCCCTTTATTTTCTTAATCAAAAATACAAATGAAACTTAAATTCCAACTTTAACCTTTTTGTTTAATAAGTGATCAACCTCACCTTCTTTCAAATCTCATGCCTTTAAGGCCTCTCATCCTTTCTTCAAAACTATTTTCAAAACTAAAATTGAACCAACCCACAAAATCTTTTGGAAGAGAACTACATGGAATTTTGATCCCTTAAAAGGGTATGTAGGCAAGAGACCAAAATCTCTCCAAGTCCAATAAAATAAAATCCAAACCTTCTCCTCCTCATTCTTAAAATCAACATTTTCTCTCGAAAATAGCATAAAAATAAAGCGTAAAACATAGAATTAGAAAAACGGCTCCTATAGAGTACTATAGTCGTTGCGGGTGCCTAACACCTTCCCGTAGCGAAAATTGCCCCGAACATAGAATTTCTAAGGGTTTTCTCAATTTTACCCTTCCCCAAAAAAAATAGAGACATCAATGAATGAAAGGTTCAAGCCTAATTAATGACTTGAAACCCGAAAATCGCGATGACAACATTTTAAGCACATATACAACTGCAGCTAACTCAAGGTCATGAGTAGGATAATTTCGTTCATGAATTCTCAACTGTCTTGATGCATAAGCAACCACTTTAACATCTTGCATAAGCACACCACCTAAACCCAATTTGGACGCATCACAATACACGACAAAAGGTTCCTCCGACCTTGGCAAAATCAAAACTGGAGCCGTCGTCAAACGCTTCTTCAACTCATTAAAACTGTTCTCACACTGAACATCCCACACAAAGGCTTTACCTTTACAAGTCAACTGTGTTAACAGAAGTGCCAACTTAGAAAATCCTTCTATAAATCTTCTGTAATAACCAGCCAAACCCAAAAAGCTTCTAATCTCTGTAACCAACTTAGGAGTCTCCCACTGTGATACCGCATCAACTTTAGACGGATCAACTGCAATACCATTACCAGAAATAACATGGCCAAGAAAACTGACCTCTTCCAACCAGAATTCACACTTCGACAATTTAGCGTAAAGTTTCTTCTCTTTCAACACTTGCAAAACAATCTTCAAATTCTCAGCATGTTCTTCTTCAGACTTGGAGTAAATCAATATATCGTCAATGAATACCACCACAAAACGATCCAAAAATGCATGAAAAATGCGATTCATATACTCCATAAACACACCAGGTGCATTGGTAACACCGAAAGGCATCACCTTGTACTCATAATGTCCATAACGCGTTCTAAAAGTTGTCGCTGTCTTCTGCATATCTTCGTCTTTCAATTTAATCTGGTGATAACCCGACCTCAAATCAATCTTGCTAAACACATGTGCACTCACTAACTGGTCCATCAAGTCGTCAATTCTCGGAAGTGGATACCTATTCTTTATAGTTACTTTGTTCAACTGACGGTAATCAATACAAAATCTCATGTTACCATCCTTCTTCTTAACCAACAACACCGGCGCTCCCCAAGGTGATACACTTGGTCTAACGAATTTCTTATCGAGCAAATCCTCCAACTGTTTCTTCAGCTCAGCCAACTCAGAAGCTGACATACGATAAGGTGTCATAGACACAGGCTTCGTTCCAGGAACAAGATCAATCGAAAATTCAACTTCTCTTTCTGGAGGCACGTCAGGAATTTCATCAGGAAAAACTTCTGGAAAGTCGCATACCACCTGTAGCTTATCAATCACTGCTTGATTCTCAATAGATAAAGACGCCATCAAAGAAAACATCATAATTCCATCACGTCCCAACTGCTTCAGCTGCTTCGTAGACAAGAACTCTGCTCCAGTTTCCTCTTCAGCAGAATAGAAATATACCAACTTACTAAAACAACTGATATGGACATGGTTGTATTCTAACCAATTCATCCCCAAGATTACATTCATACCACTCAAAGGTAAACAAACCAGATCAATCTCAAAATCACGACCAAACATAGACACAGAACATCTCAAACACACAAGAGAAGTAGTTACCGAACCCTTAGCTGGAGTTTCGACAACCATCTCCCCATTCATATCAGACATAGCAAGATTCAACTTAGCAGCACAATCAATAGCAATAAAGCAATGCGTAGCACGAGTATCAATAATAGCAACTAAAGGTGTATTATCAAAATAACAAGTACCTCTGATCAAACGATCCTCATTCTCTGTCTGAGTACCAGTCAAAGCAAAAACCCTCCCAGTAGCCTGAGCCTTCTTAGGCTTCTCGCATTGCGAACCAATATGACCTTCCTCATTGCAATTAAAGCACACAATGTCATCATGTTTGCACTCTGCAGTAGTATGCCCTTTCTTACCGCAACGAAAACACCGTTTCACCTCTCCAGGACAAGCATTACTCTTGTGGCCTTTCTCACCACAAGTATAGCAGATAATATCATTAGGAGCATCTTTCTTTTTAGGTCTCCTCTCATCATTAACTCTTTGTTTGCCCTTATCAGTTGGGGCACCGTAAGGCTTAGGACAACTCTACTGACCTTTAACTTTCCTCTCATTAACAACCTTGTAATGAGCCTTAGTATCCTCTTCATAAATTCTACAACCGCTCACCAGTTCAGAAAAGTTACGGATCTTCTGGTAACCAATTGCCCTCTTGATATCAGCACGTAAGTTGTTCTCGAACTTGATACACTTGGAGAACTCAGCAGTCTCAACAGTATAAGGTGGATAGAATTTAGCCAGTTCCATAAACTTAGCAGCATACTCGGTCACTGACATGTTCCCTTGTTTCAGCTCAAGGAATTCAATCTCTTTCTTCCCGCGAACATCTTCCGGAAAGTATCTGTCAAGGAACTCCCTCTTAAACACAGCCCAAGTAACTTCAGCACCATCTTGCTCTAGGATAGGTAGAAGACCAATCCACCAATCATCAGCTTCCTCAGCTAGCATGTGCGTACCAAAACGCACCTTCTGCACCTTTGTGCACTGCATGACCCGGAACACTCTCTCAATCTCCTTGAGCCACGTCTGAGCTCCATTAGGATCATATCTTCCTTTGAAGGTAGACGGATGATTCCTCAGGAAGGTTTCCAACATTCTTACTTCGGCATTAGCACCAGCATTAGCATTAGGCTATTGCCCCACAGCTTGAGCCACAACTTCCAATGCAGCAGCAATTGCAGCGTCATTTCTTCCAACCATCTTAGTTCTCTACATAACACAAAACAATCAGTTTGACACATAACAATATATCAACTGATACTCGACACCACAAGACTCAACTACTTGGCCGGACGAACCAACCTGCTCTGATACCAATTGTAACACCCCGTTTTCCCCAACATAAAAATTTCTTAAATAAATCAGAGTAATCACTTAACGGAATGTGACATTTCTCAAAAATCTCAAATATGAATAAATAACAATTTATTTCTTCATAAAATAGTCATCGTAATAATTCAAAACTTCGCAGCGGAATAACATAAAAGACTTGGCACGCATGCCTCATCATAGAAATGTCATAAATCAAAGTCAACATAATTGTCATAAAACTTCATAGATAATACGTAAGGAATAGAAAGCAATAACAAAGATCCTCATCCCGTTACGTATCAGAGCACCTAAGACACAACCGAGGGAAGTCCTCACACGTCTGCACCTATTCTTGATTACATGCAAGTTACCCATACGAAGCGCAACATTTTCAAGCAGAAGGGGTGAGATTCACAAAACAATAATATTAAGCACATAATTCAACAATTATATTTAACAATCAAAAACATAGTCAAACGTGTCATAACAATGATCATTTAGCATCTTGGAATTCAACTTCGTAAAACATCTTAGCAAAATAATAAACACCATAATGAACTTCACAACAATAGACATATGGCATCATAATCAACATCACAATCATCATCATAATCAACTTAACGGCATGACAATGCAACTCTAACTCGACTATGCAACTCTATCATCTTAATCATGCATGTGGTACCAATCCAGGGCATAAGCCCTCGTCGCTTTGAGCATAAATATACTCCTAGGGCATAAGCCCTCGTCGCTATTGAGCAAAAGCTCCAAGGCATAAGCCCTCATCTCTGTTGAGTAAAAACTCCAGGGCATAAGCCCTCATCTTTAAATGAGTATGCATGAGACTCAATCTCTTACATCTTAGACATCATGAACATCTTAAGGAATCCAATAATTTGGAACAACATCTTAGACCCACACATGCAGCTTAATCTCAATTATAAACAGCAACATGGCAGCCATAAACAGTCATAGGATGTAACAATATCAAATACAATCAACCTCTCAAACATCACATAATTCACATAATGTTCATATAATTCATAAATCTTGAACAACAACATTAAATCTTCATATAGCAGCTTTACATATCGCTATTTATTATATAGTTAGCTTTCAATACTACCAAAGGGTCAAATCTCAAAGTCTCGTGCAAAACAGAACTTGAAACAAGAAGATAAGGCAGTCTGAAACCGCGCTAGTTCAGAAGCAAAACTATTTAGAAGCGAAACACCTAGTTCAGGAGCAAAACGTGTTCAGAAGCTAAACCTCTAGTTCAGAAGCTAAACTATTCAGAAGCTACACATCCAGTTCAGAAGCTAAACTATTCAGAAGCTATACATCTAGTTCAGAAGCTAAACTATTCAGAAGCTAAACATCTAAAACAGAAGCAAGGTTGTTCAGAAGCAAAGTTGTTCAAAAGCATGGTAGTCCAGAAGCAAAGTTGTTCAGAAATAAAACTGGGTACGGGGTTACGAACTTTTTCACCAAAAATCCCATTTTACACCAATCTTAACCCCAAATTCAACTGAAACGTCTGCACTAAGGCTATTCTATCATCTGTAACCAGGTTCCACATAAATTCTACGGTTTCTCATCATCTGATCATCAATTCGTCACTTTAACCTAATTCTCAAATCCTCAAAAACTATCCCTACACTTGTTAGATATAATCATATGAATTGCAGATTAATAATATTGTATGCTAGGCTCACCCTTACCTTAGATTGTTTTTCTGAAATCCAAAGTTGCGTTCTTCGTTCTTGATGTTCTCTCGTGATCTCTTCTAGCCTTTTTCTCACAAAACTGAATTTACGTGAAGAAACTCTTAACCTAGTTTTTCCTTTTTATAACCCCTTAATAATTCTATCTTATTACTCTTTCTCCCCAAAACTCTTTAAAATCACTAAACAACCCCCACATCTTAATAATTATTTTATTTTCAAATCTTATTTTATTAAGCAATAAAATAAGTCACCACATCATATAAAATCACTAAAAATTACATAAATCTCATAAATCATACTTCTGCACATCTCATATATCATATAATTATATTCTAGACTCCTCAAATAAATCAAATTATTAAAATAATCTAAGTGGGAGTTACAAAAGCCGCCTCTGACAACCAAGATTCCGAAATATTTACACCAGTCAACATGCTCTTGTTGAAATTCACTTTCAAACCCGAAATCTCCTAAAAAAGAAGCAGCAATGCTCGCATGGTACGCACATTCTGCCAACTCTTTTCACCAATTATAATAGTATCATCCGCAAACTAGAGGTGTGTAAGCCGCACCTCACCTAGCTGCCCAACACCGTACCCCCTAAACAAATCCGCCCCCACCACAGCATTCATCAGGACATTGAACCCTTCAGCAGCCAAAAGGAATAAGAACGGACACAAAGGGTCACCTTGACGAAGACCCCTCTGTCATCGCGATTTTCGGGTGTCAAATCATTAATTGGATTTGAACCTTTCAATCATTGATGTCTCTATTTTTTTTGGGGAAGGTAAAATCGAGAAAACCTTAGAAATCCTAAGTTCGGGGCTGATTTCATTACGGGAAGGTGTTAGGCACCCGTAATGACTATAGTATCCTATAGGAACCGTTTTACTATGCTTTACGTTTATGCGTTGCTTTTATTGCTACTTGTAAAAAAGGATTGATTTTAAGAATGAGAGGGAGAAGGTTGGATTTTATTTTATTGGACTTGGAGAGATTTTGAGTCTCTTGCCTACATACCCTTTTAAGGGATCAAAATTCCATGTAGTTCTCTTCCAAAATGTTTTTGTGAGTTTTGTTCTTTTTTAGTTTGAAAAAGATTTTGAAGAAAGAGATAAGAGGCCGTGTAGGCATTAGAATTGAAAACATATGAGGTTAGTCCAGTTTATTTACAAGAAATGGTTAAAGTTGGAAATTAACACTAGTTTTGATTTTGTCTTAAGAAAATGAAAGAAAAAGAGTGAGGTTTTGACCTCATTTTATTGCGAAATAGTTTGAGTTATGTGTTGATTTTTGGTGAAGAAGTTATAAGTTTCCCTAGGTTTTACGCTTCCTACACATACATCTAGCGGAAAGTCATACAACGTGTGTGCATGTGTCGGTGTACATCATTATAGTCCATAGTCTTTTACATCGGGTCCTATTTTACATTCTATAGTCTTGCATGAAACTAAAGAAAAGTAAACTACCTAAGCATTTACATGAGAATTAATTGGATGTTCCGTGAAGGAGCTAGAGGAAAAAAATGGGAATGAGATGAAATGCTTAGTATGCATGAAACATAGAGTAAAGTGGTTAGTAAAACGAGATGAAAATGATAATGAAACATTAATCCTAAACAAAATGGTAACTAATCACAAAAATTGGCATAAAATCACACTAAACAAAAATTGCAAAGTATCACAAAATTGGCATCAAAACTCTAACTAAACAAGATTGCAAAGTATCACACAATTAGTATCAAGAATCAAATTTAACAAGATTGTAAAATATCACAAAATTAGTACCAAGAATCAAATTTAACATAGTTGCAAAATATCACAAAATTAGTATCAAGAATCCAGCTTAACAAAATTGCAAAATATCACACAAAACGCGCATTAAGTACCAGAGACACACGACACAAAATTGGCACGAACATCGCATGCGAAACGCCGAGAAAACAACGAAACGGACACAAATTAGCACAAAAAGAGCAAACGCATATTTTTTATCCAATTTTCACGTGTAAAATATCACAACCCATCAAGAAAATAGTAAAAACCATACAGTAAAAATCTTGGAATTTTTTAATGAAGTTTGGCATGCAACAGGTCCAATTAGCAAGTATTGCGTTGCAAATAGCAAGAAAATTCAAGAAAACTGAAAGAAAGACCAAACCCGCGGGTAAAAGGCCCAAACCCAACACACAGATGGATCCGGATCTCCAGAACGCCTCTGGGGCGTTGGATTGATCCGGATCCATTAAACCTAGATCAAACGGCCACAAACACGGGAGAATGGGTCGGGTTTGAACCGACCCGGTTTAGGGCTTATATAAAAGGATTATGAACCGGTTCCCCTCATTTCTTTCATTCTTTCTCTCTCTTCTCTTCCCTCTTCTCTCTTCTCACGCCGGCGCTACTATGAACCCTAAACCCTAACTTTCAAAATCCAACCCAGAAACATGTAATTTATGGCTCAAAAGTTCCATCTAGTTGTTCTAGTCACGAATCCATGGCTGGAATTTACATGCATTCACTGAATCAACGCAGATCTTGGATTTTCTTTCACGGATTTCAATCGGTTCTTTGGTTCTTTTTTGGTTCAAATCTTTGTTTTTGATGAATTTCTTACGGATTCCTAGGTTCACAATGGTTTATTCACGTTGTAAACCCAGCAATCCTTCACGGTTTTTGAAAAAATTAGGGTTTCAATCTTTTTTTCGAACCGGACCCTTTGAATCCGTACAGATCTATGTTGATTTAGTTTCACTGATGTTCATGCGTACAAAAGTGGTAAGTTTTTGATTTTTCACCTGGTTTTGGTTCGGAGATTCGATCTTGAGCCTTCGGAATCCTTCAATCTTGATTCTGTTGTTGATTTTGAGATTGAAATCCGGAAATAAGCCGTGGTCTTTCTTTCTTCCTTTGAACCGGTTCGGAATCCTTGGAATTCTTCTTTCTTTCTTCTTCTCAATCTCCCTCTGTGATCGGTGCTGGAGTTTCTCGCTTCCGGTGAGGAATTCGCACCTTGAATTGCAGACTTTATAGCTCAATGATGAAGATTCGATTGAATCTCTGAGAGCTACACCAAAAACTCCATTGATTTTGTTGAATTTGGGTTCTGGAAACGGTTAGGGTTTGAATGTTCTTGGTGAATTTTCTGTTTTGATCCCAACTGAATCAGAGAGAGAAAATTTTCTGTTTGTGATGATGTGTCTCGTGATGAATGGATCCGTTGGCATTTTGCACAGTAACTGGCCTTTTATAGGCTGCCAAGTGGCCTTTTGACCAATGAGGTGGTGACATGTGGCCCTGACTTAGCTTGCGTGGCATCCTGAGGACTGACCTGCAATTTTATGAAACTTGGGACTGATTTGCAATTAAACAAAAATTGGATTTATTTGAAAATTAAAAGAATTGGGACTGTTTTGGAATTTTTAAAAAGTCTGGACTGCTTCTGAAAAAAAGAAAGAAAAAGAAAAAACTGACTGCCTTAAAACTGGACTAAAAATGCAATTTTGTAAAATATTGGACTAAAATGCAATTTCATAAAGGTTTTGGACTAAAATGCAAAAAAAAAAAAAATTGGTAAAAAAATGTAATTTGAAATGCAACGTAAAGTGGAACAATTAAAATTGACAAAACGGACTAAAACGAACAAACTACCAAAAATGAGGTATTTTAAAATACCTCTCTGCCCAAAATTCATATGATGTGAAAAGACTAAAATGCCCCTGGGGGCGAAAACGACTCAAACTGACTCAGACGCAAATTAAGATGATTTTCGTACAAAATTTGATTAAAGATTTATGCAAACCAGTTGAAAAGACTCAGGAACCAATTGTAGGGACTGAAAATGGGTTCCTTTGTAGGAAATGACCAAAATACCCTTTTGTATGATTTTATGAAAATTTAAAAGACTGAAGCAGTAATGTATGCAGTTGAAGCACAGTAGAAAACATGGTGAATTTGAAAGTATTAGAAAATAGCAGGAAATTGAGTGAGTATTTTTAGGTCCAAAATGAGGGTATGACAGCTGCCCCTATTTAAGTTTCTTTGTCTGGAGAGTCAAGAGACAGAGTCTTTGGCTTGACGCGACGAAGATACTTAAATATCGACATTAGCACTGATTTTAGGCGTAAAAATACATTTGCAAATGTTATGTATGCCATGCAATATTTGTGTTATGAATGCAAGACAAACTGAGAATTGAATTTAACAGAATATGTCGGATCCATTGCGGGATTGGTAGACATTAACAGAATAGCAAAAGGAATATGTCGTATCCATTGCGGGACTGATTGACATTAACAGAATAGCAAAAAGGAATATGTCGCATCCATTGCGGGACTGATTGACATTAACAGAATAGCAAAAAGGAATATGTCGCATCCATTGCGGGACTGATTGACATTAACAGAATAGCAAAAAGGAATATGTCGCATCCATTGCGGGACTGATTGACATTAACAGAATAGCAGATAACAAGACTCACTGGGGAGACTCGAAAGCAAATATGACAGGTACAAGCTGTTCTTGGATGCGAACTAGCCACTTGACCGAGAATATTGACAACGAAGGGCGCAAGCTGCTCTTGTATTTGAGCTGGTTACTTGGCTGAGAGAAAACATAGAAAGCACAAGCTGTTCTTGGACACGAACTGGTTACTTGGCTGAAAGGAAAATGTAGGAAGCACAAGCTGTTCTTGGATCTGAACTGGTCGCTCGGCGGGTATCAAAAGGATAGGTACAAGCTGTTCTTGGATGCGAACTGGCCGCTTGACCGATAACAGAAACAAATTGACAGGCACAAGCTGTTCTTGGGGTGCGAACTAGCCACTTGGCCGTTAACAGAAACAAGTCGTATTTGAAAAAGAATTGAATTTGATTGACATAGCTGCAGGAGCTTGAATTTGACAGGAATGTTAGAACAAGACTGTTGAACTTTGAAATTGTCATGACAGTAGACATTTGTTGTTAGCAGAAGAAATTTGAAGTTGACATGATTGATTTTGATTGAAATTTAACATGGGAATTGAGAATGCAGATGCGTATGAATAGCATGACAATTTTATCAAATGCATGAACATGTAGAATGCATGATTATGCATGCATGAATGTTTTGAAATGCATGATGATTGGCAATTTGTAGACAGAATTTCGCAGAGACGGACAAAACAATGGAATATTGGGCACGTAATGGCTCGCGCTCGGACATATACTGCAAAAGCTCCTCTTCTGGGGATGCAGTCGTTTGAAGATACATCGAGACCATCGCTGAAGGCAGGAAGCTGTAAAATTGTAGAGAAAAACAGTTTGAATGGTACTGCTGCTTGTTGCATGTTTGTTTTTTCCTTTTCATTTCATTTTTCACTTTTTCTTTCATCATCCCATTTTTGCCTGGATCGCCCTTTCGGGTTTTCGACCCACCGGGGAATAGTTTTTTTTTTCACATGCCCCTGTTTTTGCCTGAATTGCCTTTGAAGGTTGTCAATCCATCGGGGTGCTCATTTTTGCCTAAGCCGCCCTTTCGGGTTTTCGACTTAGCGAGCATATTCATTTTTCATGCTTTTCATTCTGTTTTTTCATTCTTGCCATTGACCACAGACCGTCACTGGGAGGAAGGCTTGCTAGCAACTTGAATTGGAACTGATATCAATGTAGATCTGTTCATGCATGTTCATTTGAATGTACCTAGCTGTTCAGACTTGTTTTCAAAATACTTAAAAATTTTCAATTTTTATAATGTTTATTCCAGACATGCATCATTATTAACATAGAAGAAATCTTTTGTATAAAGCTTTGAAAATAGAATAGAAAATGAGTGCCAAACGAAAGCATAGGCTCAAATCGACGTATAAGGGTGGTAGTCAGCCAAAAGCGCGACTCCACGGATTTACAAAGCTTGGAAAATGGTAATTTTATTGGTTGGTGGTACATTGAACACAGTAACTGCTATGGTATCTGAAACTCTTGAATCCGCAGGCGTCGGAACCTCGGATGAGAACAGCCAAACATCAATTGCAAAGATCCCAAGGGGAATGGTGATTTGCCAGATATAGTCAATTGTCTTTTATTTCAATCTCATTTTTGCATGAACCGCCCTTTCGGGTTTTCGGCTCATCGAGACGCTCATTTTTGCCTGAGTTACATGTAATCTCAGCGAGCTTTTACATTTTTGTTTCTTGTCCCTTATTTTGCCTGGACCGCCCTTTCGGGTTTTCGTTCCACCGGGAAGCGCATTTTTGCCTAGGCCGCCCTTTCGGGTTTTCGACCTACCACGCTGTTCTTTTCATATCTAGACAAAGTATTTCTTGACTATATCGGCATTCACAGGATTCGGAAGTTCTACACCATCCATGTGTGTGAGAATCAAAGCACCGCCAGAGAAAGCCTTCTTGACAACATAAGGTCCCTCATAGTTAGGCGTCCACTTGCCCCTTGGGTCGGGTAGCTGACTCATTCTTCTCTTCAATACGAGTTCACCCTCTTTGAATTCCCGAGGACGAACTTTCTTGTCAAAAGCATTTTTCATCCTCGCTTGATACATCTGACCATGGGCCAAAGCATCCAGTCGTCTTTCCTCAATCAAATTCAACTGGTCGTACCGACTCTGGCACCATTCAGCCTCAGACAACTTGGCTTCCATAATCACACGGAGAGACGGAATCTCCACTTCCAATGGGAGAACTGCTTCCATGCCGTATACAAGAGAAAAAGGCGTTGCCCCGGTTGAACTACGAACTGTAGTGCGGTAGCCGTGTAAAGCATAGGGCAACATCTCATGCCAGTCTTTGTATGTTGTTACCATCTTCTGCACAATCTTCTTGATATTCTTATTAGCGGCCTCGACTGCACCATTCATCTGAGGTCTGTAAGGTGAAGAATTGTGGTGTTCAATCTTGAATTTCTCGCATAAGGCTTGTACCATGTCATTGTTCAGGTTGGTACCATTGTCAGTGATGATCTTGCTAGGGACACCATACCGACAGATGATATTGTTCTTGATGAATTTGACTACTATTTGCTTAGTCACATTGGCATAAGATGCAGCTTCGACCCATTTGGTGAAATAATCGATTGCTACCAGGATAAAACGATGACCGTTTGAAGCTTTCGGTTCAATTCTTCCGATCATATCAATGCCCCACATAGAGAAAGGCCATGGAGAAGACATAACATTGAGGGCGTGCGGAGGCACGTGGATCTTATCAGCATATACTTGACATTTGTGGCACCTTCTGGCGTATTGATAGCAATCACGCTCCATGGTCATCCAGTAGTAACCGGATCTCAACAGCTTTCTAGACATAGCATGCCCCGATGCGTGGGTCCCAAAGGTGCCATCGTGCACATCGTGCATTAGCTGCTCTGCTTCATATTCATCAACACATCTTAACAACACCATATCGAAATTCCTTTTGTACAGGTGTCATCGCGATTTTCGGGTGTCAAATCATTAATTGGATTTGAACCTTTCGATCATTGATGTCTCTATTTTTTTTGGGGAAGGTAAAATCGAGAAAACCTTAGAAATCCTAAGTTCGGGGCTGATTTCATTACGGGAAGGTGTTAGGCACCCGCAATGACTATAGTATCCTATAGGAACCGTTTTACTATGCTTTACGTTTATGCGTTGCTTTTATCGCTATTTGTGAAAAAAGATTGATTTTGAGAATGAGAGGGAGAAGGTTGGATTTTATTTTATTGGACTTGGAGAGATTTTGAGTCTCTTGCCTACATACCCTTTTAAGGGATCAAAATTCCATGTAGTTCTCTTCCAAAATATTTTTGTGAGTTTTGTTCTTTTTTAGTTTTGAAAATGGTTTTGGAGAAAGGAAAGAGGCCGTTAAGGCATTAGAATTGAAAACAAATGAGGTTGGTCCAATTTATTTACAAAAACGGTTAAAGTTGAGAATTAGTGTTCATTTTGATTTTTGATTAAGAAAACAAAGGGAAAATCTTTTGGAGTTTTGACTCCAAGGTTTGTTTGAAAAAGATTTGAAGTGATGGAAGTTGTTTGTTTTTCAAAAGATTGATTTTCTCTAAGTACCGCGTATCCTAAACATACACCTAGCGATGAACATACAACGTGTGTGCGTGTGTCGGTGCATGTGTCGGTGTACATCGTCATAGTCCATAGTCTTTTACATCGGGTCCTATTTTACATTCTATAGTCTTGCATGAAATTAAAGAAAGGTAAACTAAACCTAAAATATTACATGAATTAATGGAAATTGCGTAAAATGACTAAAAGAAAGAAAAAAGGTGGAAATGATGCAATGCTTGCGATATGAATAAGACATGAAATGAAACGGTTAGTGATGAATAGAGCGATGATAATATGGATAGCAATGTATAGGAGATGAAATGAACATAACAAAAAGAAGCATTAAACAAATCGCCAAAGAAACAAATGCCAAGAATAGTGTAAATAACACAAAACCTAAACCAAAAATTCAAGCTAAATCCCATGACCTTTAATCCTCACCAAAACAACGCTTTTCAAAGGAAATATTTCAAGAATCAAGGGAAAATCATAGGCCATGTGTCATACCCTCATTTTGGACCTAAAAATACTCTTTCAATTTCCCTGCTATTTTCTAATCCTTTCAAATTCACTGTGTTTTCTACTGTGCTTCAACTGCATACATTACCGCTTCAGTCTTTTAAATTTTTGCATAAAATCATACAAAAGGGTATTTTGGTCATTTCCTACAAAGGAACCCATTTTCAGTCCCTGCAATTTGTCCCTGAGTCTGTTCAACTGGTTTGCATAAATCTTTAATCAAATTTTGTACAAAATCATCTAGTTTGCATCTGAGTCAGTCTGAGTCGTCTTTGCCCCAGGGGCATTTTAGTCTTTTCACATTTTTTGAATTTTGGGCAGAGAGGTATTTTAAGATACCTCATTTTTGGTAGTTTGTTCGTTTTAGTCCGTTTTGTCAATTTTAAACGTTTCACTTTACGTTGCATTTCAAATTACCTTTTTTTAACCAATTTTATTATTTTTACATTTTAGTCCTAATATTTTCAAAAATTACAATTTGGTCCAAATATTTTGGTTTTTTGCAAGTTTGTCCAATTCTTTCATTTCTTTTAAAAAAAAACAGTCCAATTTTTCTTCTTTTTTTATTTTTTTTATTTTTGCAGTTCAGTCCTTAAACTTTTTAAATTTGCATTTTTAGTCCCTGAGTCAAACAGTCCAAGTGCCACGCAAGTGCTCAATTCCACGTGTCACGTTCCTATTGGGTCAGATGCACACATGGCAGGCTATAAATAGCACACAGTGTCAGAATTCTGCAGAATCACGCCACATCAACACAAACAGATTTCACTTTCTCTCTCCATTCAGTTGCAGATCAAATTCAACAAATTCATCAAAAAGCTCAAGAACACAAAACCCTAACCGTTTTCCAGAAATCAAATTCAAGCTAAAACCATGGAATTAGTGTGAGCTCTCGGAGATTCAAGCTTGAATCCTCATCATTGAGCTCTATTCCTTGCAATTCAAGCGCTGAATTCATCACCAGAAGCGACGAACTCAGTGCGATCACAAGGAGAAGATTGAGAAGAGGAAGGAAAGTGAAAGAATTCGAGGATTCTGAATCGGACAAGAAGAGGAAGAGGAAATTACCAGCTTGCTATTGAATCCGAACCAAGAATCAACAGAACAGGATCCAAAGTTCCAAGTTCTTGAAGGTTCTAGCTCAAATCTCCAATTGGAACTCAGGTAAACACAAGAACCTCATCTTTACACGTTCAATCACAACAATGAATCTCAAAACAATGTAAATCATCACGGATTCGAAGGTTTTGGTTCGAAATCACAGAAACCCTAAAATTTCCAGAAAAACTTTCAAGATTCTGAAGCTTACAACGCGTAACAAGCTTTGTAAACCGCTGAATCAACGCGCAAAAAACGTTTAAAAGCAGAATCGAACCAAAAAAAGAACGAAACCAAAACCTTTCGAATCCGTGAAACAGAATCCATGATTCGCGTCGTTTTAGTCGAAGCTTGCGGATTCAATTGATAGATTCGTGTTTAGAACAAAGAAACACAAGTTATAAGCCATGAATCTTGAAGTTCTGGGTCGGATTACGAGATTTAGGGTTAGGGTTTTTGAACGAAGAAGAGAGAAGGACGAACGGCGAAGAGAAGTAGAGAGAGAAGAGAAGAGAAAAATGAAAGAAACCGGGTTGCTTCCCTTTTATATAAGCACTTGGACCGGGTTGATCCAAACCCGGTCCATTCTCTCTCACTTCCAGCCGTTTGATCAAGATCCAGATGGATCTGGATCAATCCAACGCTTCAGAAGCGTTATATTGATCCGGATCCATCAGGTGTGTGGGTCTGGGCTCTGTAACCGTGGGCTTTGAGTTTTTCTTGTGTTTTCTTGAATTAATTGCTATGTACACCTTTATGCGTGCTATTTGAACCCCCTGTTCGTCCTGATTTTTTTACAAAAATCCAAAAATTTACTATGTGACTTTGGTATGTTTGTGAATGCTTTTGTGATATTTTTACATGAGCATGGCTGATAAAAATGATGAGCGTAAATTTCCTTTTTGATTGGTATATTTTGTGTAGACTTAGTGAATTTTCCTGTACGATTCTTTCATTCAAATTTTTGTCACGTGATTCTAGTGCTCGGCATTTGATTCTATGATGATTACCTCTGTTTTCTTAATAAATTCATTTAATCTTGGAAGGTTTAATTTTCTTTTGTTTTTTGTGTAATATTCTCAATCTTGTTGAACTTGAATTTTGTGATATTTCCATTTGTTTGTTAAATTTGATTTTTGATTACTATCTTGTGATGATTCCATTTTTTTGTTAAATTTGATTCTTGATACCAATTTTGTGATATTTTGCAATCTTGTTAAATTTGATTCTTGGTACTAATTGTGTGATACTTTCCAATCTTGTTTAGTTAGAGTTTTGATGCCAATTTTGTGATACTTTGCAATTTTTGTTTAGTGTGATTTTATGCCAATTTTTGTGATTAGTTACCATTTTGTTTAGGATTAATGTTTCATTATCATTTTCATCTTGTTTTACTAACCATTTTACTCTATGTTTCATGCATACTAAGCATCTCATCTCATTCCCATTTCTTCCTTGACTCCTCCATGTAATTTTCATTAATTCATGTAAATGCTTAGGTAGTTTACTCTTCTTTACTTTCATGCAAGACTATAGAATGTAAAATAGGACCCGATGTAAAAGACTATGGACTATGATGATGTACACCGACACATGCACCGACACACGCACACACGTTGTATGTTCATCGCTAGGTGTATGTTTAGGATACGCGGTACTTAGAGAAAATCAACCTTTTGAAAAACAAACAACTTCCATCACTTCAAATCTTTTTCAAACAAATCTTGGAGTCAAAACTCCAAAAGATTTTCCCTTTGTTTTCTTAATCAAAAATCAAAATGAACACTAATTCTCAACTTTAACCGTTTTTGTAAATAAATTGGACCAACCTCATTTGTTTTCAATTCTAATGCCTTAACGGCCTCTTTCCTTTCTCCAAAACCATTTTCAAAACTAAAAAAGAACAAAACTCACAAAAATATTTTGGAAGAGAACTACATGGAATTTTGATCCCTTAAAAGGGTATGTAGGCAAGAGACTCAAAATCTCTCCAAGTCCAATAAAATAAAATCCAATCTTCTCCCTCTCATTCTTAAAATCAATCTCTTTTACAAATAGCGATAAAAGCAACGCATAAACGTAAAGCATAGTAAAACGGTTCCTATAGGATACTATAGTCATTACGGGTGCCTAACACCTTCCCGTAATGAAATCAGCCCCGAACTTAGGATTTCTAAGGTTTTCTCGATTTTACCTTCCCCAAAAAAAATAGAGACATCAATGATCGAAAGGTTCAAATCCAATTAATGATTTGACACCCGAAAATCGCGATGACACCATGCATTCAAGCGTAACACATATACATTCCATGCACATTTCACACCCTAAAAGGATTCTTATTACTTGCCAAACAAGAAATTAAAATCACAATTCACAAAAACAGTAGGGATGACCACGAATTCGCAGCAAAGACATCACAAAATCGTGCTCCAAGCATCAAGATCACATGGTATTGAATTAGGACGAAAGATTATGCAAGAAACCTCACGAAAACAAACAACATACACATTAAGGAAAACAAATTGGCGCACATATACTTTATCAACTTTAGCATGTGGAATTAACATCAAAAAGTCAAGAAAATATCTAAAAACTCATAGTAAATTTTTAGGGACTTTCGCAAGAAATTTAACATGCACAGGGGTTCAAATAGTAAAAAAGCAGGTGCAAACAGCAAGAATTTCAAAACTAAGAAGAACAGGAAGACAAAGGCCCAAAACCGTGGATCCAGCCCCAGCGCTGATGGATCCGGATCCTCAGAACGTTTCAGAGACGTTGGATTGATCCGGATCCCCTGAACTAGCATCCAAAGGCCACAAGTGAAGGAAAATGGGTCGGTTTTGAACCGACCCGGTTCGGAGGTTATATAAAAGGCCACTGGTCCGGATCCAGCCATTTTTTCTAGGCTTTTCTCTTTCTTCTTCTTCTCTTCCTCGCCGTTCTCTCTTCTTCTCTCAAACCCTAACCCTAAAAGTTCCAATTCCTACCAGAAATGGTCCGTTCATGGCTTAAAAGCTTCGTAACGTTCGTCTAAACATGAATCTCTCAACAAAAAGCAAATTAAACCGTTGAATCAATGTGAATCCGCAAGTTGTGCTTCTGTAGGTTCGATCCGTTCGATTTTTTTGTGTTTTTTGGCTGAAAATGTTGTAAACATGTGAGGATTTGCTTCGATTTACACTCGTTGTGAATTCCGAAGCAAATCTCTGATTTTCAAAACGATTTTTGTTAGGGTTTGGGTTTTTTGGATCGAACGGTTCAATTGGCTCCGGATTCACGTTGTTCTGGCTTTCGTGATGGCATACGAAGAGATTTAGATGAAGTTAAGGTGTTACCTTGGTTTCTATTCGGAGATTCGAACCGTTCGCTTGATTCTTGGCCCTGGATCTCCTCTGGTAAACCGGTTTCACTCTTTTCTTTCTTCTCTTGATCCGGATCCTGCGAAATCCTTCTTTCTTTCTTCTTCTCAATCCTCCTCTGTGATCGGTGCTTGAGCTTGCTGCCTTTGGGTAGTGAGTTCGCGCTTTGAATTGCAGAAAAACCGATTCAATGATGAAGATTCAATGCTGAATCTCTAAGAATCGATGCAAACTCCATTGAATTTGTTGAGTTTTTGATTCTGGAAAGTTCTAGGGTTTATTCATGATTCTTGATGATTTTCTGTTTTGATTCATAACTGCATAGAGAGAGAATATGAATTCTGTTAGTGTGATGTGGCGTGATTCTGATCCTGATTCTGACACCTAGAGCCTTATATAGGCTGACAAGTGGCTGCTGGACCAATTGCAATGTGACATGTGGACTGTGGGCCAATGAGCTTGTGCCACGTGGACTTGGAACTGCTTGCGTGGCTTTTTGGACTGAATTGGCTTCTTTCTGACCTTGGGGACCAATCTGCAAATATGTAAAATATGGGACCACTTTGCAAAATAAAAAAAATGGGACTATTTTCAAAAGAATAAAAAATTTGACTGTTTTCTAAAAGAATTGGGACAAACTTGCAAAAAAACAAAATATTTGGACCAAATTGTAATTTTTAAAAGTATTTGGACTAAAATGCAAAAATAATAAAATTGGCTAAAAAATGTAACTTGAAAATAACGTAAAGTGAAACGTTTAAAATTGACAAAATGGACTAAAACGAACAAACTGCCAAAATGAGGTATTTTAAAATACCTCTCTGCCCAAAATTCAAATAATGTGAAAAGACTAAAATGCCCCTGGGGCAAAAACGACTCAGACTGACTCAGATGCAAACTAGATGATTTTGTACAAATTTGATTAATGATTCATGAAAACAAACTGAAAAGACTCAGGGACAAATTGCAGGGACTGAAAATGGGTTCCTTTGTAGGAAATGACCAAAATACCCTTTTGTATGATTTTATGCAAAAATTTAAAAGACTGAAGCAGTAATGTATGCAGTTGAAGCACAGTAGAAAACATGGTGAATTTGAAAGGATTAGAAAATAGCAGGAAATTCGAAAGAGTATTTTTAGGTCCAAAATGAGGGTATGACAGCTGCCCCTATTTAAGTTTCTTCGTTTGGAGAGTCAAGAGACGAAGTCTTTGGCTTGGCATGACGAAGATACTTAAATATCGACATTAGCACTGATTTTGGGCGTAAAAATACATTTGCAAATGTTATGTATGCCATGCAACATTTCGATTATGAATGCAAGACAGACTGAGAATTGAATTTAACAGAATATGTCGTATCCATTGCGGGATTGGTAGACATTGACAGAATAGCAAACAACAGAGTATGTCGTATCCATTGCGGGACTGATTGACATTAACAGAATAACAAAAAGGAATATGTCGTATCCATTGCGGGACTGATTGACATTAACAGAATAGCAGATAACAAGACTCGCTGGGGAGACTCGAAAGCAAATTGACAGGTACAAGCTGTTCTTGGATGCGAACTAGCCACTTGACCGGGAATATTGACAACAAAGGGCGCAAGCTGCTCTTGCATTCGAGCTGGTCACTTGGCTGAAAGAAAACATAGAAAGCACAAGCTGTTCTTGGATACGAACTGGTTACTTGGCTGAAAGAAAACATAGAAAGCACAAGCTGTTCTTGGATACGAACTGGTTACTTGGCTGAAAAAAAAACGTAGGAAGCACAAGCTGTTCTTGGACACGAACTGGTTACTTGGCTGACAGAAAACAAAATAGAAAGCACGAGCTGTTCTTGGACACGAACTAGTCGCTCGGCGGATATCAAAAGAATAGGCACAAGCTGTTCTTGGGGTGCGAACTGGCCGCTTGACCGATAACAGAAACAAATTGACAGGCACAAGTTGTTCTTGGGTGCGAACTAGCCACTTGGCCGTTAACAGAAGCAAATTGCATTTGAAAAGGAATTGAATTTGATTGACATAACTGCAGGAGCTTGAATTTGACAAGGATGTTGACAAGACTGTTGATCTTTGAAATTGACATGATAGTAGACATTTATCGTTGGCAGAAGAAATTTGAAGTTGACACGACTGATTTTGATTGAAATTAACATAGGAATTGAGAATGCAGATGCGTATGAATAGCATGACAATTTTATCAAATGCATGAACATGTAAGATGCATGATTATGCATGTATGAATGCTTTGGAATGCATGATGATTGGCAATTTGTAGACACAATTTCGCAGAGACAGACAAAACATTGGAATATTGGGCACGTAATGGCTCGCGCTCGGACATATACTTGCAAAAGTTCCTCTTCTGGGGATGCCGTCGTTTGAAGATACATCGAGACCATCGCTGAAGGCAGGAAGCTGTAAAATTGTAGAGAAAAACAGTTTGAATGGTATTGCTGCTTGTTGGAACAGTCACGTAAGTGTTTTGGACATCGCATCTGCGGTCAATGCTTTTGCATGTTTGTTTTTTTTTCATTTTTTCATTTTTTCTTACATCATCCCATTTTTGCCTGGATCGCCCTTTCGGGTTTTCGATCCACCGGGGAATAGTTTTTTTTTCACATGCCCCTGTTTTTGCCTGAATTGCCTTTGAAGGTTGTCAATCCATCGGGGTGCCCATTTTTGCCTAAGCCGCCCTTTCGGGTTTTCGACTTAGCGAGCATATTTATTTTTCATGCTTTTCATTCTGTTTTTTCATTCTTGCCATTGACCACAGACCGTAACTGGGAGGAAGGCTTGCTAGTAACTTGAATTGGAATTGATATCAATGTAGATTTGTTCATGCATGTTCATTTGAATGTACCTAGCTGTTCAGGCTTGTTTTCAAAATACTCAAAAAATTTCAGTTTTCAGAATGTTTATTCCAGACATGCATCATCATTAACATAGAAGAAATCTTTTGTTCAAAGCTTTGAAAATAGAATAGGAAATGAGTGCCAAACAAAAGCATAGGCTCAAATCAATGTATAAGGGTGGTGGTCAGCCAAAAGCGCGACTCCACGGATTTACAAAGCTTGGAAAATGGTAATTTTATTGGTTGGTGATACATTGAACACAGTAACTTCTATGGTATCTGAAACTTTTGAACCCACAGGCGTCGGAACCTCGGATGAGAACAACCAAACATCAATTGCAAAGATCTCAAGGGGAATGGTAATTTACCAGATATAGTCAATTGTCTTTTATTTCAATCTCATTTTTGCATGAACCGCCCTTTCGGGTTTTCGGCTCATTGAGACGCTCATTTTTGCCTGAGTTACATGTAATCTCAGCGAGCTTTTACATTTTTGTTTCTTGTCCCTTATTTTGCCTGGACCGCCCTTTCGGGTTTTCGATCCACCGGGAAGCGCATTTTTGCCTAGGCCGCCCTTTCGGGTTTTCGACCTACCACGCTGTTCTTTTCATATCTAGACAAAGTATTTCTTGACTATATCGGCATTCACAGGATTCGGAAGTTCTACACCATCCATGTGTGTGAGAATCAAAGCACCGCCAGAGAAAGCCTTCTTGACAACATAAGGTCCCTCATAGTTAGGCGTCCATTTGCCCCTTGGGTGGGGTTGTTGACTCATTCTTCTCTTCAACACGAGTTCACCCTCCTTGAATTCCCGAGGACGGACTTTCTTGTCAAAAGCATTTTTCATCCTTGCTTGATACATCTGACCGTGAGCCAAAGCATCCAGGCGTCTTTCCTCAATCAAATTCAACTGGTCGTACCGACTCTGGCACCATTCAGCCTCAGACAACTTTGCTTCCATAATCACACGGAGAGACGGAATCTCCACTTCCAATGGGAGGACTGCTTCCATGCCGTACACCAGAGAAAAAGGCGTTTCCCCGGTTGAACTACGGACTGTAGTGCGGTAGCCGTGTAAAGCATAGGGCAACATCTCATGCCAGTCTTTGTACGTTGTTACCATCTTCTGCACAATCTTCTTGATGTTCTTATTAGCGGCCTCAACTGCACCATTCATCTGAGGTCTGTAAGGAGAAGAATTGTGGTGTTCAATCTTGAATTTCTCGCATAAGGCCCGCACCATGTCATTGTTCAGGTTGGTACCGTTGTCAGTGATGATCTTGCTAGGGACACCATATCGACAGATGATATTGTTCTTGATGAATTTGACTACCACTTGCTTAGTCACGTTGGCATATGATGCAGCTTCGACCCATTTGGTGAAATAATCGATTGCTACCAGGATAAAACGATGACCGTTTGAAGCTTTCGGTTCAATTCTTCCGATCATATCAATGCCCCACATAGAGAAAGGCCATGGAGAAGACATAACATTGAGGGCGTGCGGAGGCACATGGATCTTATCAGCATATACTTGACATTTGTGGCACTTCCTGGCATATTGATAGCAATCGCGCTCCATGGTCATCCAGTAGTAACCAGCTCTCAACAGCTTTCTAGACATAGCATGCCCCGATGCGTGGGTCCCAAAGGTGCCATCGTGCACATCGTGCATTAGCTGTTCTGCTTCACATTCATCCACACATCTCAACAACACCATATCGAAATTCCTTTTGTACAGGACATCACCATCCAGCAGGAACTTGCTAGCCAACCTGCGCAACGTCTTCTTGTCTTTGTTGGAAGCACCTGGCGGATACTCACGACTTTGCAAAAATTGTTTGATATCATAATACCAGGGTTTGACGTCGACTCCGCCTGATCCTGTCTGTACAATTGCATCACTGACAGTAAACACATGAGCGGGCCGATCTAAGCGTTGTACTTTGATCATCGGCACGTGATTCCAATGGTTTACTTGAAGCATGGAAGATAAGGTAGTGAGGGCGTCGGCCATTTGGTTCTCCTCTCGGGGGATGTGGTGCAACTCGACCTTTGTAAAATACGTCAACAGACGTCTTGCATAATCACGGTAAGGGATCAAATTAGCATGATGGGTCTCCCATTCTCCCTTTATCTGGTTGATGACTAGTGCAGAGTCTCCATAGATGTCCAGATGCTTGATTCTCATATCGATGGCTTCTTCAATTCCCAAGATGCACGCTTCGTATTCGGCCACGTTGTTGGTGCATTCAAACACAATCCGGGCTGTGAAAGGGATGTGATGCCCCTGCGGAGCCACAATTACTGCGCCAATTCCTCGGCCGTAGGCATTAACAGCGCCATCAAAGACCAATCCCCACTTGCTATCGGGTCTTCACCGATTAGCGGTTCTTCACAGTCTCTTGATTTTAAAAACATGACCTCTTCGTCGGGGAAGTCGAACTTCAACGGTTGATAATCATCAAGTGGTTGGCAAGCGAGATGGTCAGCCAGGATACTCCCTCTAATGGCTTTCTGAGCTTTAAACACAATATCGTACTCTGACAGTAACATTTGCCAACGTGCAATTTTTCCAATAACAGCCGGTTTCTCAAAGATGTACTTGATTGGATCCATCCGGGATATCAACCAAGTCGTATGATTTATCAAGTAATGACGCAGGCGTTTGGCAGCCCAGGCCAAGGCACAACAGGTCCTCTCGAGCATTGTATACCGAGTCTCGCAATCGGTGAATTTCTTGCTCAAATAGTAGATTGCATGCTCTTTCTTTCCAGTCTCATCTTGCTGACCGAGCACACATCCCATGGACTCATCCAACACTGACAGATACATGATCAATGGCCTTCCCTCCACCGGCGGAACGAGGATAGGAAGTTCTAGCAGATAACTCTTGATGTTGTCGAAAGCTTCTTGGCATTCATCATTCCATACCACAGGTTGATTCTTCCTGAGTAACTTGAAGATCGGCCCGCAGGTCGCAGTCATGTGGGATATAAATCTGGAAATGTAGTTCAAACGCCCGAGGAACCCTCTGACCTGCTTCTCAGTTTGCGGGGCCGGCATCTCGCGGATGGCCCGGACCTTGTCTGGATCTACTTCGATGCCCTTCTGGCTGACAATGAAGCCTAACAACTTCCTAGACCTAACACCGAATGTACATTTGTTTGGGTTCAGCCGAAGCTTGTACTTCCTCAACCTTTCAAACATCTTAGCCAAGTATTCGACGTGTAGTTCTTCATCGCTCGACTTGACAATCATGTCATCTACATACACTTCAACCTCGTTGTGAATCATGTCATGGAACAAAGTGGTCATCCCCCTTTGGTAGGTAGCAGCAGCATTTATTAGACCGAACGGCATTGCTTTGCAGCAGAAAGTTCCCCATGGGGTGATGAACGACGTCTTCTCCCTGTCCTTGGGTGACATTTTGATTTGGTTATAGCCAGAAAAACCGTCCATGAAGGAGAACACCTTGCACTGGGCAGTATTGTCAACAAGCACATCGATGTGAGGCAGTGGAAAATTGTCTTTCAAGCTTGCTCTATTCAAATCTCTGTAGTCAACACACATCCGAACCTTACCATCTTTCTTCGGCACTGGCACGATGTTAGCAACCCACTCGGGATATTCAACTGTCATGAGAAAACCCGCATCGATCTGTTTCTGCACTTCCGCTTTGATCTTCAGAGCCATGTCCGGCCGAGTCCGTCTCAACTTTTGCCTGACAGGAGGACAGTCTGGTTTTGTCGGTATCCGATGTTCCACAATCTGAGGATCCAAACCTGGCATGTCTTCATACGACCATGCAAAAATGTCCGAGTATTCGCGGAGAAGCTGAAAGATCCTTTTCTTGACCCCCTCCTCCAGTGCAGCGCCGACTTTGATCTCTCTTTTGTTATCCTCAGTACCCAAGTTGATTAGCTCAATCTCCTCCTGATGAGGCCGAATGGCTTTCTCTTCTTGCTCAAGCAGTCGGGCAATTTCATCTGGTATGTCATCACTATCCTCATCTTCGGTCTCGAATACCGGGGATTCAACAGTTTGGAGAAGCATAGAATTACTGTGTTCAACGGGCTCATTTTGGTTCGATCTGCGTGACATGATTGGATGATTTTTTTAGAAAATAATTTTCATGCAGATGTTTTGGTTTTTTCTGGCATTACCATTATTTCCAAGGGAAAAGCATTAAAGAAAGAAAAAGAGTCGTGAAAGAAACGACGTCTTTTATTGATAATGGTGATGTCGGAACAAACACGCCCTTTACAAAAGAGTCACTTCCGCCTCGGGCAAGGCGGAAGGATTGTTATTTTGAAAATAAAGCCTAAACAGCAAGACATATTACTTAGAATCATGCACAAACACAGGGAGATTGATAACGTTCCAGTTCTTTGCAATGCCTCCTGGTATCACGAATGCGGGTCTGACCCCTCTTTCAGCAGCACCATCGAGAATTGCATTGGTAAATCCAGCACTACGGAACGTTCCAGTTGACATGCCTGACGTCGGAGAGAAACCGAGACCCTCTTTGTGCTTGTTGTCCTGCAGTTGTATCAATTGGCCCCAACCAGCGGCCTGACCCTTCTGAACGGCTCTCTGCGCGTCCTTTAATGAAGCCATGGCAGCACTAGCTCTCTTGGGGTACCCTCGATAGTCAAACCCTGGAATGCAGTTCCTTCGGCAGACTTAGCTTCGATACAAGAGAAGGATGATAACTGACTGACCAGATAAGCTTCTTCTCCATGCACTGTCACAAGTTTACCATTCCTTACGAACTTTAGCTTCTGATGGAGGGTAGAAGTGACTGCCCCAGCCTCGTGTATCCACGGTCTCCCGAGCAGGCAGCTGTAAGAGGCATCTATGTCCATAACCTGGAAAGTAATCATGAATGTTTCAGGACCAATAGTCATGGGGAGATCTACTTCTCCAAGCACAGTTTTACGGGAACCATCGAAAGCCTTGACTAGAAAAGTACCCCTCCTCAAGGGAACTCCTCGGCAACTCAACTGATCCAAAGTCGATTTAGGCATCACATTCAACGACGACCCAGTGTCTACCAACACATTGGACAACATATCTGTTTCGCAGTTCATGGAAATATGCAGTGCCAAGTTGTGGTGCTTTCCTGCCTCTGGAAGTTCATCTTCACCAAACCAAAGGTTACTGCAAGCAGTGATGTTAGCCACTATTCCGCCAAATTGGTCCTCTGTGACTTCGTGGTCAACATAGGCTTGTTCCAACACTTTCAATAACACATTTCGGTGAGCCTCCGAACTGAGGAGTAGGGCCAAGATGGATATCTTCGAAGGAGTCTGTAACAGCTGATCAACGATCTTATAATCGCTTTTCTTGATTATCCTCAAAATCTCATCCAGATTGGAGTCACCAATGGAATGGCCTGGACGGCTGGTACTTTCAACAACAGGAGGGATTGTCAATGGAGCAGTTTTATCAGCAGGAGTTGTAACTTGCACATCATCTTTCTTCTGAAACAAAAGTGGTCGGATCTTGCCGCTCCTCAAAGCTGTCACTTCAGCGATACTGCCTACTGTGCTTGAGGACACCAAAGGTACTTCTTTCCCGTTTTCCAACATAGTCGCACTGTACTTGTACGGGATGGCTTTTGCAGAAGTATATGGCACCGGTCCAGGTAACCGTATGACCAACGGCTCAACATCCTTCCTGACGGGCGCGCTCTTGACGGGAGTATCGTGGAAGATCGGCACTATCATACAAACATCACTGGTAGTCAAGTAGTTGTCATTCATCAATCTTTGGATATCAGTCTGAACTATGCTGCAACCCATAGGGTTCTGAAGACATTCACAGCAGGCAGCGTGGTCATGGCTGAACAGAGAAGCTTGACACAGCTTGATATGCAGTGGCACCAGGGGTGTAGCAACATTACGGACACTGAGACGAGGGATTTCTTCACAGACTTCGATCATATTCACAACGGCATGGTTGGGGAGTGGATTGTCAAGCACATGTGGGACATTGTTTTCAAAGGACAGCTTTCCCTGGTCGATCAACTTCTTCACAATGTATTTCAGAGCGTAGCAACCTTCTACATCATGACCTAAGGCGCCCTGGTGGAAATCACATCTGAGATCGGAGCGGAACCTGGGAGGCAACGGGTTTGGCGGAGGCTTGCCGGGCCTGGTGGTGCAATACCCCTTATGTAACAGAGTCGGGAGTAGTTCAGCATACGCCATCGGTATCGGCGGGAAAGATGGTCTAGATTGAGGGCCTTGTTGTTGTTGTTGTGGTTGTGCTAATGGTTGTTGTTGCATCTGTTGGGCGATGGCGTTAACAGGGACCTGAGGCTGGCCCGGTAGAGGAGGGTATTGATGGTAGAACGGCGGATAGAACGGATGCTGGGCATACTGTAGGTACTGATACGGCTGAGGCAGTTGTGTAGCATTGACGGGAGCGGCAGCGGCAGATTGATTGGTTCCGGCGGACACCATTCCAACTTCTGATTCCTTTTTCTTGTGGTGACCATTGCCGTATTTCTTCGGTGCATTCGAGGACTCACCTTTCTCAAACACGATAATCCCTTCTCGGACAGCTTCCTCCAAGCGGGTTCCCATAGTGACCATCTCAGAAAAGTTGCTTGGGGCAGCAATAATCATTCTCTCAACATAATCTTTCTTCAGGGTCTTCAAGAATGTTTGAGTCATTTCTTCCTCGTCCAAGGCGGGGGTGATACGGGCAGCTGCCCCTCTCCACCTCTGTGCGTATTCGCGAAAGCTTTCGTCCTTTTTCTGAGACAGTGATCGGAGGAATTCTCTATTCGGCTTGAGCCTGGTGTTAAACCCATAGTGGTTCATCAAAAGTACGGATATCATCCTTGCTCAAACCGGTATACCACTCCGCGGCATCTTCCATTAGACTGTCCTGGAAGCAGTGGATCATGAGTGAATCATTGTCTGCATGGTTAGCCATCTTCCGGACGTATTTGATAATATGGTTCTGGGGGCAAGTCAGCCCGTTGTAGCGGTCAAATTCTGGGACCTTGAATTTCTTGGGAATATCCACCCTTGGCACCAAACAAAGGTCGTGGGTTCTGACGAGGTCACTGCTCCCACGGTTGGCCTTGATCTCGCGACGGAGTTCTCTGGCAAGTTCTTCCATTTTTTCTTCCATAGTTCCCAATACAGGAGTTTTTCCACGGTAATCATTAGCATCGGCGCCCTGAGGCGTAGGGTGCACAATCGACACTGTGAAGACCGTTGACTGAGGCAAGGTAGTGTGAAGAGATGTGAAATCTGGTGGGGGTATTTGACCAACATTAGCGGCACCTGAAGTCGCGGTTCCTGAAACACCGGCTGCAGTATTGGGAGCGAAATAAGGTGGGAGCCCATACGGGAATCCTCTTGGCATGATGAAACGGCTATCGAGAGATGATGTTGGAATTGCCTCAGTGGTCTCTGGAACAGACGAGGTTGGTTGCTCTTGAGCGGCTACCAGAGCGGTCATGGCGTCGAGAGCTTTGGCTAACTCTTCTCTCACGGAGGCTAGTTCAGTGCGGAGCTGTGCATTCTCTTCTTCCATAGCTACTTGATTTCTCCTTCTGTACTGTCTGGTCTGATGTACTCTGGTAGGTTGATCAGTCTTTCGAGCACGAGCCACTTTTCACTCTGCGGCAGAAGAACCAGGAGGCAATGAGCACTTGGAAGTTTTTGTGACCGATGAATGATGCATATGATGCATGATATGCAAATGCGGATGCAAAAAATGACTCTTTTATTACCAAAGGGTTTTTTAGACAAATTAGAATTCTTTGCAAACATTATTGGACTAACAAATTATTCAAAGCAAGTTGTTTCGATAAATTGAGCCAAGGAAGTAGGCTTCTGAAACATAAACTGGACAAACAACATAATAGCAATCCTATCATCCCGAGCTAAGGAGTGACCGGGTAGTATTCGGAATTCGAGTCTGAAGCTGAACCACAATAACTGGCGAAGAAATCTCGACGACCTCTGACTCTCCTGGAGTCTCTCCTCAGTAGATCATCCTTCTCCTCAAGCTCCTTTCTAACTCTGGCTAGTTCCTTCTTCAACATTCGGTTCTCATGATCTTTCTGTTCGTCTCTGCCATCCAAAGTCATGATCAAGTTCTCAGCCTCACTGTAACGGGCTTTCCATGCTTGCTTCTCCTCACTCTCCATAGCCAGATGCTCCTGATACATCTCCTGAGTCACGGGAAGCAATGGTAGTGGCCTAGACGGAGTAGATGCAGATACATGCCTCATGGCAGGGTAAGGCATGCCAATCTCTTCGGCTCGGTCTATCACCCACTGCGTATAGGCTTCATGAGCAGTACCGGATCTCACACCCAAATGTTTCACATCTTTCTTTCGAACCTTAGACCAAGCATCTGTAAAAGCTTTCCTTTGCCCGGTGGGAGCATCGGAATAATAGAAGAACTCCTGTGATGTAGCAAGGTTGATGGGCTTCGCTCTCATAGGAAAACCAAACTGTCTCATGGCTAACTCGGGGTTGTAGTTGATTCCTCCCCGAGTACCGAGAAGAGGTACATTGAGGAAATCTCCACAACCAGTAATAATCTCCTTGACTCGAGCTGCCGGAGTGATCCAAACCACCTCATCGGGAGTGAGAGCCATAATCCGTTGCGAATAAGACCAATTCTCCGTGTTAGCATGGAAAGAGCTCGGGAGGTGAGAAATAAACCACCTATAAAGAAGAGGTATGCAGCAAAGAATAAATCCACGGCCCTTGAGGGTCCGATCATGAATGGCATGGTATGTGTCAGCTAACAATGTAGGAACCGGATTCCTGGAATGGAAGATCTCAATAGCATGCATGTCCACAAAGTTGTCGAGATTCGGAAAAAGAACGAGCCCATAGATGAGTAATGCAAGAATAGCCTCAAGGGTGTCCTGACAAGTAGATTCGAGACTAGCCCGCTCCAGTAAGTACTTTGAAGTGAAACCCTGAATGTGAGACTTGGTAGCGAGATTCTTAGACACCTCGGAAGTCCTGAGGTAAAGATCCTTAGCAATAACCAGAGGAGTAAGCGAAGATCTTGGGCCTGCGAAAGGTGTCTTCTCGGCTATAGGTAAGCCCAATAAGCAAGAATAAGCTTCAAGTGTAGGAACCAACTGAAAATCCGGGAAAGTGAAGCAACGGAAAACTAGGTCATAGAATTGCACCAGAGTGTGCACCAGCTTCTCTTCTACATTAGTCCAGAGAATACCAAGCAAACCACCGTATCGGAGACGAAACCCAGTCGGATTTTTAACCTTGAGTGCCAACTCCCTTAGGCTAGCCAAATCAACTTCTTTGAACTTGTAAGACTTAGTCCTCTTCATGCCTGATTATATTTGCAAAGAATTTTAGTTTGTCTATACCCTTTGATAAATGCATGTAGAAAAGGTTTATGCATGAATGCATGTATGCATGGTTTAAATAAGGAAAGCACGGTGGGCTAAGGTAACAAGTGGACACGGTGTCCGGTGAAACTAAGGTTTTTGATAATAGTGACCAAGGTTCTACAAAGTTCCCAAACCACAACCTCTCTTGCGTACATCATGGTAGTACAAAGCAACGCTCGTCCATGATTATCCGCAAGAAGGTTTAGTTTGAGTGTAGTATCGCGTGACGACTAAATTTCGAGACAACGCTCGGTTTAGCCACCGCAATACGTCCTAAGAAAGGCCAAGGATGGGTTTGGTAACTACGGTTCATAGCCTTCATCGGTCAATTGGAAGTAAAGTGCCTAAGCATGACAACACACGCCGGCAACATCACCTCCAAAAATGCCTCAGCTATGTGAGATTGATCGCGTAATCCAATGCACGAGGCAACCCCCGGAATGGATTGTCGATTATATCTCTTCCTAATCTTGAGTTCACTCAGCCCGGGTATAGGGCTTTTGACATTCTCACCCCACACGTACACAAGAAAATTTTACATGTAGCAATAAAGCAAAGCATAAATATAAAGCATGAAAAAACTAGGTGTAGCCCTAAACTCCCCAGTGAAGTCGCCATTTCTGTCATCGCGATTTTCGGGTGTCAAATCATTAATTGGATTTGAACCTTTCGATCATTGATGTCTCTATTTTTTTTGGGGAAGGTAAAATCGAGAAAACCTTAGAAATCCTAAGTTCGGGGCTGATTTCATTACGGGAAGGTGTTAGGCACCCGCAATGACTATAGTATCCTATAGGAACCGTTTTACTATGCTTTACGTTTATGCGTTGCTTTTATCGCTATTTGTGAAAAAAGATTGATTTTGAGAATGAGAGGGAGAAGGTTGGATTTTATTTTATTGGACTGGGAGAGATTTTGAGTCTCTTGCCTACATACCCTTTTAAGGGATCAAAATTCCATGTAGTTCTCTTCCAAAATATTTTTGTGAGTTTTGTTCTTTTTTAGTTTTGAAAATGGTTTTGGAGAAAGGAAAGAGGCCGTTAAGGCATTAGAATTGAAAACAAATGAGGTTGGTCCAATTTATTTACAAAAACGGTTAAAGTTGAGAATTAGTGTTCATTTTGATTTTTGATTAAGAAAACAAAGGGAAAATCTTTTGGAGTTTTGACTCCAAGGTTTGTTTGAAAAAGATTTGAAGTGATGGAAGTTGTTTGTTTTTCAAAAGATTGATTTTCTCTAAGTACCGCGTATCCTAAACATACACCTAGCGATGAACATACAACGTGTGTGCGTGTGTCGGTGCATGTGTCGGTGTACATCGTCATAGTCCATAGTCTTTTACATCGGGTCCTATTTTACATTCTATAGTCTTGCATGAAATTAAAGAAAGGTAAACTAAACCTAAAATATTACATGAATTAATGGAAATTGCGTAAAATGACTAAAAGAAAGAAAAAAGGTGGAAATGATGCAATGCTTGCGATATGAATAAGACATGAAATGAAACGGTTAGTGATGAATAGAGCGATGATAATATGGATAGCAATGTATAGGAGATGAAATGAACATAACAAAAAGAAGCATTAAACAAATCGCCAAAGAAACAAATGCCAAGAATAGTGTAAATAACACAAAACCTAAACCAAAAATTCAAGCTAAATCCCATGACCTATAATCCTCACCAAAACAGCGCTTTTCAAAGGAAATATTTCAAGAATCAAGGGAAAATCATAGGCCATGTGTCATACCCTCATTTTGGACCTAAAAATACTCTTTCAATTTCCCTGCTATTTTCTAATCCTTTCAAATTCACTGTGTTTTCTACTGTGCTTCAACTGCATACATTACCGCTTCAGTCTTTTAAATTTTTGCATAAAATCATACAAAAGGGTATTTTGGTCATTTCCTACAAAGGAACCCATTTTCAGTCCCTGCAATTTGTCCCTGAGTCTGTTCAACTGGTTTGCATAAATCTTTAATCAAATTTTGTACAAAATCATCTAGTTTGCATCTGAGTCAGTCTGAGTCGTCTTTGCCCCAGGGGCATTTTAGTCTTTTCACATTTTTTGAATTTTGGGCAGAGAGGTATTTTAAGATACCTCATTTTTGGTAGTTTGTTCGTTTTAGTCCGTTTTGTCAATTTTAAACGTTTCACTTTACGTTGCATTTCAAATTACCTTTTTTTAACCAATTTTATTATTTTTACATTTTAGTCCTAATATTTTCAAAAATTACAATTTGGTCCAAATATTTTGGTTTTTTGCAAGTTTGTCCAATTCTTTCATTTCTTTTAAAAAAAAACAGTCCAATTTTTCTTCTTTTTTTATTTTTTTTATTTTTGCAGTTCAGTCCTTAAACTTTTTAAATTTGCATTTTTAGTCCCTGAGTCAAACAGTCCAAGTGCCACGCAAGTGCTCAATTCCACGTGTCACGTTCCTATTGGGTCAGATGCACACATGGCAGGCTATAAATAGCACACAGTGTCAGAATTCTGCAGAATCACGCCACATCAACACAAACAGATTTCACTTTCTCTCTCCATTCAGTTGCAGATCAAATTCAACAAATTCATCAAAAAGCTCAAGAACACAAAACCCTAACCGTTTTCCAGAAATCAAATTCAAGCTAAAACCATGGAATTAGTGTGAGCTCTCGGAGATTCAAGCTTGAATCCTCATCATTGAGCTCTATTCCTTGCAATTCAAGCGCTGAATTCATCACCAGAAGCGACGAACTCAGTGCGATCACAAGGAGAAGATTGAGAAGAGGAAGGAAAGTGAAAGAATTCGAGGATTCTGAATCGGACAAGAAGAGGAAGAGGAAATTACCAGCTTGCTATTGAATCCGAACCAAGAATCAACAGAACAGGATCCAAAGTTCCAAGTTCTTGAAGGTTCTAGCTCAAATCTCCAATTGGAACTCAGGTAAACACAAGAACCTCATCTTTACACGTTCAATCACAACAATGAATCTCAAAACAATGTAAATCATCACGGATTCGAAGGTTTTGGTTCGAAATCACAGAAACCCTAAAATTTCCAGAAAAACTTTCAAGATTCTGAAGCTTACAACGCGTAACAAGCTTTGTAAACCGCTGAATCAACGCGCAAAAAACGTTTAAAAGCAGAATCGAACCAAAAAAAGAACGAAACCAAAACCTTTCGAATCCGTGAAACAGAATCCATGATTCGCGTCGTTTTAGTCGAAGCTTGCGAATTCAATTGATAGATTCGTGTTTAGAACAAAGAAACACAAGTTATAAGCCATGAATCTTGAAGTTCTGGGTCGGATTACGAGATTTAGGGTTAGGGTTTTTGAACGAAGAAGAGAGAAGGACGAACGGCGAAGAGAAGTAGAGAGAGAAGAGAAGAGAAAAATGAAAGAAACCGGGTTGCTTCCCTTTTATATAAGCACTTGGACCGGGTTGATCCAAACCCGGTCCATTCTCTCTCACTTCCAGCCGTTTGATCAAGATCCAGATGGATCTGGATCAATCCAACGCTTCAGAAGCGTTATATTGATCCGGATCCATCAGGTGTGTGGGTCTGGGCTCTGTAACCGTGGGCTTTGAGTTTTTCTTGTGTTTTCTTGAATTAATTGCTATGTACACCTTTATGCGTGCTATTTGAACCCCCTGTTCGTCCTGATTTTTTTACAAAAATCCAAAAATTTACTATGTGACTTTGGTATGTTTGTGAATGCTTTTGTGATATTTTTACATGAGCATGGCTGATAAAAATGATGAGCGTAAATTTCCTTTTTGATTGGTATATTTTGTGTAGACTTAGTGAATTTTCCTGTACGATTCTTTCATTCAAATTTTTGTCACGTGATTCTAGTGCTCGGCATTTGATTCTATGATGATTACCTCTGTTTTCTTAATAAATTCATTTAATCTTGGAAGGTTTAATTTTCTTTTGTTTTTTGTGTAATATTCTCAATCTTGTTGAACTTGAATTTTGTGATATTTCCATTTGTTTGTTAAATTTGATTTTTGATTACTATCTTGTGATGATTCCATTTTTTTGTTAAATTTGATTCTTGATACCAATTTTGTGATATTTTGCAATCTTGTTAAATTTGATTCTTGGTACTAATTGTGTGATACTTTCCAATCTTGTTTAGTTAGAGTTTTGATGCCAATTTTGTGATACTTTGCAATTTTTGTTTAGTGTGATTTTATGCCAATTTTTGTGATTAGTTACCATTTTGTTTAGGATTAATGTTTCATTATCATTTTCATCTTGTTTTACTAACCATTTTACTCTATGTTTCATGCATACTAAGCATCTCATCTCATTCCCATTTCTTCCTTGACTCCTCCATGTAATTTTCATTAATTCATGTAAATGCTTAGGTAGTTTACTCTTCTTTACTTTCATGCAAGACTATAGAATGTAAAATAGGACCCGATGTAAAAGACTATGGACTATGATGATGTACACCGACACATGCACCGACACACGCACACACGTTGTATGTTCATCGCTAGGTGTATGTTTAGGATACGCGGTACTTAGAGAAAATCAACCTTTTGAAAAACAAACAACTTCCATCACTTCAAATCTTTTTCAAACAAATCTTGGAGTCAAAACTCCAAAAGATTTTCCCTTTGTTTTCTTAATCAAAAATCAAAATGAACACTAATTCTCAACTTTAACCGTTTTTGTAAATAAATTGGACCAACCTCATTTGTTTTCAATTCTAATGCCTTAACGGCCTCTTTCCTTTCTCCAAAACCATTTTCAAAACTAAAAAAGAACAAAACTCACAAAAATATTTTGGAAGAGAACTACATGGAATTTTGATCCCTTAAAAGGGTATGTAGGCAAGAGACTCAAAATCTCTCCAAGTCCAATAAAATAAAATCCAATCTTCTCCCTCTCATTCTTAAAATCAATCTCTTTTACAAATAGCGATAAAAGCAACGCATAAACGTAAAGCATAGTAAAACGGTTCCTATAGGATACTATAGTCATTACGGGTGCCTAACACCTTCCCGTAATGAAATCAGCCCCGAACTTAGGATTTCTAAGGTTTTCTCGATTTTACCTTCCCCAAAAAAAATAGAGACATCAATGATCGAAAGGTTCAAATCCAATTAATGATTTGACACCCGAAAATCGCGATGACACCATGCATTCAAGCGTAACACATATACATTCCATGCACATTTCACACCCTAAAAGGATTCTTATTACTTGCCAAACAAGAAATTAAAATCACAATTCACAAAAACAGTAGGGATGACCACGAATTCGCAGCAAAGACATCACAAAATCGTGCTCCAAGCATCAAGATCACATGGTATTGAATTAGGACGAAAGATTATGCAAGAAACCTCACGAAAACAAACAACATACACATTAAGGAAAACAAATTGGCGCACATATACTTTATCAACTTTAGCATGTGGAATTAACATCAAAAAGTCAAGAAAATATCTAAAAACTCATAGTAAATTTTTAGGGACTTTCGCAAGAAATTTAACATGCACAGGGGTTCAAATAGTAAAAAAGCAGGTGCAAACAGCAAGAATTTCAAAACTAAGAAGAACAGGAAGACAAAGGCCCAAAACCGTGGATCCAGCCCCAGCGCTGATGGATCCGGATCCTCAGAACGTTTCAGAGACGTTGGATTGATCCGGATCCCCTGAACTAGCATCCAAAGGCCACAAGTGAAGGAAAATGGGTCGGTTTTGAACCGACCCGGTTCGGAGGTTATATAAAAGGCCACTGGTCCGGATCCAGCCATTTTTTCTAGGCTTTTCTCTTTCTTCTTCTTCTCTTCCTCGCCGTTCTCTCTTCTTCTCTCAAACCCTAACCCTAAAAGTTCCAATTCCTACCAGAAATGGTCCGTTCATGGCTTAAAAGCTTCGTAACGTTCGTCTAAACATGAATCTCTCAACAAAAAGCAAATTAAACCGTTGAATCAATGTGAATCCGCAAGTTGTGCTTCTGTAGGTTCGATCCGTTCGATTTTTTTGTGTTTTTTGGCTGAAAATGTTGTAAACATGTGAGGATTTGCTTCGATTTACACTCGTTGTGAATTCCGAAGCAAATCTCTGATTTTCAAAACGATTTTTGTTAGGGTTTGGGTTTTTTGGATCGAACGGTTCAATTGGCTCCGGATTCACGTTGTTCTGGCTTTCGTGATGGCATACGAAGAGATTTAGATGAAGTTAAGGTGTTACCTTGGTTTCTATTCGGAGATTCGAACCGTTCGCTTGATTCTTGGCCCTGGATCTCCTCTGGTAAACCGGTTTCACTCTTTTCTTTCTTCTCTTGATCCGGATCCTGCGAAATCCTTCTTTCTTTCTTCTTCTCAATCCTCCTCTGTGATCGGTGCTTGAGCTTGCTGCCTTTGGGTAGTGAGTTCGCGCTTTGAATTGCAGAAAAACCGATTCAATGATGAAGATTCAATGCTGAATCTCTGAGAATCGATGCAAACTCCATTGAATTTGTTGAGTTTTTCATTCTGGAAAGTTCTAGGGTTTATTCATGATTCTTGATGATTTTCTGTTTTGATTCATAACTGCATAGAGAGAGAATATGAATTCTGTTAGTGTGATGTGGCGTGATTCTGATCCTGATTCTGACACCTAGAGCCTTATATAGGCTGACAAGTGGCTGCTGGACCAATTGCAATGTGACATGTGGACTGTGGGCCAATGAGCTTGTGCCACGTGGACTTGGAACTGCTTGCGTGGCTTTTTGGACTGAATTGGCTTCTTTCTGACCTTGGGGACCAATCTGCAAATATGTAAAATATGGGACCACTTTGCAAAATAAAAAAAATGGGACTATTTTCAAAAGAATAAAAAATTTGACTGTTTTCTAAAAGAATTGGGACAAACTTGCAAAAAAACAAAATATTTGGACCAAATTGTAATTTTTAAAAGTATTTGGACTAAAATGCAAAAATAATAAAATTGGCTAAAAAATGTAACTTGAAAATAACGTAAAATGAAACGTTTAAAATTGACAAAATGGACTAAAACGAACAAACTGCCAAAATGAGGTATTTTAAAATACCTCTCTGCCCAAAATTCAAATAATGTGAAAAGACTAAAATGCCCCTGAGGCAAAAACGACTCAGACTGACTCAGATGCAAACTAGATGATTTTGTAAAAATTTGATTAATGATTCATGAAAACAAATTGAAAAGACTCAGGGACAAATTGCAGGGACTGAAAATGGGTTCCTTTGTAGGAAATGACCAAAATACCCTTTTGTATGATTTTATGCAAAAATTTAAAAGACTGAAGCAGTAATGTATGCAGTTGAAGCACAGTAGAAGACATGGTGAATTTGAAAGGATTAGAAAATAGCAGGAAATTCGAAAGAGTATTTTTAGGTCCAAAATGAGGGTATGACAACAGGACATCACCATCCAGCAGGAACTTGCTAGCCAACCTGCGCAACGTCTTCTTGTCTTTGTTGGAAGCTCCTGGCGGATACTTATGGCTTTGCAGAAATTGCTTGATATCTTAATATCAGGGCTTGACGTCGACCTCGCCTGAACCCGATTGTACAATTGCATCACTGACAGTAAACACATGGGCGGGCCGGTCTAAGCGTTGTACTTTGATCATCGGCACGTGATTCCAATGGTTCACTCGGAACATGGAAGATAAGGTAGCGAGAGCATCGGCCATTTGGTTCTCCTCTCGGGGGATATGGTGCAACTCGACCTTTCTAAAATACGTCAACAGACGCCTTGCATAATCACGGTAAGGGATCAAATTAGCATGATGGGTTTCCCATTCTCCCTTTATCTGGTTGATGACTAGTGCAGAGTCTCCATAGATGTCGAGGTGCTTGATTCTCATATCGATGACTTCTTCAATTCCCAAGATGCACGCTTCGTACTCGGCCACGTTGTTGGTGCATTCAAACAAAATCCGGGCTGTGAAAGGGATGTGATGCCCCTGCGGAGCCACAATTACTGCGCCAATTCCTCGGCCATAGGCATTAACAGCGCCATCAAAGACCAATCCCCACTTGCTATCGGGGTCTGGACCTTCACCGATTAGCGGTTCTTCACAGTCTCTTGATTTTAAAAACATGACCTCTTCGTCGGGGAAGTCGAACTTCAACGGTTGATAATCATCAAGTGGTTGGCAAGCGAGATGGTCAGCCAGGATACTCCCTCTAATGGCTTTCTGAGCTTTAAACACAATATCGTACTCTGACAGTAACATTTGCCAACGTGCAATTTTTCCAGTAACAGCCGGTTTCCCAAAGATGTACTTGATTGGATCCATCCGGGATATCAACCAAGTCGTATGATTTATCAAGTAATGACGCAGGCGTTTGGCAGCCCAGGCCAAGGCACAACAGGTCTTCTCGAGCATTGTATACCGAGTCTCACAATCGGTAAATTTCTTGCTCAAATAGTAGATTGCATGCTCTTTCTTTCCAGTCTCATCTTGCTGACCGAGCACACATCCCATGGACTCATCCAACACTAACAGATACATGATCAATGGCCTTCCTTCCACCGGCGGAACGAGGATAGGAGGTTCTAGCAAATAACTCTTGATGTTGTCGAAAGCTTCTTGGCATTCATCATTCCATACCACAGGTTGATCCTTCCTGAGTAACCTGAAAATCGGCCCGCAGGTCGCAGTCATGTGGGATATAAATCTGGAAATGTAGTTCAAACGCCCGAGGAACCCTCTGACCTGCTTCTCAGTTTGCGGGGCCGGCATCTCGCGGATGGCTCGGACTTTGTCTGGGTCTACTTCAATGCCTTTCTGGCTGACAATGAAGCCTAACAACTTCCCAGACCTAACACCGAATGCACACTTGTTTGGGTTCAGCCGAAGCTTGTACTTCCTCAACCTTTCAAACATCTTAGCCAAGTATTCGACGTGTTGTTCTTCATCGCTCGACTTGACAATCATGTCATCTACATACACTTCAACCTCCTTGTGAATCATGTCATGGAACAAAGTGGTCATCCCCCTTTGATAAGTAGCACCAGCATTTATTAGACCGAACGGCATTGCTTTGCAGCAGAAAGTTCCCCATGGAGTGATGAACGACGTCTTCTCCCTGTCCTTGGGTGACATTTTGATTTGGTTATAGCCAGAAAAACCGTCCATGAAGGAGAACACCTTGCACTGGGCAGTATTGTCAACAAGCACATCGATGTGAGGCAGTGGGAAATTGTCCTTCAAGCTTGCTCTGTTCAAATCTCTATAGTCAACACACATTCGAACCTTACCATCTTTCTTCGGCACTGGCACGATGTTAGCAACCCACTCGGGATATTCAACCGTCATGAGAAAACCCGCATCGATCTGTTTCTGCACTTCCGCTTTGATCTTCAGAGCCATGTCCGGCCGAGTCCGTCTCAACTTTTGCCTGACAGGAGGACAGTCTGGTTTTGTCGGTATCCAGTGTTCCACGATCTGAGGATCCAACCCTGGCATATCCTCGTACGACCATGCAAAAATGTCCGAGTATTCGCGGAGAAGTTGGAAGATCCTTTTCTTGACCCCTTCCTCCAATGCGGCACCGACTTTGATCTCTCTTTTGCTATCCTCAGTACCCAAGTTGATTAGCTCGATCTCCTCCTGATGAGGCCGAATGGTTTTCTCTTCTTGCTCAAGCAGTCGGGCAATTTCATCTGGTATGTCATCACTATCCTCGTCTTCGGTCTCGAACACCGGGGATTCAACAGTTTGGAGAAACATAGAATTACTGTGTTCAACGGGCTCATTTTGGTTCGATCTGCGTGACATGATTGGATGATTTTTTAGAAAATAATTTTCATGCAGATCTTTAAAATTAATAAGAAAATGCAGATGTTATGGTTTTTTCTGGCATTACCATTATTTCCAAGGGAAAAGCATTAAAGAAAAGAAAAGAGTCGTGAAAGAAACGACGTCTTTTATTGATAATGGTGATGTCGGAACAAACACGCCCTTTACAAAAGAGTCACTTCCGCCTCGGGCAAGGCGGAAGGATTGTTATTTTGAAAATAAAGCCTAAACAGCAAGACATATTACTTAGAATCATGCACAAACACAGGGAGATTGATAACGTTCCAGTTCTTTGCAATGCCTCCTGGTATCACAAATGCGGGTCTGACCCCTCTTTCAGTAGCACCATCAAGAATTGCATTGGTAAATCCAGCACTACGGAACGTTCCAGTTGACATGCCTGACGTCGGAGAGAAACCGAGACCCTCTTTGTGTTTGTTGTCCTGCAGCTGTATCAATTGGCCCCAACCAGCGGCCTGACCCTTCTGAACGGCTCTCTGCGCATCCTTTAATGAAGCCATGGCAGCACTAGCTCTCTTGGGCTCCGTACCCTCGATGGTCAAACCCTGGAATGCAGTTCCTTCGGCAGACTTAGCTTCGATACAAGAGAAGGATGATAACTGACTGACCAGATAAGCTTCTTCTCCATGCACTGTCACAAGTTTACCATTCTTTACGAACTTCAGCTTCTGATGGAGGGTAGAAGTGACTGCCCCAGCCTCGTGTATCCACGGCCTCCCGAGCAGGCAGCTGTAAGAGGCATCTATGTCCATAACCTAGAAAGTAATCATGAATGTTTCAGGACCAATAGTCATGGGGAGATCTACTTCTCCGAGCACAGTTTTACGGGAACCATCGAAAGCCTTGACTAGAAAAGTACTCCTCCTCAAAGGAACTTCTCGGCAACTCAACTGATCCAAAGTCGATTTAGGCAACACATTCAACGACGACCCAGTGTCTACCAACACGTTGGACAGCATATCTGTTTTGCAGTTCATGGAAATGTGCAGGGCCAAGTTGTGGTGCTTTCCTGCCTCTGGAAGTTCATCTTCACCAAACCAAAGGTTACTGCAAGCAGTGATGTTAGCCACTATCCCGCCAAATTGATCCTCTGTGACTCCGTGGTCAACATAGGCTTGTTCCAATACCTTCAATAACACATTCCTGTGAGCCTCCGAACTGAGGAGTAGGGCCAAGATGGATATCTTCGAAGGAGTCTGTAACAGCTGATCAACGATCTTATAATCGCTTTTCTTAATTATCTTCAAAATCTCATCCAGATTGGAATCATCAATGGAATGGCCTGGACGGCTGGTACTTTCAACAACAGGAGGGATCGTCAATGGAGCAGTCTTATCAGCAGGAGTTGTAACTTGCACATCATCTTTCTTCTGAAACAAAAGTGGTCGGACCTTGCCGCTCCTCAAAGCCGTCACTTCAGCGATACTGCCTACTGTGCTTGAGGACACCAAAGGTACTTCTTTCCCGTTTTCCAACATAGTCGCACTGTACTTGTACGGGATGGCTTTCGCTGAGGTATATGGCACTGGACCAGGCAACCGTATGACCAACGGTTCAACGTCCTTCCTGACGGGCGTGCTCTTGACGGGAGTATCATGGAAAATCGGGACTATCATGCAAACATCACTGGTAGTCAAGTAGTTGTCATTCATCAATCTTTGGATATCAGTCTGGACTACGCTGCAACCCATAGGGTTCTGAAGACATTCACAGCAGGCAGCGTGGTCGTGGCTAAACAAGGAAGCTTGGCAAAGTTTGATATGCAGTGGCACTAGGGGAGTAACAACATTACGGACACTGAGACGAGGGATTTCTTCATAGACTTCAATCATATTCACAGCGGCATGGTTGGGGAGTGGATTGTCAAGTACGTGTGGGACATTGTTTTCAAAGGACAGCTTTCCCTGGTCGATCAACTTCTTCACAATGTATTTCAGAGCGTAGCAACCTTCTACGTCATGACCTAGGGCGCCTTGGTGGAAATCACATCTGAGATCGGAGCGGAACCTGGGAGGCAATGGGTTTGGCGGAGGCTTGCCAGGCCTAGTGGTGCAATACCCCTTATGTAACAGAGTTGGGAGTAGTTCGGCATACGCCATTGGTATCGGCGGGAAAGATGGTCTAGATTGAGGACCTTGTTGTTGTTGTTGTTGCTGAGCTAATGGTTGTTGTTGCATCTGTTGGGCGATGGCGTTAACAGGGACCTGAGGCTGGCCCGGTAGAGGAGGGTATTGATGGTAGAACGGTGGATAGAATGGATGCTGGGCATACTGTAGGTACTGATACGGTTGAGGCAGTTGTGTAGCATTGACGGGAGCGGCAGTGGCAGATTGATTGGTTCCGGAAGACACCATTCCAACCTCTGATTCCTTTTTCTTATGGTGACCATTGCCGTACTTCTTCGGTGCATTCGAGGATTCACCTTTCTCAAACACGATAATCCCCTCTCGAACGGCTTCCTCCAAGCGGGTCCCCATAGTGACCATCTCAGAGAAGTTGCTTGGGGCAGCAATAATCATTCTCTCAACATAATCTTTCTTCAGGGTCTTCAAGAATGTTTGAGTCATTTCTTCCTCGTCCAAGGCGGGGGTGATACGGGCAGCTGCCCCTCTCCACCTCTGTGCGTATTCGCGAAAGCTTTCGTCCTTTTTCTGAGAAAGAGACCGGAGGAATTCTCTATTCGGCTTGAGCCTGGTGTTGAACCCATAGTGGTTCTTGAAAGCAGTAGCTAGATCATCAAAAGTGCGGATATCATCCTTGCTCAAACCGGTATACCACTCCGCGACATCTTCCATTAGACTGTCCTGGAAGCAGTGGATCATGAGTGAATCATTGTCTGCATGGTTAGCCATCTTCCGGACGTATTTGATGATATGGTTCTGGGGGCAAGTCAGCCCGTTGTAGCGGTCAAATTCCGGGACCTTGAATTTCTTGGGAATATCCACCCTTGGCACCAAACAAAGGTCGTGGGTTCTGACGAGGTCACTGCTCCCACGGTTGGTTTTGATCTCGCGACGGAGTTCTCTGGCAAGTTCTTCCATTTTTCCTTCCATAGTTCCCAATACAGGAGTTTTTCCACGGTAATCATTAGCATTGGCGCCCTGAGGCGTAGTGTGCACAATCGGAACTGTGAAGACCGTTGGCTGAGGCAAGGTAGTGTGAAGAGATGCTTCCCCTGAGACGGGGATCTGGTTGCTGTTGGCAGCACTGGAAGCGCCTGCTGTGGAATCTGGAGCAAAGAAAGGTGGGAGTCCGTACGGGAATCCTCTTGGCATGACGAAACGGCTATCGAGAGATGATGTTGGAATTGCCTCAGTGGTCTCTGGAGCAGACGAGGTTGGTTGCTCTTGAGCGGCTACCAGAGCGGTCATAGCGTCGAGAGCTTTGGCTAACTCTTCTCTCACGGAGGCTAGTTCAGTGCGGAGCTGTGCATTCTCTTCTTCCATAGCTGCTTGATTTCTCCTTCTGTACTGTCTGGTCTGATGTACTCTGGTAGGTTGATCAGTCCTTCGAGCACGAGCCACTTTTCACTCTGCGGCAGAAGAACCAGGAGGCAATGAGCACTTGGAAGTTCTTTTGTGACCGATGAATGATGCATATGATGCATGATATGCAAATGCGGATGCAAAAAATGACTCTTTTATTACCAAAGGGTTTTTTAGACAAATTAGAATTCTTTGCAAACATTTTTTGGGCTAACAAATTATTCAAAGCAAATTGTTTTGATACACTGAGCCAAGGGAGTAGGCTTCTGAAACATAAACTGAACAAACAACATAATAGCAATCCTATCATCCAGAGCTAAGGAGTAACCGGGTAGTATTCGGAATCCGAGTCTGAAGCTGAACCACAATAACTGGCGAAGAAATCTCGACGACCTCTGACTCTCCTGGAGTCTCTCCTCAATAGATCATCCTTCTCCTCAAGCTCCTTTCTAACTCTGGCTAGTTCCTTCTTCAACATTCGGTTCTCATGATCCTTCTGTTCGTCTCTGCCATCCAAAGTCATGATTAAGTTCTCAGCCTCACTGTAACGGGCTTTCCATGCTCGCTTTTCCTCATTCTCCATAGCCAGATGCTCCTGATACATCTCCTGAGTCGCGGGAAGCAACGGTAATGGTCTAGACGGAGTGGATGCAGATACATGCCTCATGGTAGGGTAAGGCATGCCAATCTCTTCGGCTCGGTCTATCACCCACTGCGTATAGGCTTCATGAGCAATACCGGATCTCACACCCAAATGTTTCACATCTTTCTTTCGAACCTTAGACCAAGCATCTGTGAAAGCTTTCCTTTGCCCGGTGGGGGCATTGGAATAATAGAAGAACTCCTGTGATGTAGCAAGGTTGATGGGCTTCGCTCTCATAGGAAAACAAAACTGTCTCATGGCTAACTCGGGGTTGTAGTTGATTCCTCCCCGGGTACCGAGAAGAGGTACGTTGAGGAAATCTCCACAACCAGTGATAATCTCCTTGACTCGAGCTGCTGGAGTAATCCAAACCACCTCATCGGGAGTAAGAGCCATAATCCGCTGTGAATAGGACCAATTCTCCGTGTTGGCATGGAAAGAGCTCGGGAGGTGAGAAATAAACCACCTATAAAGAAGAGGTATGCAGCAAAGAATAAACCCACGACCCTTGAGAGTCCGATCATGGATAGCATGGTATGTGTCAGCTAACAATGTAGGAACCGGATTCCTGAAATGGAAGATCTCAATAGCATTCATGTCCACAAAGTTGTCGAGATTCGGAAAAAGAACGAGCCCATAGATGAGTAGTGCAAGGATAGCCTCAAGGGTGTCCTGACAAGTAGATTCAAGATTAGCCCGCTCAAGTAAGTACTTCAAGGTAAAACCCTGGATATGAGATTTAGAAGTGAGATTCTTAGACACCTCGGAAGTCCTGAGATAAAGATCCTTAGCAATAACCAGAGGAGTAAGAGAAGATCCTGGGCCTGTGAATGGTACCCTCTTAGCTATAGGTAGACCCAATAAACAAGAATAAGCCTCAAGCGTAGGAACTAACTGAAAATCCGGGAAAGTGAAGCAACGGAAAACTGGGTCATAGAATTGCACCAGAGTGTGCACCAGCTTCTCTCCTACATTAGTCCGGAGAATACCAAGCAAACCACCGTATCGGAGACGAAACCCAGTCGGATTTTTAACCTTGAGTGCCAACTCCCTTAGGCTAGCCAAATCAACTTCTTTGAACTTGTAAGACTTAGTCCTCTTCATGCCTGGTTATATTTGCAAAGAATTTTAGTTTGTCTGTACCCTTTGATAAATGCATGTAGAAATTTTATGCATGAATGCATGTATGCATGGTTTTAATAAGGAAAGCACGGTGAGCTAAAGTAACAAGTGGACACGGTGTCCGGTGAAACTAAGGCTTTTGATAATAGTGACCAAGGTTCTACAAAGTTCCCAAACCACAACCTCTCTTGCGTATATCATGGTAGTACAAAGCAACGTTTGTCCATGATTATCCGTAAGAAGGTTTAGTTTGGGTGTAGTATCGCGTGACGACTAAATTTCGAGGCAACGCTCGGTTTAGCCACCGCACTACGTCCTAAGAAAGGCCAAGGATGGGCTTGGTAACTACGGTTCATAGCCTTCATCGGTCAATTGGAAGTAAAGTGCCTAAGCATGACAACACACGCCGACAACATCGCCTCCAAAATGCCTCAGCTATGTGAGATTGATCGCGTAATCCAATGCACGAGGCAACCCTCGGAATGGATTGTCGATTATATCTCCCCTAATCTTAAGTTCACTCAGCCCGGGTATAGGGCTTTTGATATTCTCACCCCACACGTACACAAGAAAATTTTACATGTAGCAATAAAGCAAAGCATAAATATAAAGCATGAAAAACTAGGTGTAGCCCTAAAAAAAAAAGTCCCCAGTGAAGTCGCCATTTCTGTCATCGCGATTTTCGGGTGTCAAATCATTAATTGGATTTGAACCTTTCAATCATTGATGTCTCTATTTTTTTTGGGGAAGGTAAAATCGAGAAAACCTTAGAAATCCTAAGTTCGGGGCTGATTTCATTACGGGAAGGTGTTAGGCACCCGTAATGACTATAGTATCCTATAGGAACCGTTTTACTATGCTTTACGTTTATGCGTTGCTTTTATTGCTACTTGTAAAAAAGGATTGATTTTAAGAATGAGAGGGAGAAGGTTGGATTTTATTTTATTGGACTTGGAGAGATTTTGAGTCTCTTGCCTACATACCCTTTTAAGGGATCAAAATTCCATGTAGTTCTCTTCCAAAATGTTTTTGTGAGTTTTGTTCTTTTTTAGTTTGAAAAAGATTTTGAAGAAAGAGATAAGAGGCCGTGTAGGCATTAGAATTGAAAACATATGAGGTTAGTCCAGTTTATTTACAAGAAATGGTTAAAGTTGGAAATTAACACTAGTTTTGATTTTGTCTTAAGAAAATGAAAGAAAAAGAGTGAGGTTTTGACCTCATTTTATTGCGAAATAGTTTGAGTTATGTGTTGATTTTTGGTGAAGAAGTTATAAGTTTCCCTAGGTTTTACGCTTCCTACACATACATCTAGCGGAAAGTCATACAACGTGTGTGCATGTGTCGGTGCGTGTGTCGGTGTACATCATTATAGTCCATAGTCTTTTACATCGGGTCCTATTTTACATTCTATAGTCTTGCATGAAACTAAAGAAAAGTAAACTACCTAAGCATTTACATGAGAATTAATTGGATGTTCCGTGAAGGAGCTAGAGGAAAAAAATGGGAATGAGATGAAATGCTTAGTATGCATGAAACATAGAGTAAAGTGGTTAGTAAAACGAGATGAAAATGATAATGAAACATTAATCCTAAACAAAATGGTAACTAATCACAAAAATTGGCATAAAATCACACTAAACAAAAATTGCAAAGTATCACAAAATTGGCATCAAAACTCTAACTAAACAAGATTGCAAAGTATCACACAATTAGTATCAAGAATCAAATTTAACAAGATTGTAAAATATCACAAAATTAGTACCAAGAATCAAATTTAACATAGTTGCAAAATATCACAAAATTAGTATCAAGAATCCAGCTTAACAAAATTGCAAAATATCACACAAAACGCGCATTAAGTACCAGAGACACACGACACAAAATTGGCACGAACATCGCATGCGAAACGCCGAGAAAACAACGAAACGGACACAAATTAGCACAAAAAGAGCAAACGCATATTTTTTATCCAATTTTCACGTGTAAAATATCACAACCCATCAAGAAAATAGTAAAAACCATACAGTAAAAATCTTGGAATTTTTTAATGAAGTTTGGCATGCAACAGGTCCAATTAGCAAGTATTGCGGTGCAAATAGCAAGAAAATTCAAGAAAACTGAAAGAAAGACCAAACCCGTGGGTAAAAGGCCCAAACCCAACACACAGATGGATCCGGATCTCCAGAACGCCTCTGGGGCGTTGGATTGATCCGGATCCATTAAACCTAGATCAAACGGCCACAAACACGGGAGAATGGGTCGGGTTTGAACCGACCCGGTTTAGGGCTTATATAAAAGGATTATGAACCGGTTCCCCTCATTTCTTTCATTCTTTCTCTCTCTTCTCTTCCCTCTTCTCTCTTCTCACGCCGGTGCTACTATGAACCCTAAACCCTAACTTTCAAAATCCAACCCAGAAACATGTAATTTATGGCTCAAAAGTTCCATCTAGTTGTTCTAGTCACGAATCCATGGCTGGAATTTACATGCATTCACTGAATCAACGCAGATCTTGGATTTTCTTTCACGGATTTCAATCGGTTCTTTGGTTCTTTTTTGGTTCAAATCTTTGTTTTTGATGAATTTCTTACGGATTCCTAGGTTCACAATGGTTTATTCACGTTGTAAACCCAGCAATCCTTCACGGTTTTTGAAAAAATTAGGGTTTCAATCTTTTTTTCGAACCGGACCCTTTGAATCCGTACAGATCTATGTTGATTTAGTTTCACTGATGTTCATGCGTACAAAAGTGGTAAGTTTTTGATTTTTCACCTGGTTTTGGTTCGGAGATTCGATCTTGAGCCTTCGGAATCCTTCAATCTTGATTCTGTTGTTGATTTTGAGATTGAAATCCGGAAATAAGCCGTGGTCTTTCTTTCTTCCTTTGAACCGGTTCGGAATCCTTGGAATTCTTCTTTCTTTCTTCTTCTCAATCTCCCTCTGTGATCGGTGCTGGAGTTTCTCGCTTCCGGTGAGGAATTCGCACCTTGAATTGCAGACTTTATAGCTCAATGATGAAGATTCGATTGAATCTCTGAGAGCTACACCAAAAACTCCATTGATTTTGTTGAATTTGGGTTCTGGAAACGGTTAGGGTTTGAATGTTCTTGGTGAATTTTCTGTTTTGATCCCAACTGAATCAGAGAGAGAAAATTTTCTGTTTGTGATGATGTGTCTCGTGATGAATGGATCCGTTGGCATTTTGCACAGTAACTGGCCTTTTATAGGCTGCCAAGTGGCCTTTTGACCAATGAGGTGGTGACATGTGGCCCTGACTTAGCTTGCGTGGCATCCTGAGGACTGACCAGCAATTTTATGAAACTTGGGACTGATTTGCAATTAAACAAAAATTGGATTTATTTGAAAATTAAAAGAATTGGGACTGTTTTGGAATTTTTAAAAAGTCTGGACTGCTTCTGAAAAAAAGAAAGAAAAAGAAAAAACTGACTGCCTTAAAACTGGACTAAAAATGCAATTTTGTAAAATATTGGACTAAAATGCAATTTCATAAAGGTTTTGGACTAAAATGCAAAAAAAAAAAAATTGGTAAAAAAATGTAATTTGAAATGCAACGTAAAGTGGAACAATTAAAATTGACAAAACGGACTAAAACGAACAAACTACCAAAAATGAGGTATTTTAAAATACCTCTCTGCCCAAAATTCATATGATGTGAAAAGACTAAAATGCCCCTGGGGGCGAAAACGACTCAAACTGACTCAGACGCAAATTAAGATGATTTTCGTACAAAATTTGATTAAAGATTTATGCAAACCAGTTGAAAAGACTCAGGAACCAATTGTAGGGACTGAAAATGGGTTCCTTTGTAGGAAATGACCAAAATACCCTTTTGTATGATTTTATGAAAATTTAAAAGACTGAAGCAGTAATGTATGCAGTTGAAGCACAGTAGAAAACATGGTGAATTTGAAAGTATTAGAAAATAGCAGGAAATTGAGTGAGTATTTTTAGGTCCAAAATGAGGGTATGACACCCTCTCAATAGGGAACTCATCCGTGGGACAACCATTCACTAAACCCGACGCAGTTGCCGTTCCAATACACTCGAAAATCCATTTCCGCCAAATAGTGGGGAAGTTCATATTAGCCATTACAGAGTCCAGATACTTAAAGTCGACCGAGTCATAGGCTTTTTCGAAATCCACTTTGAATAACAACAACTCCTTGTGCATACGCTTTGCCTCATCAACCACTTCGTTAGATATTAAAATACCATCTAATATTTGCTTTCCTTTAACAAAAGCAGATTGAGATTCAGAAACCACACTTCCCATTACTAAACGAAGTCTATTAGCAAGAACTTTAGCAAGGACTTTATACAAGCACCCAACCAGAGAGATAGGCCGAAAATCATTAAGCCGTTGCGGACTGGTAACCTTTGGGATTAACGCTATAAAAGTAGAATTCAAGCCTTTAGTCAACTTCCCGTTTCTATGGAATTCCACCAAGAATCTCATAAGATCATCCTGTAATAAATCCCAAAATTCTTTTATGAACCCAAAGCTGACACCATCTGGACCTGGACTCTTACAACTATCACAATCCCAAACTGCCTGTTTTACTTCCTCGTAGGTAAAAGGTTTTGTTAAATTGCCCGCATCCACCCAAGATAGCTTCCGAAAATGGAGCCCATCCACCCCTGGCCGCTCTGAAACAAGCGACTTAAAGTGACTAGAAAAATGTCTGAAGACAGCAGCACGAATGTTATGAACCCCTTCCACACTAGCATCATCGACAGAAACCATATTAATAGCATTTTGACGACGGCGATTAGACATACAACCATGGAAAAATTTGGAGTTAGCATCCCCTTCCTGTAACCAATTCATTCTCGATTGTTGCCAATTAATACTATTCTGTAACCGAGCGAAAGAATGTAAATTAACAGACAACTGATGGAGCTCCTCCACCTCGTCGTCTGTAACGCCCTATTTATTTGTTTAATTATTTTATTGGGTTTATAGTCTAATTATATGATTTACTTGATTATGTGGTATGTTGTTATTTTGTTAAGTGGCTTTATCTTATCATTTAGTGGAATATGATTAAAAATAGAATAATTAGAGTTGAGGGGCTGAATTGGAATTTAGAGGAGTTTATTGGAAATAAGGAAAATAAGTAGGTTAAGGATATAATAAAGGGGAGAGTCAGAATTAGAAAAAGATTAGAATACGTGAAACAGTTTTTGGGAGAAACCAAGAGAAGTGAAGAGTCAGAGAAGAGAAAGCGGTAGAACCTTGCGATCAATCAATCTAAGGTAAGGGTGGGACTAACTTTCTCTAATTCTAAGTTGTATAATTCTGAAATCGAGTTTAGCATGTTGTAGGTTGTGAATTTGGGAATTTGGAAATTAGGTTAAAATTCAATAAAAAATTGTAGAAAGTGTATGAATTTCATGAATTAATGTAGGGAAGTGATGTCTAGGTCGTAGATTATCAGTAGGTTATGATTCTTAACAATTTTGGGGTCTGGGATGTCAAATTTTGGGTTTTGGAGTGAGAACAGAGGTCTGTTCGCAGACCTGTCTGTCATTGCTCTCCTCAGCGAGTGATTATTCTCGCCTAGCGAGTTAAAGTTATCGCTCGCCTAGCGAGCAAGTCTTGTCGCCCGACGAGTAGTCCCAACTCGCCACAGCGAGTGCTTTTCCTCGCCTAGCGAGCTGTTCAGTAGAAAATAGTGATTTTTGTAGAAATGATGTTTTGGGTCAAGTTTTATATGTATTTGAGTGCCTTTTTATGTTTAAAAATGATTGGACAATTTTCAGAATCAAATTTGGGCATTGGGAAGTCAAAATTGAGATTTTTGGGTGAAAAGGTCTAAATGCCGTAGCTACCCATTTTTCCTCGCCACGCGAGTTGTCCTTGAAGTGCGCTCGCCAGCGCGAGTAGCTGCTCTTGCCTCGCGAGCTGTGCAGTAGCAGACTGTTCGTTTATGTTCTTGTGTCTTTTTCACATGTTTCCTTTTTGATTTGGACTTTGATATGAACAGGAAATTTGTTGATAGATGATATATCTTTTCAGTGGTTTTGAGTTGATGTGCAAATCTGTTGTAGTTGATTTAATATGGATTTATGAAGTTGTTGTCATTAATGTTGTTAAGTTGTAAGTTGTTGTCTAAGTTGTTGAAGTTGTTGGTAGTTGTTGTATTGGTTGCTGAGTCTATGCATAATCATTTAAGTTGGGGGCTTGATGCTCCGTTGAATGTATAATCATTCATATATAAGTTAGGGGCTTGATGCCCTGAGAGCCTATGCTCTATAAGTTGGGGGCTTGATGCCCTGATTTGTACCACATGCATGTTGATGTCGTTGTTGTTGCGTTGTCAAGTTTGGTGTCGTTGTTGATGCATTGTCGTTGTTGTCAAGTTGTCAAATAATTTAATGAGTTGTTATTGAAAAATTATGTGAAGTATTAACATTGTTAAATTGTTGTTATTTATGTTGTTAAATTCTGTTGATGAATTATATACTTATTATTATTGAATGTGAATATCACCCCTTCTGTTTGAATGTTGCCTCTACGTGGGTAACATGCAGATAACCAGGTTTAGCTACTGTCGTGAGTTGACTCTCTCATGCGTCGTCTTAGGGTCGCTCTGATATGTAAGGGGATGGGGATATTGCATCATTTTCCATGTGTTACGTATTATTATGAATTATGCTGATGAACCATTTGAAATGGAATTTTAATAAGTTGTTTATGTTGAGGCCGTAGTGCCATTTTGTTGAATAATTGAAATGTTTTTCCGCTGCAATATAATTTGAATTGTTGACAAGAGATGTTTGAATAAATAGTAATTTTACTCTATTTGTCTTTGAAAGTTGTGTGATATCCTGTTTAAGTTCAATACTCTGATTATTATGTACTATTTTACATGCTGGGAAAACTGGGTGTTACATCGTCCAACAATGCTGACACCTCTGCTTTAACATCTAAAATTGAAATTTTGTTTTTGACATCCAACCATCCAAATTCTTTAAATGTTGTTTATGCCACTCCTTTAAACTGAATTTCATGCATTTAAGCTTTTGCTTTAGAACAAAGCCACCCCAGCCTTCACAATCGAAAGTGGCCCATTTACCACGGACATAGTCTGCATAACCACGGAAGTCTGCCAACATTTAAGCATCCTGAGTGGGCGAGGGCCCCAATTAGCCTCATCGGCCAGTAATAACAAGGGAACAGGATCAGAGAGACCCCGTTGATACGCAATCTGAATACAATTAGGCCACTTCTCGCACTATTTATTTGGCCACAAGAACCTGTCAAGTCTACTCATTGAAATTCCATCACCTCGATACCACGTAAACAACCGACCACAAATAGGTAAATAAATAAGTAAACATTCATCAATAAAAATATTAAAGACGTCCGCGTCGACCTGTCTGAAAACCGTGCCTCTTCCTTTCCTCTCGTCAACGCTACGAACTGAATTGAAATCCCCACAAACACACAAGCAAATATAATTATTATTAAGGACAAGAGGCTGCAGCCACTCCCATAAAACCTTTTTAGCATCCAAGTCACAAGGAGCGTACACATTGAAAATAATAAACACATCACCAGTATCAATAACCCTTCCTTTGATAATCAAAACATGCCCAAAACTCATTAAGGACCAAACATCCATCGGGAGGCGTCCCACACCGTAACCAAATCGCCAAAAGCCCCAATGGAAGGTTGATAAGAATAGCCGTACTCATGGTTACCCCAAATTGAAGTAATAATCCCATCATTCATAGTCTGCATCTTAGTTTCTTGTATACACAATACCAAAGGATTCTTTTCTAAAACTAATCTTCGAACTTCCACCTTCTTCTCACCACCACCCAAACCCCTAACATTATACGAAAGAATCTTCATTTAAAACACCAACCACCCCAATACACCACACCCCCTACCACCACCGGCCCTAGACGGACTCCTTCCTCACAACAACATCACTCTCGACTTCACTACCACCAGCCGCCCTCCACTCTTTCCTCCCCTCCCTCGAAAGAAAATTAAAACCATTCTTAGTGTTACATTGATACTTCACCCCCAAAACCTTGCTTAATTCCTTGACGTCCTCCGCCACCAACTTAGGTTCCCCATGTAAATACACAGTTTTCCCAATCATTTCTAACAGAAGATGTTGACTTTGAGGATGAATCCAAAGTGGAGCCCACTGCTGCATTTGAACAAGCTTTCACGGCACAAACCTTCTTTCGCCGCTTTTGTTTTTTCAAAATTTTCAAAATCTGTTTACGGTCCGAGGCCGACATCCTTGCTATCTTTTTCATAAAGCCGACTGACTTATTGACCATGCCAACCTTCTTCTTATTTGACGCCACGCTATGTGTAGAAGAATTAGACTTACCGAAAGCTTGTTTCAACTCTTTAGACTTGCGCCCTTCACAAGATGAGGAAAAAACAACACCTCCATCTAAAATTGGCCTTTGTTTCGACATCCAGTCCATGCTCCAAGGTCCCGGATGAGCAATATCCGTCGCCCTAGCTGGTTGTTTTATACCTTTAGTCCCATTGCAATCAGTCCCTATATTAGACTTCGTCAAAGGTTGGAGAACTGGTGAAAGCTGCACCTTAAAAAACTCTGAATTGCCTTCCTTCCCTTTGACACCATTCGACATAGATTGATGTGTGTTTAAAGACGCGTCCTTTTTAACTTCATGTTGGTTCCATTCTTGCTGTAAGTCGGTAACTAAGTCGTCCAGTTCCCACTCCCCTTGAACCTCTTCCAAAATTGCATCATCTCTTGGTTGAGAAAACATTTCCGGCGTGGAAACATAATCAACCTCCATCATGAATGCATCCTTCCCCAAATGACATCCCCATTCCTCAACCAATTTAATAACGTATCTCCTTCCATCTATCACAAACTTTGATGAAGTATTCAAAATCTCTAATTGAGTCGTGGAAACGAGAATGCGAGTGAAATCTAAGTGTGCCTTGTCCACCGTGCATTCGTCAGCATGAGTAAATCTACCATTCCCGGACACGCATATTGAACCTCCTACATTGGCCACTTGTGAAGGTTAGAAAATAGCATAGAGAAAAAATCAACATCCCCATTAAACACTTGCCATATATCTTCTTCCCCAGTGCAGCTAATAAACACCCTATCACTCCCCAAAGGAATAACAACAACACTAGGAAAACCGGCATCCTCGACATGTTGTTGAAGTTCCACAGCCGAGTCCCCCTCAATCACTGTTGCATTCATGCCTCTACTCGCCCAATTCCTGTCCTCAACACAAGACTTATACATCAGAATGAATTTAAAAGAGTCATTGCAGGTAGCTTCAGAAGCCGTACCTGACCCCGTAGCCTTAACCTTCACCTTCAGTCGTTGCTGAAGCATCTTCCCATCAGCACCCGCCACCGCTTTCAATGTCCCTTCATTCCTTTTCCCCTCCTCCGTAGACGCCCCTACCACACCTCCTACTCCCTCGTCCATCCTTCCGACCTTCAACTTCTTCCCCGCGCCACCTACATGCACAACCACCTTCCCAATTCGCAACACGTTTACTCCCTCACCGTGCTTCTCTGCCACATTCATCCCTTTCGTTTGGTTCTTCGTCCCCTTACCAGCATAAACCGTGACCAGCCTGTCCGCCTCCCTCTCCTTCCTCTCAGCCACCTCTGGTGTAACAACAATGGAATCGTTATGTGCAAACCGGTCATACCTAGCTTCATGAGCCCAAACTCGACATTCCCCAATCCACACATTGTTTAAAGCCTTAGATAGTTTGTACTTATTCTTAACATTAATGAATCTAACAAACCCAAACGTCGAATGATATAGCACAAACTTCGAAAGCTTGACGTAGTCGAAACAAAGGCAAATTATCCGGAAAATTAGTAACATAAAAAGAAGCTTTGTTACCTTGTTTAGTGTCAGACAACAACGCACCATGCCATTCTAATGTTGCAATGCGGCCTCCCGCTTTGTTGGAGAAGCTGTCATCATCGTCCCTACCTGTGCCATCTGTCGCATACCTATCGCGTCGCTCTCCCATGAAACCTCTCCCGAAAACCTGATACTGATCCTGACCTTAGCCTGCCACCGTTCCTCGATGACCCTGTGAGCCTCTTGACCTGTCCTGTCCTCTATGATTCTGTTCTGTCACCTTCCTTTTCCTCGACCTCGCCACAGTCCAATTTCCCCTATCCCCCCCCCCCCCCCCGATATCTGCCACCCTGGCTGGACCCCAATGCCCCCATGACGTCTCTCTGCCGGAGAAAATCTCCGACGCGGTTGCCCGAAGCTAACCCTAGAGCTCCCGCCTCTCAATCTCACATGTTCTCTCATCGCACCTAAGTGAAAAACCATGCATCACATTTCATGATGTAGGGTTTTCCCGCTTCTCAAACTGCACAATTGAACTGCAAAGGATGGAATTAGGGCTAACTTGCAGCCTTGACATTCCATTTATAATATTATGATTATGATGATGACGACAACTAAAAGAATATTGAAACAACCAAAGATAAATTGAATTGTAAAATGCATATATTTGTTATGTTTCTACGACATGGCTACCGAAAAATGGCGGAGAAGAGAGTTGAAATAGAAATCTCATTAAGTAAAATAACATTGTTTTAACTAAGGAAGAAGAGAAATCGATAGAGAGATGGAGGAAAAAGAGAAATCTAGTTTTATTCTCAAATTTTCTTATTTTCACTTTACCTTTTTTTTTATAATAAATGTGAGATGGATTTAATTTATTTTTTTTACCTAGTCAGATGTGACCAAGGTTCTTTGAATGACAAGGGAGGATCTAAAATAATTTTTTTACAAGGGGTTTTCAAAACTCGCCCAAATGGCAGGGAAAAAACATTATTTAACCATACTTTTTATCAAAGGGACAAGGGATAGAAATATTTGTAGATGTTAATTATTAGACATCAAAGTAGTTTACAATCACACAAAGTATCGAAACATAATGCTATTTTATCAAGATGTATGAAGAGCGATCAGTGAAGGTAAAACTTTCGATTAACAAAGCTTAATTCCAACACATTTTTCAAAACTGATATTTTCACTACTTTTCCATTTGTTACTTTAAACAACAAACTTTTCAAAACCTTAACTTAAAATAATTGAAGTATATGAATGGTTCAAATTATCATGTGTCTGGATCGATAATCTATTAGAAGATTGATGTTCCCACATCAAAGGGTGTTAGAAAACATCAGGAAAATACCAATATAACCTAATCGACGATTAACCAATGAGAATAGAAGCGACTTGCTTCCATTGTAGTCGTCGTAGTCTTGTAGCGGTCTTCCTACACACACACGCCCGCCAGAATGCCTCCTTGGTTCTGGACGAAGCCAAGCCGATACATACAATAGGCGAAGCAAAGACCCCCATTTCATAGCGCCTGGGGAACGCTAGTTTGATCGAGGATTTGAGAGGAGAGGTTGAGGAATAGGCCTCCCATGGACTCCCCAGAGCGAGCCGCAAATCCTATTGTAGAGTCGGCGACTCATAGGAAGTGGCTTGGTTAAGGGAAACCACTTGGTTAAGGTAAAATTGTCATTTACTGGTGTTTCTTAGCATTGGTACTACGACATTGGAGTGTAGACAACAATCATCAATAAAATATGCAGTGGGACCGACATGGAGAGGAGAAATGTCATCGCGATTTTCGGGTGTCAAGTCATAAATTAGGCTTGAACCTTTCAATCATTGATGTCTCTATTTTTTTTGGGGAAGGGTAAAATTGAGAAAACCCTTAGAAATTCTAAGTTCGGGGCAGTTTTCGCTACGGGAAGGTGTTAGGCACCCGCAACGACTATAGTACTCTATAGGAGCCGTTTTTATGCTATTTTTGAAAAAAGATTGCTTTTAAGAAGAGGGGAGAGAAGAATTTGGGTTTTATTTTTATTGGACTTGGAGAGATTTTGGTCTCTTGCCTACATACCCTTTTAAGGGATCAAACTCCATGTAGTTCTCTTCCAAAAAAGCTTTGTGGCTTAGTTCTTTTTTAATTTTGAAAATAATTTTTGAGAAGAGAAAAGAGGCCTTAAAGGCATGAGATTTGGAAAAAGGTGAGGTTGTTCCAATTATTAAGCAAAAAGGTTAAAGTTGGAATTTAAGATTCATTTGTATTTTTGATTAAGAAAATAAAGGGAAAAGTTATGGAGTTTTGACTCCAAGATTATTGTGAAAGGATTTGAATGATGAAATTAATTTGCTTTGAAAAATGAGTATTTTCTAAGTATCGCGTTTCCTAAGCATACATCTAGCGGTAAATCATACAACGTGTGTGCGTGTCGGTGCGTGTGTCGGTGTACATCATCATAGTGTCCATTGTCTTTACATTTGGCCCTAGTTTACATTCTATGGTCTTGCAAGAATTTAAAAGAAAGTAAATCTACCTAGAATTATTACACGAAAATTATCAAAGGAAATGAACGGATCCTAAACTAGGAAAGGGATGTGGTGCCTTTAGCATGCATGAGACATGAAATGGTTAGCAACAAGATAAGAAATGATAGTAATGAATAAGCAATGTATAGTAAATGAAATGATAATAGCAAGGAATATTGAACAATTAGCAAAAACAAATGCAAAAAAAAAAAAAAAAAGTGATGAAAATAACACAAAACCTAACCCTAGATTTAAGCTAGATCCAAGACCTATAATTCTCATCAAAACAGTCCTTTTCAAGGGAAGTATTCCAAGAATCATAAGAAAATTACAAGTCATGCATTCAAGCTTAACATATACACATTTTATGTACATTTTTACAACTTAAAAGGATTCATATCACTTGCCACACAAGAAATTGCCATTATGATGCACAAAACAGCGATGATGATCACAATACTCATAGCAAAAATATCACAAAATCCTATTGTAAGCATCAAAACCATGTGGCATTGAATTGAAAAAAAAAACGCAAGAAACTTAACAAAAATGCACAAAACAGTCAAGAATGCATCAAGAAACTCATGGCAAATTTTTTAGAATTTTCACAAGGAATTTAACATGCACAGGGGTCCAAATAGCAAGACAAATAGGTGCAATTAGCAAGAATATTCAAGAAATCACAAAAAGCTCAGGGCCCATAGTCACAAAGCCCAAACCCCACGGATCTGATGGATCCGGATCAAGCTAACGCTTTAGGAGCGTTGGATTGATCCAGATCCATCAGGATCTTGATCAGACGCTCAGTATTAAGGGAGAGTGGACCGGGTATGGAGCAACCCGGTTTAGCAGCTTATATAAAAGGGTTCATAACCCGGTTCACCTCATTCTAACACTCATTCCTCTCTCTTCTCTTCTTCGTTCGGCTTCTCTCTGAAAAACCTAAACCCTAATTCCTTGAATCTACCCAGAAACTAATCATTCATGGCTTAAACGTTTTGTGCTATTGTTTTAAGTACGAATCAGCCACTGGAAATCATTTCCATCCGTGGAATCAACATGAATCTTTGAGTTTTAATGGTAGGTTCGAACTGTTTGGTTTCTTCGCATTTTTCTGAATTCGATCTTTGTAAATCACCAAGGAATCACTCCGATTTACACTCGTTGTGAATCTCGAAATGGTTCTTTGTTTTTTAGACTATTTTGGTGTTAGGGTTAGGGTTTCGAACCAAACAGCTCGAATCTTCCATGGATTCACATCGCTCTGAACTTGTGATGATTTTCAGCAATATGAGATTGAGTTTGTGTGTTACCTGAGTTTTAGCTGGTGATTTGAGTCGAAATCTTCGGAAACCTTGAATCTTGATTCTGTTTCGCTGATTTCTTGGCTTGAATTTGGAATTTGACCGGTAATCCTCTTCTTCTTCTTCTTAACTGGTTCGGAATCCTTGAATTCTTTCTCTTTTCTTCTCAATTTTGCTTCTGTGATCGCATTTGGATTCGTTGCTTCCAGCGATGAATCCAATGCTTGAATTGCAGAAATGAAGGCTCAGTGATGAAGATTCACCATTGAATCTCTGAGAGCTATCCCAAATTCCATTGATTTCGCTTGCATTCAATTCTGGAAAAAGCTAGGGTTCATGAAACTGTTCTTGAGCTTTCTGAATTTTGTGATTTTTGATCTAACTGAATGGAGAGAGAATGTTGTATTGTGTTTGTGATGTGGCGCGTAAATGAATGGGCTCTGATCCTGACACTGTTCACTATTTATAAGCTGCCGTGTGGCCTCTGATCCTGTGAAATGGCGACACCTGTAATGAGTTGCCTGCGTGGCTTTTCTTGGACTGACTTGCAATTTGAAAGAAATTGGGGACTGAACTGCAAAAACTTTTAACCAAAGGACTGCCTGAAAAATAAAACCTAAAACTAAAGTTTGACTAAAATTGGACTGAAATTGGACTGATTTGTAATTAAAAATAAATTTGGGCTAAATTGCAATTAAAACAAAAATTTGGACTGAATTGCAAAAAGCAAAAATAAAATTGGTAAAAACATAATCTGAAAACAACGTAAAGTGAAACAATTAAAACTGAAAAAATGGACTAAAACGAACAAATTACCAAAATGAGGTATTTTAAAATACCTCTCTGTCCAAAAATCAACTGACGCGAAAAGACTAAAATGCCCTTGGGGACCAAAACAACTCTGACTGACTCAGATGCAGACTAAAATGATTTTTAAACAGAATTCGACAAATAATTTGTACAGACAAGTTGAAAAGGTTCAGAGACAAATGCAGGGGTTAAAAATGGGTTCCACTGCGGAAAATGACCAAAATACCCTTCTGTATGATTTTATGCAAAAGATTGAAACAAAATGCGAGAAAATATGCAAAAAGAATTTGAAAGCAGAGACAGTAGCGTATGCCATTAAAGCACAATAGTAAATTGCAGAGTAATACACAGTAAATTGGAAAGGCATCAGAAATAGAAAAGAAATTGAACGAGTATTTTTAGGCCCAAAATGAGGGTATGACAGCTGCCCCTATTTAAGTTTCTTTGTCTGGAGAGTCAAGAGACGGAGTCTTTGGCTTGACGTGACGAAGATACTTAAATATCGACATTAGCACTGATTTTGGGCGTAAAAATACGTTCGTGAATGTTGTGCATGCCATGCAACATTTTGATTATGAATGCAAGACAGACTGCGAATTGAATTTAACAAAATATGTCGTATCCATTGCGGGACTGGTAGACATTAACAGAATAACAAACAACAGGGTATGTCGTATCCACTGCGGGATTGGTAGACATTAACAAGATGGTGAACAACAAGACTCACTGGGGAGACTAAGTAGCAAACTGACAGGTGCAAGTTGTTCTTTTGGCTCGAACTGGGAACTTGACCGGGAACACTGACAAGTAGAAAGAGCGCAAGCTGTTCTTGTATTTGAACTGGTTACTTGGCTGAAAGAAAAGTAGGAAGCACAAGCTGTTCTTGTATGCGAACTAGCCACTTGGCTGATAACAGAAACAAAGGTAGGTACAAGCTGTTCTTGTATTTGAACTGGCGGCTTGACCGATGACAAGGATGAAAACAAATTGACAGGTACAAGCTGTTCTTGGATACGAACTAGCCACTTGACTGATAACAAGAGTAAATTGACAAGCACAAGCTGTTCTTGGATGCGAACTAGCCGCTTGGCCGATAACAAGAATGCATTGACAGGCACAAGCTGTTCTTGGATGCGAACTAGCCACTTGGCCGTTAACAGAAACAAATTGTATGCAGAAACAAATTGAAATTGACTTGACATGACCGCAGGAGCTTGAATTTGAAAGGACTGCTAAGGTTTGAAGTTGACAAGACTGTTGGATTTTGAAATTGACATGACAGTATGAATTTGAAATTGACATGATTGTGAAAACTTGAAATTTGACATGAGACTTTTGACAAAGATTAACATAGGAATTGAAGATGCAATGTGTATGAATGGCATAACAATTCTATCAGATGCATGAGCATATAAGATGCATGATTATGCATGTATGAACGCTTTGAAATGCATGATGATTGGCAATTTGCAGACATAATTTTGCAGAGACAGACAAAACATTGGAATATTGGGCACGTAATGGCTCGTGCTCTGACATATATTTGCAAAAGTTCATCTTATGGGGATGCCGTCGTTTGAAGACACAGCAAGACCATTGTTGAGGGCAGGGAGCCATATCCCGTTCATAGACTTGCAGAAAGTAAAACCTTTTGATGGTACTGCTATTGCTGGACGCTCTACTGTTGAGCACACTTTGGGTATCGCATCTGTGGTCAATGCTTTTTGCATGTTTGCTTTTGCTTGTTTTTTCATCATCCCATTTTTGCCTGGATCGCCCTTTCGGGTTTTCAATCCACCGGGGAATAAATTCTTCTCAAATGCCCCTGTTTTTGCCTGAATTGCCTTTGAAGGTTGTCAATCCATCGGGGTGCTCATTTTTTCCTAAGCCGCCCTTTCGGGTTTTCAGCTTAGCGAGCTTATTTATTTTATGCTTTTCATTCTGTTTTTTCATTCTTGCCATTGACCACAGACCGTACTAGGGAGAGAGAGCCTGTTGGCGACCTACATTGAAATGGATGTCAACACACGTTTGTTCATGCATGTTTCGCTTGAATACACCTAGTTGCTTAGGTTGGTTCTCAAAATACACAAAAATTTTCAACTTCAAAGATGTTTGTTTCAGATATTGTCATTATCAATTTGGAAAGAAATTTTTTGCATAAAGCTTTGAAAATGGAATGAAGAAATAGAATTTCAAACAAAAGCATAGGCTCAAATCAACGTATAGGAGTAGTAGTCAGCCGGAGGCGTGACTCCACGGATTTACAAAGCTTGGAAAATGGTAATTTTATTGGTTGGTGGTACATTGAACACAGTGATCACTACAGTTCCCAGAAATTTTGAATCCATAGGTACAGCAGCTTCAGATGAAAGCGGTCATTTATCAGTTGCTCGTGCCCCAAAGGGATGGTGGTTTACCACATATAGTCAATTGCCTTTCGTTTCAATCTCATTTTTGCATGAACCGCCCTTTCGGGTTTTCGGCTCATCGAGACGCTCATTTTTGCCTGAGTTACGCGTAGCCTCAGCGAGCTTTTTCACATTTACATTTTTCTTTCTTCTTTTCTCTTTTTTTCGTCCCTTATTTTTCCTGGACCGCCCTTTCGGGTTTTCGATCCACCGGGAAGCGCATTTTTGCCTAGGCCGCCCTTTCGGGTTTTCGACCTACCACGCTGTTCTTTTCATATATCTAGGCAAAGTATTTCTTGACTATATCGGCATTCACAGGATTAGGAAGCTCCACACCATCCATGTGTGTAAGAATCAAGGCTCCGCCGAAGAAGGCCTTCTTGACGACATAAGGTCCTTCGTAGTTTGGCGTCCACTTGCCCCTTGGGTCAGGTTGTTGACTTACTTTTCTTTTCAATACAAGTTCACCCTCCTTGAATTCCCGAGGACGGACCTTCTTGTCAAAAGCGGTTTTCATTCTTGTTTGATATAGCCGTCCACGAGCCAAAGCATCCAGACGTCTTTCCTCAATCAAATTCAACTGGTCATACCGACTCTGGCACCATTCAGCCTCAGACAATTTTGCTTCCATGATCACGCGGAGAGACGGGATTTCCACTTCCAAGGGGAGAACTGCCTCCATGCCATATACAAGGGAGAAAGGCGTTGCCCCGGTTGAACTGCGTACCGTAGTGCGATAACCGTGCAGGGCATACGGCAACATCTCATGCCAGTCTTTGTATGTAGTTACCATCTTTTGTACAATCTTCTTGATATTCTTGTTGGCGGCCTCAACTGCACCGTTCATCTGAGGCCTATAAGGAGAGGAGTTATGATGTTCAATCTTGAATTTCTCACACAGGGCCTGTACCATGTCATTGTTCAGATTGGTACCGTTGTCAGTGATAATCTTGCTGGGAACACCATATCGACAGATGATATTGTTCTTGATGAACTTAACCACCACTTGCTTGGTCACGTTGGCATAAGACACAGCTTCGACCCACTTGGTAAGTAATCGATTGCTACCAGAATGAAACGATGACCATTCGAAGTCTTTGCTTCAATCCTTCCAATCATGTCGATGCCCCACATAGAGAAAGGCCACGGAGAGGAGATGACGTTGAGGGCATGCGGAGGCACATGAATCTTATCAGCATAGATTTGACATTTATGACATTTCCTGGCATATTGGTAGCAATCGTGTTCCATAGACATCCAATAGTAGCCTGCTCTCAACAATTTTCTAGACATGGTATGCCCCGAAGCATGGGTCCCGAAAGTGCCGTCGTGCACGTCGTGCATCAGTTGCTCTGATTCATGCTCATCAACACATCTTAACAATATCATATCGAAATTCCTCTTGTATAGAACTTCCCCATCCAACACGAACTTGCTAGCCAACCTGCGCAAAGTTTTCTTGTCTTTATTGGAAGCATTCGGCGGGTACTCGCGGCTTTGCAAAAACTGCTTGATATCACAATACCAGGGTTTGTTGTCAACTATATCCGCATTTGTTTGAATGGTCACATCATTGATGACGAACACGTGGGAAGGCCGGTCAAGGCGCTGCACTTTGATTACTGGTACATGGTTCCAATGATTCACTTGAAACATGGAAGACAAAGTAGCAAGAGCATCGGCCATTTGATTTTCCTCACGGGGAATGTGATGTAATTCGACTTTCGTAAAGTATGTCAGCAGACGCCTCGCGTAGTCACGGTAAGGGATCAGATTGGCATGATGAGTCTCCCATTCTCCCTTTATTTGGTTAACCACCAGCGCAGAATCTCCATAGATGTCGAGGTGCTTGATTCTCATGTCAATTGCTTCCTCGATTCCCAAGATACATGCTTCATATTCAGCCATGTTGTTTGTGCATTCAAATACAATCCGGGCGGTAAAAGGAATGTGATGCCCCTGCGGAGATACAATCACTGCCCCCAATCCCTTTGCCATAAGCATTAACGGCACCGTCGAAGACCAATCCCCACTAACTACTGGGGTCCGGAGCTTCACCGATCAACGGTTCTTCACAGTCTCTTGACTTCAAATACATGACCTCTTCGTCGGGGAAATCGAACTTGATGGGCTGATAGTCCTCCAGTGGCTGGTGTCATCGCGATTTTCGGGTGTCAAATCATTGATTGGATTTGAACCTTTCAATCATGGATGTCTCTATTTTTTTTGGGGAAAGGTAAAATCGAGAGAAAACCCTAGAAATTCTAAGTTCGGGGCTGATTTCACTACGGGAAGGTGTTAGGCACCCGCAATGACTATAGTATCCTATAGGAACCATTTTACTATGCTTTACATATACGCTTTGCTTTTATTGCTATTTGTAAAAAAGAGGGGTTGATTTTAAGAATGAGAGAAAGAAGATTTTGGGTTGTTTTTATTGGACTTGGAGAGATTTTGAGTCTCTTGCCTACATACCCTTTTAAGGGATCAAAATTCCATGTAGTTCTCTTCCAAAATGTTTTTGTGGGTTTAATTTGTTTTTTAAGTTTGAAAAAGATTTTGAAGAAGGGAAAGAGGCCGTATAGGCATTAGAATTGAAAAGAAAAAGAAAGCATTTGGTTGGTTCAATTGTTAATGAAAACGGTTAAAGTTGGAAATTAATTGCATTTTGATTTGATTAAGAAAATAAAGGAAAAATCCTTTGGAGTTTTGACTCCAAGGTTTATTTGGAAAATATTTGAGGTGATGGAAGTTATTTGTTTTTTTTTAAAAAGATTTATTTTCTCTAAGTATCGCGCATCCTAAACATACACCTAAATGGTAGACATACAACGTGTGTGCGTGTGCCGGTGTACATCATTATAGTCCATAGTCCTTTACATCGGGTCCTATTTTACATTCTATAGTCTTGCATGAAATTAAAGAAAGTAAACTAAACCTAAAATATTACATGAATTAATGGAAATTGCATGGAATGACTAAAAGAAAGAAAAAAATGAAAATGATGTAATGCTTGTAATATGAGTGAGACATGGAACTAAATGGTTAGTAATAAGGTGTGAAATGATAATGGGAGTAAACCATGCATATTAGAAGAAATGACTATAACAAGAAGTGTTAAACAAAATAGCAAAACAAATACTAAACAAAGTGATGAAATTAGACACAAAACCTAGCCCTAGAACCTAAGCTAAATCTCATGACCTATAATTTCCACCAAAGCAGCATATTTTCAAGGGATTATTTCAAGAACCTTAGGGAAATTACAAACCATGCATTCAAGCTTAACACATACACATTTCATGCATATTTCACACTTAAAAAAAATTCATATTGCTTGCCAAACAAGAAATTGACGTCATAATTCGCAAAAACAGTAGGAATGATCACAAATCCACAGCAAACGCATCACATAGTATTGAATTAAAACGAAAATTATGCAAGAAACTCCACAAAGACCCCAATATACACATTAAGAGGACAAAAAATTGGCACACAAATACTTCATCAATCCCAAAATGTAAAATTAACACCAAACAACTAAGCAAGTATCAAGGAACTCGTAACAATTTTTTTAGGAATTTTTTCAAGAAATTTAGCATGCATAGGGGTTCAAACAGCAAGAATAAAGGTGTATATAGCAAGGAAAAAATCAAGAAAACCTACAAAAGCTTAAGGCCCACGGATTCATGACCCAAACCCACGGATCTGATGGATCCGGATCAAACTAACACTCCAGGAGCGTTGGATTGATCCAGATCCATCAGGATCTGAATCAAACGGCCGGAGATGGAAGAGAGTGGGTCGGGTTTGGGTCAACCCGACCCAAACGCGTATATAAAAGGGTTTCAAACCCGTTCCCATTCATTTTGTGTGACATTTTCTCTTTCTTCTCTTCTTCTCTCCGCCGTTCTCTCTTCTTCGTATGAAACCCTAAACCTAACTTCTTGAATCCTACCCAGAATTGATTCGTTCATGGCTTAAACTGTTCGTGATGTTATTCTAAGCATGAATCAGTCAGAAGAAGTTGATTTCAACCGTTGGATCAACGTGAACCTTGAGCTTTTGCTTCTGCATGTTTGAACCGTTCGTTTTCTCGCGTTTTTCTTGCTGAAATGTTGTAAAAATGTGAGGATTTGCTTCAATTCACACTCGTTGTGAATTCCGAAGCAAATCTCTGATTTTCAAAACGATTTTTTGTTAGGGTTTGGGTTTTTGGATCGAACGGTTCAATTGGCTCCGGATTCACGTTGTTCTGGCTTTCGTGATGGCTTACGAAGAGATTTAGATGAAGTTAAGGTGTTACCTGAGTTTTGGCTCGTGATTTGAGTCGGAATCTTCGGAAACCTTGGATCTTGATTCTGTTTCACCGATTCCTTGGCTTGAATTTGGAACTTGACCGGTAAACTTCTTCTTTTTCTTCTGAACTGGTTCGGAATCCTTGAATTCTTTCCCTTTTCTTCTCAATCTCCCTCTGTGATCGTGCTTGAGTTTGCCATTATTAATGGTGAATTCGCACTGGAATTGCAGAGAAGACGATTCAATGATGAAGATTCACTGCTGAATCTCTGAGAATCAACGCAAACCCCATTGAATTTTGTTGAATTTTGATTCTGGAATAGTCTAGGGTTTGTGTGTTCTTGAGCTTTTTGGTGAATTTGTTGGATTTGATCTGTAACTGAATGGAGAGAGAAAGTGAAATCTGTTTGTGTTGATGTGGCGTGATTCTGCAGAATTCTGACACTGTGTGCTATTTATAGCCTGCCATGTGTGCATCTGACCCGATAGGAACGTGACACGTGGAATTGAACACTTGCGTGGCACTTGGACTGTTTGACTCAGGGACTAAAATGCAAATTTAAAAAGTTTAAGGACTGAAATGCAATTTTTTTAAAAAGGACTGAAATGCAAAAAAATAAAAGTATTTGGACTGTTTTTCAAAAGAATTGGGACTGATTTGCCACAAAATATAACATTTGGACTAAACTGCAAATAAAACAAAAATTTGGACTAAACTGCAAAAAGTTAAAATAAAATTGGTAAAAAAAGGTAAATTTGAAAACAACGTAAAGTGAAATAGTTAAAATTGACAAAACGGACTAAAATGAACAAACTACCAAAAATGAGGTATTTTAAAATACCTCTCTGCCCAAAATTTGTTTGATGTGAAAAGACTAAAATGCCCCTGGGGCAAAAACGACTCGAACTGACTCAGATGCAAAACTAAGATGATTTCTGTACAAAATTTGATTAATGATTCATGCAAACAAGTTGAAAAGACTCAGGGACAAGTTGTAGGGACTAAAATGGGTTCCATTGCGGGAAATGACCAAAATACCCTTTTGTATGTTTTTATGCAAAAATTAAAAGACAGAGACAGTGACGTATGCAGCTGAAGCACAGCGGTAAATTGCAGAGCAATACACAGTAAATTGAAAAAGTATTGGGAATAGAAAGGAGATTTAAACAAGTATTTTTAGGTCCAAAATGAGGGTATGACAGCTGGTAAGCAAGGTGATCAGCTATGACACTTCCTCTAACGGCTTTCTGAGCTTTGAACACAATATCATATTCAGACAGCAGCATCTGCCAACGCGCAATCTTTCCAGTGACTGCAGGCTTCTCAAAGATATATTTAATCGGGTCCATCCTGGATATCAGCCAAGTTGTATGGTTCATCAAATAGTGGCGTAGGCGTTTGGCAGCCCAGGCCAAAGCACAACAGGTCTTTTCGAGCATCGTATACCGAGTCTCACAGTCAGTGAATTTCTTGCTCAGATAGTAGATGGCATGCTCTTTCTTTCCAGTCTCGTCCTGTTGACCAATCACACATCCCATGGATTCATCTAACACTGCTAGATACATAATCAATGGCCTTCCTTCCACCGGCGGGACAAGGATAGGTGGCTCTAGCAAATAGTTCTTTATGTTGTCAAAAGCTTCTTGGCATTCATCGTTCCACACAATGGGTTGATTCTTCCTGAGTAGCTTGAAGATCGGCCCGCAAGTCGCAGTCATGTGAGATATGAATCGGGAGATATAGTTCAGACGCCCGAGGAACCCTCTAACTTGCTTCTCGATCTGCGGGGCCGACATTTCACGGATTGCTCTGACTTTGTCGGGATCTACTTCAATGCCTCTTTGACTGACAATGAACCCTAGTAGCTTCCCTGATCTGACACCGAACGTACACTTGTTGGGATTTAGTCGAAGCTTGTACTTTCTCAATCTTTCAAACATTTTTGCCAAATATTCAACATGTTGCTCTTCATCGCTTGACTTGACAATCATGTCGTCCACATACACCTCGACTTCTTTGTGAATCATATCGTGGAACAACGTGGTCATCCCCCTCTGATAGGTGGCACCAGCATTTATCAGACTGAACGGCATTGCTTTGCAACAGAAAGTTCCCCACGGAGTGATGAACGATGTCTTTTCCCTGTCTTTGGGTGACATCTTGATTTGATTTTATCCCGAGAATCCATCCATGAAGGAGACCACTTTGCACTGAGCGGTATTATCAACAAGCACATCAATATGAGGTAGTGGGAAATTGTCCTTCAGACTGGCTTTATTCAAATCCTTGTAATCAACACACATCCGAACTTTGCCGTCCTTCTTTGGTACAGGCACAATATTAGCAACCCATTCGGGATACTCGACCGTCATGAGGAAACCCGCATCAATCTGCTTCTGCACCTCACCCTTAATCTTGAGAGCCATGTCGGGACAAGTCCTTCTCAGCTTTTGTCTGACAGGGGGACATTCCGGCTTTGTTGGTATCCGGTGTTCCACGATCTGGGGATCCAAACCCGGCATGTCTTCATACGACCACGCGAAAATATCTGAATACTCTTGGAGAAGTTGGAAGATCCTCTTCTTAACCCCCTCTTCCAGTGCAGCACCCACCTTGATCTCTCGCTTATGGTCTTCGGTACCCAAGTTAATCAACTCAATCTCTTCCTGGTGAGGCTGAATGGCTTTCTCCTCTTGTTCAAGTAGCCGAGTAATTTCATCTGGTATGTCATCATCCTCCTCATCTTCGGCTCCGAACACCGGGAATTCAAAAGTTGGGGGAACCGTAGGGTCATTGTGTCCAACGGGTTTATTGTGGTTCAATCTGCATGATTATGGTTGGATGATTTTTAGAAAAGATTTTTCATGCAGATCTTTGAAATTAATAAGAAAATACAGATGTTTTGGTTTTTTCTGGCATTACCATCATTTCCAAGGGAAAAGGCATTAAGAAAAACAACAGTCGTGAAAGAAACGACAACTTTTATTAATAATGGCAATGCCGAAACAAACATGCCCTTACAAAAAAATCATTTTCGCTTTGGGCGGAGCGAAAAGATGGTTATTTTGAAAAACAAAGACCTAAGCAACAAGACACATTACTCGGAATCATGCATGATTAACGGGAGGTCAACGACATTCCAATTCTTTGCAGTGCCTCCTGGCACAACGAACACTGGCCTAGAACCACTCCCAGTAGCACCCTCAGTAATTGCATTGGTGAACCCTGCACTGTAGAATGTCCCAGTAGATGCTTCTGATGTTGGGGAGAACCCAAGGCCTTCTTTGTGCTTATTCTCGAGTAGTTGTATTAACTGGCCCCAACCGGTAGCCTGTCCTTCCTGAACAGCCCTTTGCGCGTCCTTCAAAGAAGCCATAGCGACACCGACCTTCTTGGGCTCCGTACCTTCAACAGTCAAGCCTTGAAATGCAGTCCCTTCAGCCGATCCTGCTTCAATACAAGAGAATGATGACAATTGACTGACCAAGTATGCTTCTTCTCCATGTACAGTAACAAGCTTACCATTCCTTACAAATTTCAGCTTTTGATGAAGAGTGGAGGTAACCGCGCCGGCCTCATGTATCCACGGCCTTCCCAGAAGACAACTGTAGGAAGCGTCAATGTCCATGACCTGGAATGTGATCAGGAATGTTTCAGGGCCAATGGTCATAGGAAGATCCACTTCACCGAGAACGTTCTTGCGGGATCCGTCAAAGGCCTTGACTAGAAAAGTACTTCTCCTCAGAGGGGCTCCTTGGTAGCTTAGTTGGTCCAGAGTTGATTTGGGCATTACATTCAGAGACGAGCCGGTATCCACCAACACATTGGATAGCATGTCAGTTTTGCAATTCATGGAGATGTGTAGGGCCAAATTGTGGTGCTTCCCTGCTTCCGGAAGCTCGTCTTCACCAAACCAGAGGTTGCTACAAGCAGTGATATTCCCCACTATACCACCAAACTGATCTTCTGTGACCTCGTGGTCGACATACGCCTGCTCTAACACTTTCAACAAGATATTCCTGTGGGTTTCAGAGCTCAGGAGCAAGGATAAGATAGATATCTTTGACGGGGTTTGCAACAAATGATCCACGATCTTGTAATCACTCTTCTTGATTATCTTCAAAATTTCGTCCAAATTGGAATCTTCAATAGACTGACTTGGTCGGCTAACACCTTTAGCACCAGGAGGAACTGGAAGTGGAGTTGTTTTGTCAACCGGAGTCGTGGTGGGTGCGGCTGTCTTCCTTTGGAACAAAGGCGGACGGACCCTACCGCTTCTTAGAGTCGTCGTCTCTTCAGCGATGTTGCTTACTGCAGCTGGGGATACCAAAGGCACTTCTACCCCGTTCTCGATCATGGTTGCATTGTACTTGTAAGGAACGGCTTTTGTGGAAACAAAAGGCACTGGCCCAGGTAGCCTTATCACTAGAGGTTCAACAGTTTCTCTCGAAGGCGTGCTCCTAATAGGAGTATCATGGAAGACTGGCATAATCACACAAACGTCGCTGGCTGTCAAATAGTTATCATTCATCAGACTCTGGATGTCGTTCTGCACTACGTCACAGCCCATGGGATTCTGAAGACATTCATTGCAAGCGGCATGGTCATGGTTAAACAAAGAGGCTTGGCACAACTTGACATGCAGCGGTACCAGAGGGGTTGCAATGTTACGAACATCAAGGCAGGGAGCTTCTTCGTATACTTCAATCATATTCACAGCAGCGTGATTTGGGAGCGGATTATCGAGCACATGCGAAACATTGTTCTCGAAAGACAACTTTCCTTGGTCTATCAGTTTTTTCACAATATATTTCAAGGCGTAACATCCTTCCACATCGTGGCCTAGAGCGCCCTGATGGAAATCGCACCTGAGGTCCGAACGAAACCGAGGAGGTAATGGGTAGGGTGGAGGCTTGCCGGGTCTGGTTGTGCAGTACCCTTTGTGCAGCAGAGTAGGAAGCAATTCAGCATATAACATTGGTATCGGAGGAAAAGACGGTCTGGCCTGGGGACCTTGCTGCTGTTGTGGTTGTTGTTGAACCGGTGGCTGTTGTTGCACTTGCTGGGCAATGGCGTTGACGGGGACCTGAGGTTGGCCCTGTGGCAGAGGATACTGATGGTAAAATGGCGGAAAGAATGGATGTTGGGCGAATTGCATGTACTGGTATGGCAGAGGTAGTTGAGTAGCATTGATGGGAGCAACGGCGGCCACGGACTGATTGGTCTCGGTAGATACCATCCCAACTTCTGACTCCTTCTTCTTGTGATGGCCATTGCCATACTTCTTTGGTGCATTCGAGGACTCACCTTTTTCAAACACAATGATGCCTTCTCTGACTGCTTCTTCTAGGCGGGTTCCCATGGTGACCATCTCGGAGAAGTTACTCGGAGCAGCAATGATCATCCTTTCAACATAGTCTTTTTTTAGCGTTTTCAGAAACGTCTGTGTCATCTCCTCTTCATCTAGAGCAGGGGTGATGCGGGCGGCTGCGCCCCTCCACCTTTGTGCATACTCACGGAAGCTCTCATCTTTCTTCTGGGAGAGGGATCTGAGAAATTCCCTGTTTGGCTTCAATCTGGTGTTAAACCCATAGTGACTCTTGAAAGCGGCAGCCAAATCATCGAAGGTACGAATGTCATCTTTACTCAGGCCAGTATACCATTCTGCCGCGTCTTCCATCAAACTATCTTGGAAACAGTGGATCATGAGCGAATCATTGTCTGAGTAGTTAGCCATCTTCCGGACATACTTGATAATATGATTCTAAGGACAAGTCAGCCCATTGTATCGGTCGAATTCTGGGACTTTGAACTTTTTAGGGACATCTACCCTTGGTACTAGACAGAGATCGTGGGTATTGACAAGGTCGCCACTTCCACGGTTAGCCTTGATTTCACGACGGAGTTCTCTAGCAAGTGCCTCCATTCTTTCTTCCATACTTCCTATCATGGGCGACTTCCCACGGTGGGTATCGGTGTTGGTGTTTTGAGGCATAGAATGTACGATTGGGTCAGTGAAGACCGTTGACTGAGGCAGAGTAGTGTGGAGAGAGGCATGCCCTGGGACGGGGATTTGGTTACCGTTGGCAGCACTAGAAGCAACTGCTGTGGGATCAGGAGCAAAGAAAGATGGGAGTCCGTATGGGTATCCCCTTGGCATGGCAAAGCAGTCATCAAGAGATGCTGTTGGAATTGCCTCAGTAGTCTCTGGAGCGGACGAGGCTGGTTGTTCCTGGGCAGCCAACAGAGCAGTCATAACATCGTGTGCTTTAGCCAGCTCTTCCCTTAAAGATGCCAATTCGGTACGGAGCTGTGCGTTTTCTTCTTCCATGGCTACCTGATTCCTCCTTCTGTATTGTCTAGTCTGATGCACTCTGGTAGGTTGATTAGTCTTTCGAGCACGAGCCACTTTTCACACTGCGGCAGAAGAACCAGGAGGCAATGAGCACTTGGAAGTTTTTCGTGACCGAGGAATGATGCATATTGTCATACCCTCATTTTGGACCTAAAAATACTCAGTCAAAGCCCTCTACTATCTTCTAATACTTTCAAATTCACCGTGTTTTCTACTGTGCTTCAGTTGCATACATTACTGTTTCAGTCTTTTAAATTTTTGCATAAAATCGTACAAAAAGGTATTTTGGTCATTTCCTACGAAGGAACCCATTTTCAGTCCCTACATTTTGTCCCTGAGTCTTTTCAATTTGTTTGCATGAATCATTAATCAAATTCTGTTCAAAAATCGTCTTAGTTTTGCATCTGAGTCAGTCTGAGTCGTTTTTGGCCCCAGGGGCATTTTAGTCTTTTCACATCAAATAAATTTTGGGCAGAGAGGTATTTTAAAATACCTCATTTGTGGTAGTTTGTTCGTTTTAGTCCATTTTGTCAACTTTAAATGTTTCACTTTACGTTGTTTTCAAATTTACATTTTTTACAAATTTTATTTCACTTTTTGCAGTTTAGTCCAAACTTTGTTTTAAATTACAAAAATGTCCAAGTTTTAATTTTCGAAACAGTCCAAATACCTTTTAATTTTCAAGTCAGTCCAATCTTTTTTTTATTTTCAAAATAGTCCAAATTTTTAATTGCAAAACAGTCCCAAATTTTTCAAAAAATTGCATTTTAGTCCTTTTTTTCAGATTCAGTCCAAGAGGCCACGCAAGCAGTTCCAAGTCCACATGGCACAAGCTCGTTGGTCCACAGTCCACATGTCAGCCTATATAAGGCTCTAGGTGTCAGAATCAGAATCATATCAGAGCCACATCACACAAACAGAATCCGTTTTCTCTCTCTTGGCAGTTAGGATCAAATCATAACAAATTCACCAAAAGCTTCAAGAACATTCATGAAACCCTAGCCCACATTCAACCCTAATCCAGATCAATTTTGTACCAAAAACCACGAATTCACCACGAAATTCAACCCACAGAATCAAACAGAAGCGAAATTCGCACATAAACAGCACAAATTGGAGCAATTCTCAGAGATTCTTGCGAATTTTCATCATTGAATCGCTTCTCTGCAATTCAAGAGCGAACTCACCACCCAAAGGCAGCAAGCTCAAGCGCGATCACAGAGGTCAGAGAAGAAGAAGAGGAAAGAAGCGAAGGATCACAGCGTGAGATCGGAGAAAGAGAAAGAAAACTCACCAGCAAAGATCCGAACCAAAGAATCAGAGGAACGAGCCAAAACCTCCGGATAACGGACTCAGGTAACTCTCAAATCTCCTTTAATCACGTTGAAAATCACTACAAAGCCTCAAACGATGTGAATCCATGGCTAGTTCAAGCCGTTCGGTCCAAATCCTAACCATAACGCGAAAAAGTTTGAAAAAGGCAAAGCAACACTTCAAGATCCACAACGAGTGTGAATCAGAGTGTATTTCACAAAATTTCGTTCAAAAACACAAAGAATCCGAACGGTTCGAACCCTAACCAAAACGCGAAAATTCACATCGTTTCAACGGCTAAGGCTGTGCGTTCTAGACCAATTCATGCTTAGAACGAAGATACAAAACGTTTAGGCCATGAATCTTGAAGTTCTGGGCAGGATTGTATGAATTAGGGTTAGGGTTTGTGGAGAAGAGAGAACGGCGGAGAAGAAGAGAGGAAGAAAGAGAAAGGTTTTGAAAAAATGAAGGAAATGGGTAAAAACCCCCTTTTATATGCGCGCTTGGGTCGGGTTGACCCAAACTCGACCCACTCTTTTCTTTTCGTGGCCGTTTGATCTAGGTCCAGGTAGTTCCGGATCAATCCAACGCCCCTAAGGCGCCTTGGTGATCCGGATCCGTTGGGTTTGGGCTTGTTACCCGTGGGCTGAGGCTTTCTTTCAGTTTCCTTGAGTTTTCTTGTTATTTGCACCTTGATGCTTGATATTTGAACCCCCTGTTCATCCTAATTTTTTACAAAAAAAAATCCAAAAAATTACTATGTGATTTTGGTATGTTTGTGAACAATTTTGTGATATTTTTGCAAGAGCTGAGTTGATAAAAATGATAAGTGTAAATTTCCCTTTTGATTGAGGTATTTTGTGTGTTCTTGGTGAATTTTCTTGTATGTTTCTTTCATCCAAATTTTTGTCATATAATTCTAGTGCTTGGTATTTGATTCTATGGTGATTATTTCTGTTTTCTTGATAAGCTCAGTTGATCTTGGCAAGTTTAATTTTCTCTTGTTTTCGAGATATTTCCATTTTTTTGTTAAATTTGATTCTTGATTACTATTTTGTGATATTTCCATTTGTTTGTTAAATTTGATTTTTGATTACTATTTTGTGATATTTCCATTTTTGGTTAAATTTGATTCTTGATTACAATTTTGTGATAATTCCATTTTTTTGTTAAAATTGATTCTTGATACCAATTGTGTGGTATTTTGCAATTTTGTTTAGTTTGGTTCTTGATTACTATTTTGTGATATTTCCACTTCCTCGTCAAATTTGATTCTTGATTACCATTTTGCGATATTTTGCAATCTTGTTTAGTTAGAGTTTGGATGCCTATTTTGTGATATTTTGCAATTTTGTGTAGTGTGATTTTATGTCAATTTGGTGATTTTGGTTTTGTTTAGGATTGGTATTTCATTACCATTTCATCTTGTTCTACTAACCACTTTACTCTATGTTCCATGCACACTAAGCATCTCATCTCATTCCCATTTCTTCCTTTAACCCCTTTCATGGAGCGTTCAACTGATTCTCATGCAATGTTTAGGTAGTTTACTTTTCTTTAATTTCACGCAAGACTATAGAATGTAAAATAGGACCCGATGTAAAGGACTATGGACTATGATGATGTACACCGACACATGCACCGACACACGCACACACGTTGTATGTCTATCGTTAGGTGTATGTTTAGGACGCGCGATACTTAGAGAAAATTAATCTTTTTTAGAAAACAAACAACTTCCATCACTTCAAATATTTTCCAAATAAACCTCGGAGTCAAAACTCCGAAGGATTTTCCCTTTATTTTCTTAATCAAATCAAAATGCAATTAATTTCCAACTTTAACCGTTTTTGTAAATAAATTGGACTAACCTCACTTGTTTTCAATTCTAATGCCTACACGGCCTCTTATCTCTTTCCTCAAAACTTATTTTCAAAACTAAAAATTGAACCAACCCACAAGAAACATTTTGAAAGAGAACTACATGGAATTTTGATCCCTTAAAAGGGTATGTAGGCAAGAGACTCAAAATCTCTCCAAGTCCAAATAAAATAAAATCCCATCTTCTCCCTCTCATTCTTAAAACCAATCTCTTTTACAAGTAGCGATAAAAGCAACGCATAAACGTAAAGCATAGTAAAACGGTTCCTATAGGATACTATAGTCATTACGGGTGCCTAACACCTTCCCGTAATGAAATCAGCCCCGAACTTAGGATTTCCAAGGTTTTTTCTCGATTTTACCTTCCCCAAAAAAATAAAGACATCAATGATCGAAAGGTTCAAATCCAATTAATGATTTGACACCCGAAAATCGCGATGACAGAAATGGCAACTTCACTGGGGACTTTAGGGCTACACCTAGTTTTTCATGCTTTATATTTATGCTTTGCTTTATTGTTACATGTAAAATTTTCTTGTGTACGTGTGGGGTGAGAATATCAAAAGCCCTATACCCGGGCTGAGTGAACTTAAGATTAGGGGAGATATAATCGACAATCCATTCCGAGGGTTGCCTCGTGCATTGGATTACGCGATCAATCTCACATAGCTGAGGCATTTTGGAGGTGATGTTGTCGGCGTGTGTTGTCATGCTTAGACACTTTACTTCCAATTGACCGATGAAGGCTATGAACCGTAATTACCAAACCCATCCTTGGCCTTTCTTAGGACGTAGTGCGGTGGCTAAACCGAGCGTTGTCTCGAAATTTAGTCGTCACGCGATACTACACCCAAACTAAACCTTCTTACGGATAATCATGGACGAGCGTTGCTTTGTACTACCATGATATACGCAAGAGAGGTTGTGGGTTGGGAACTTTGTAGAACCTTGGTCACTATTATCAAAAGCCTTAGTTTCACCGGACACCGTGTCCACTTGTTACCTTAGCTCACCGTGCTTTCCTTATTAAAACCATGCATACATGCATTCATGCATAAATTTTCTACATGCATTTATCAAAGGGTATAGACAAACTAAAATTCTTTGCAAATATGATCAGGCATGAAGAGGACTAAGTCTTACAAGTTCAAAGAAGTTGATTTGGCTAGCCTAAGGGAGTTGGCACTCAAGGTTAAAAATCCGACTGGGTTTCGTCTCCGATACGGTGGTTTGCTTGGTATTCTCCGGACTAATGTAGAAGAGAAGCTGGTGCACACTCTAGTGCAATTCTATGACCCGGTTTTCCGTTGCTTCACTTTCCCGGATTTTCAGTTGGTTCCTACGCTTGAGGCTTATTCTTGCTTATTGGGTCTACCTATGGCTGAGAGGGTACCATTCACGGGCCCAGGGTCTTCTCTTACTCCTCTGGTTATTGCTAAGGATCTTTATCTCAAGACTTCCGAGGTGTCTGAGAATCTTATCACCAAGTCTCACATTCAGGGTTTCACTTCGAAGTACTTACTTGAGCGGGCTAATCTCGAATCTACTTGTCAGGACACCCTTGAGGCTATTCTTGCACTACTCATCTATGGGCTCGTTCTTTTTCCGAATCTCGACAACTTTGTGGACATGAATGCTATTGAGATCTTCCATTCCAGGAATCCGGTTCCTACTTTGTTAGCTGACACATACCATGCCATCCATGATCGGACTCTCAAGGGCCGTGGATTTATTCTTTGCTGCATACCTCTTCTTTATAGGTGGTTTATTTCTCACCTCCCGAGTTCTTTCCATGCCAACACGGAGAACTGGTCTTATTCGCAGCAGATTATGGCTCTTACTCCCGATGAGGTGGTTTGGATCACTCCAGCAGCTCGAGTCAAAGAGATTATCACTGGGTGTGGAGATTTCCTCAATGTACCTCTTCTCGGTACCCGGGGAGGAATCAACTACAACCCCGAGTTAGCCATGAGACAGTTTGGTTTTCCTATGAGAGCGAAGCCCATCAACCTTGCTACATCACAGGAGTTCTTCTACTATTCCAATGCTCCGACCGGGCAAAGGAAAGCTTTCACAAATGCTTGGTCTAAGGTTCGTCGGAAAGATGTGAAACATTTGGGTGCGAGATCCGGTATTGCTCATGAAGCCTATACGCAGTGGGTGATAGACCGAGCTGAAGAGATTGGCATGCCTTACCCTACCATGAGGCATGTATCTGCATCTACTCCGTCTAGGCCATTACCGTTGCTCCCCGCGACTCAGGATATGTATCAGGAACATCTAGCTATGGAGAGTGAGGAGAAACGAGCATGGAAAGCCCGTTACAGTGAGGCTGAGAACTTGATCATGACTTTGGATGGCAGGGACGAGCAGAAGGATCATGAGAACCGAATGCTGAAGAAGGAACTAGCCAGGGTTAGGAAAGAGCTTGAGGAAAAGGATGATCTATTGAGGAGAGACTCCAGGAGAGTCAGATGTCGTCAAGATTTCTTCGCCAGTTCTTGTGGTTCAGCTTCAGACTCGGATTCCGAATACTACCCAGTCACTCCCTAGTTCTGGATGATAGGATTGCTATTTGTTATGTTGTTTGTTCAGAAGCCTACTCCCTTGGCTCAATGTATCAAAACAACTTGCTTTGAATAATTTGTTAGTCCAATAAGTGTTTGCAAAGAATTCTAATTTGTCAAAAAACCCTTTGGTAATAAAAAGAGTCATTTTTGCATCTGCATTTGCACATATCATGCATCATATGCATCATTCATCGGTCACAAAAAAACTTCCAAGTGCTCATTGCCTCCTGGTTCTTCTGCCGCAGTGTGAAAAGTGGCTCGTGCTCGAAGGACTGATCCACCTACCAGAGTACATCAGACCAGACAGTACAGAAGGAGAAATCAAGTAGCTATGGAAGAAGAGAATGCACAGCTCCGCACTGAACTAGCCTCCATGAGAGAAGAGTTAGCCAAAGCTCTCGACGCCATGACTGCTCTGATGGCCGCTCAAGAACAGCCGGTCGTGTCCACTCAGGCAGCTACCGAAGAGATTCCCGCCGCATCTCTTGTTATGCCGAGGGGATACCCCTATGGACTCCCACCTTATTACGCTCCCAATACTGCAGCCGGTGTTTCAGGAACCGCGACTTCAGGTGCCGCTAATGTTGGTCAAATACCCCCACCAAGTTCCACATCTCTTCACACTACCTTGCCTCAGTCAACGGTCTTCACAGTTCCGATTGTGCACTCTACGCCTCAGGGCGCCAATGCTATTGATTACCGTGGAAAAACTCCTGTATTGGGAACTATGGAAGAAAAAATGGAAGAACTTGCCAGAGAACTCCGTCGCGAGATCAAGGCCAACCGTGGGAGCAGTGACCTCGTCAGAACCCACGACCTTTGTTTGGTGCCAAGGGTGGATATTCCCAAGAAATTCAAGGTCCCGGAATTTGACCGCTACAACGGGCTGACTTGCCCCCAGAACCATATCATCAAGTACGTCCGGAAGATGGCTAACCATGCAGATAATGATTCACTTATGATCCATTGCTTCCAGGACAGTCTAATGGAAGATGCCGCGGAGTGGTACACCGGTTTGAGCAAGGATGATATTCATACTTTTGATGATCTGGCCACCGCTTTTAAGAGCCACTATGGGTTTAACACCAGGCTCAAGCCAAATAGAGAATTCCTCCGGTCTCTTTCTCAGAAAAAGGACGAAAGCTTTCGCGAATACGCACAGAGGTGGAGAGGGGCAGCTGCCCGTATCACCCCCGCCTTGGACGAGGAAGAAATGACTCAAACATTCTTGAAGACCCTGAAGAAAGATTATGTTGAGAGAATGATTATTGCTGCCCCAAGCAACTTCTCTGAGATGGTCACTATGGGGACCCGCTTGGAGGAAGCCGTCCGAGAGGGAATTATCGTGTTTGAGAAAGGTGAGTCCTCGAATGCACCGAAGAAATACGGCAATGGTCACCATAAGAAAAAGGAATCAGAGGTTGGAATGGTGTCTTCCGGAACCAATCAATCTGCCACTGCCGCTCCTGTCAATGCTACACAACTGCCGCAACCGTATCAGTACCTACAGTATGCCCAGCATCCGTTCTATCCGCCGTTCTACCATCAATACCCTTCTCTACCGGGCCAGCCTCAGGTCCCTGTTAATGCCATCGCCCAACAGATGCAACAACAACCATTAGCTCAGCAACAACCGCAACAACAACAACAAGGTCCTCAATCTAGACCATCTTTCCCGCCGATACCAATGGCGTATGCCGAACTACTCCCAACTCTGTTACATAAGGGGTATTGCACCACTAGGCCTGGCAAGCCTCCGCCAAACCCATTGCCTCCCAGGTTCCGCTCCGATCTCAGATGTGATTTCCACCAAGGCGCCCTAGGTCATGACGTAGGAGGTTGCTACGCTCTGAAATACATTGTGAAGAAGTTGATCGACCAGGGAAAGCTGTCCTTTGAAAACAATGTCCCGCACGTACTTGACAATCCACTCCCCAACCATGCCGCTGTAAATAAGATTGAAGTCTGTGAAGAAATCCCTCGTCTCAGTGTCCGTAATGTTGCTACTCCCCTAATACCGCTACATATCAAGCTATGCCGAGCTGCTCTGTTCAGCCACGACCACGCTGCTTGCTGTGAATGTCTTCAGGACCCTATGGGTTGCAGCGTAGTCCAGACTGATATCCAAAGATTGATGAATGACAACTACCTGACTACCAGTGATGTTTGCATGATAGTCCCGATTTTCCACGATACTCCAGTCAAGAGCACGCCCGTCAGGAAAGACGTTGAACCGTTGGTCATACGGTTGCCTGGTCCGGTGCCATATGCTTCTGCGAAAGCCATCCCGTACAAGTACCGTGCGACTATGTTGGAAAACGGGAAAGAAGTACCTTTGGTGTCCTCAAGCACAGTAGGCAGTATCGCTAAAGTGACAGCTTTGAGGAGCGGCAAGGTCCGACCCCTTTTGTTTCAAAAGAAAGATGATGTGCAAGTTACAATTCTTGCTGATAAGACTGCTCCAGTGACAATCCCTCCTGTTGTTGAAAGTACCAGCCGTCCAGGCCAATCCATTGAAGATTCCAATCTGGACGAGATTTTGAGGATAATCAAGAAAAGCGATTACAAGATCGTTGATCAGCTGTTACAAACTCCTTCGAAGATATCCATCTTGGCCCTACTCCTCAGTTCGGAGGCCCACAGGAATGTGTTATTGAAGGTATTGGAACAAGCCTATGTTGACCACGAAGTCACAAAGGATCAATTTGGTGGAATAGTGGCTAACATCACTGCTTGTAGTAACCTTTGGTTTGGCGAAGATGAACTCCCAGAGGCAGGAAAGCACCACAACTTGGCCCTGCACATTTCCATGAACTGCAAAACGGATATGCTGTCCAACGTGTTGGTAGACACTGGGTCGTCATTGAATGTGATGCCTAAATCGACTTTGGATCAGTTGAGTTGCCGAGGAGTTCCTTTGAGGAGGAGTACTTTTCTAGTCAAGGCTTTCGATGGTTCCCGCAAAAATGTGCTTGGAGAAGTAGATCTCCCCATGACTATTGGTCCTGAAACATTCATGATTACTTTCCAGGTTATGGACATAGATGCCTCTTACAGTTGCCTTCTTGGGAGACCGTGGATACACGAGGCCGGGGCAGTCACTTCTACTCTCCATCAGAAGCTAAAGTTCGTAAAGAATGGTAAACTTGTGACAGTGCATGGGGAAGAAGCTTATCTGGTCAGTCAGTTATCATCCTTCTCTTGTATCGAAGCTAAATCTGCCGAAGGAACTGCATTCCAAGGTTTGACTATCGAGGGTGCGGAGCCCAAGAGAGCTAGTGCTGCCATGGCTTCATTAAAGGATGCGCAGAGAGCCGTTCAGAAGGGTCAGGCCGCTGGTTGGGGCCAATTGATACAGCTGCAGGACAACAAACACAAAGAGGGTCTCGGTTTCTCTCCAACGTCGGGCATGTCAACTGGAACGTTCCGTAGTGCGGGATTTACTAATGCAATTCTTGATGGTGCTGCTGAAAGAGGGGTTAGACCCACATTTGTGATACCAGGAGGCATTGCAAAGAACTGGAACGTTATCAATCTCCCTGTGTTTGTGCATGATTCTAAGTAATATGTCTTGCTGTTTAGGCTTTATTTTCAAAATAACAATCCTTCCGCCTTGCCCGAGGCGGAAGTGACTCTTTTGTAAAGGGCGTGTTTGTTCCGACATCACCATTATCAATAAAAGACGTCGTTTCTTTCACGACTCTTTTCCTTTCTTTAGTGTTTTTCCCTTGGAAATAATGGTAATGCCAGAAAAAACCAAAACATCTGCATTTTCTTATTAATTTCAAAGATCTGCATGAAAATTATTTTCTAAAAAAATCATCCAATCATGTCACGCAGATCGAACCAAAGTAAACCCGTTGAACACAGTAATTCTATGTTTCTCCAAACTGTTGAATCCCCGGTATTCGAGACCGAGGACGAGGATAGTGATGACATACCAGGTGAAATTGCCCGACTGCTTGAGCAAGAAGAGAAAACCATTCGGCCTCATCAGGAGGAGATCGAGCTAATCAACTTGGGTACTGAGGATAACAAAAGAGAGATCAAAGTCGGTGCCGCATTGGAGGAAGGGGTCAAGAAAAGGATCTTTCAGCTTCTCCGGGAGTACTCGGACATTTTTGCATGGTCGTATGAAGACATGCCAGGTTTGGATCCTCAGATTGTGGAACATCGGATACCGACAAAGCCAGACTGCCCTCCTGTCAGGCAAAAGTTGAGACGGACTCGGCCGGACATGGCTCTGAAGATCAAAGCGGAAGTGCAGAAACAGATCGATGCGGGTTTTCTCATGACGGTTGAATATCCCGAGTGGGTTGCTAACATCGTGCCAGTGCCGAAGAAAGATGGTAAGGTTCGGATGTGTGTTGACTACAGAGATTTGAACAGAGCAAGCTTGAAGGACAATTTCCCACTGCCTCACATTGATGTGCTCGTTGACAATACTGCCCAGTGCAAGGTGTTCTCCTTCATGGACGGTTTTTCTGGCTATAACCAAATCAAAATGTCACCCAAGGACAGGGAGAAGACGTCGTTCATCACTCCATGGGGAACTTTCTGCTGCAAAGTAATGCCGTTCGGTCTAATAAATGCTGGTGCTACCTACCAAAGGGGGATGACCACTTTGTTCCATGACATGATTCACAAGGAGGTTGAAGTGTATGTAGATGACATGATTGTCAAGTCGAGCGATGAAGAACAACACGTCGAATACTTGGCTAAAATGTTTGAAAGGTTGAGGAAGTACAAGCTTCGGCTGAACCCAAACAAGTGTACATTCGGTGTTAGGTCTGGGAAGTTGTTAGGCTTCATTGTCAGCCAGAAGGGCATTGAAGTAGATCCAGACGAAGTCCGGGCCATCCGCGAGATGCCGGCCCCGCAAACCGAGAAGCAAGTCAGAGGATTCCTCGGGCGTTTGAACTACATTTCCAGATTTATATCCCACATGACTGCGACCTGCGGGCCAATTTTCAAGTTACTCAGGAAGAATCAACCTGTGGTATGGAATGATGAATGCCAAGAAGCTTTCGACAACATCAAGAGTTATTTGCTAGAACCTCCTATCCTCGTTCCGCCGGTGGAAGGAAGGCCATTGATCATGTATCTGTCAGTGTTGGATGAGTCCATGGGATGTGTGCTCGGTCAGCAAGATGAGACTGGAAAGAAAGAGCATGGAATCTACTATTTGAGCAAGAAATTTACCGATTGTGAGACTCGGTATACAATGCTCGAGAAGACCTGTTGTCCCCTAGCCTGGGCAGCCAAACGCCTGCGCCACTACTTGATAAATCACACAACTTGGTTGATATCCCGGATGGATCCAATCAAGTACATCTTCGAGAAACCGGCTGTCACTGGAAAAATCGCACGTTGGCAAATGTTACTGTCAGAGTATGATATTGTGTTTAAAGCCCAGAAGGCCATTAGAGGGAGTATCCTGGCTGACCATCTCGCTTGCCAACCGCTCGATGATTATCAACCTTTGAAGTTCGACTTCCCCGACGAAGAGGTCATGTTTTTAAAATCAAGAGACTGTGAAGAACCGCTAATCGGTGAAGGTCCAGACCCCGATAGCAAGTGGGGATTGGTCTTTGATGGTGCTGTTAATGCCTATGGCCGAGGAATTGGCGCAGTAATTGTGGCTCCGCAGGGGCATCACATCCCTTTCACAGCCCGGATTGTGTTTGAATGCACCAACAACGTGGCCGAGTACGAAGCGTGCATCTTTGGAATTGAAGAAGCCATCGATATGAAAATCAAGCATCTGGACATCTATGGAGACTCTGCACTAGTCATCAACCAGATAAAGGGAGAATGGGAAACCCATCATGCTAATTTGGTCCCTTACCGTGATTATGCGAGGCGTCTGTTGATGTATTTTACAAAGGTCGAGTTGCACCATATCCCCCGAGAGGAGAACCAAATGGCCGATGCTCTCGCTACCTTATCTTCTATGCTTCAAGTAAACCATTGGAATCACGTGCCGATGATCAAAGTACAACGCTTAGACCGGCCTGCCCATGTGTTTACTGTCAGTGATGCAATTGTACAGACAGGTTCAGGCGGAGCCGACGTCAAACCCTGGTATCATGATATCAAGCAATTTCTGCGAAGCCATAAGTATCCGCCAGGTGCTTCCAACAAAGACAAGAAGACGTTGCGCAGGTTGGCTAGCAAGTTCCTGCTGGACGGTGATGTCCTATACAAAAGGAATTTCGATATGGTGTTGTTAAGATGTGTCGACGAATGTGAAGCAGAACAGCTAATGCACGATGTGCACGATGGCACCTTTGGGACCCACGCATCGGGGCATGCTATGTCTAGAAAGTTGTTGAGAGCTGGTTACTACTGGATGACCATGGAGCGTGATTGCTATCAATACGCCAGAAAGTGCCACAAATGTCAAGTATATGCTGATAAGATCCATGTGCCTCCGCACGCCCTCAATGTTATGTCTTCTCCATGGCCTTTCTCTATGTGGGGCATTGATGTGATCAGAAGAATTGAACCAAAAGCTTCAAACGGTCATCGTTTTATCCTGGTAGCAATCGATTATTTCACCAAATGGGTCGAAGCTGCATCATATGCCAACGTGACTAAGCAAGTGGTAGTCAAATTCATCAAGAACAATATCATCTGTCGGTATGGTGTCCCTAGCAAGATCATCACTGACAACGGTACCAACCTGAACAATGACATGGTGCAAGCCTTATGCGAGAAATTCAAGATTGAACACCACAATTCTTCTCCTTACAGACCTCAGATGAATGGTGCAGTCGAGGCCGCTAATAAGAACATCAAGAAGATTGTGCAGAAGATGGTAACAACATACAAAGACTGGCATGAGATGTTACCCTATGCTCTACACGGCTACCGCACTACAGTCCGTAGTTCAACCGGGGCTACGCCTTTTTCTCTTGTATACGGCATGGAAGCAGTCCTCCCATTGGAAGTAGAGATTCCGTCTCTCCGTGTGATTATGGAGGCCAAGTTGTCTGAGGCTGAATGGTGCCAGAGTCGGTACGACCAGTTGAATTTGATTGAGGAAAGACGACTGGATGCTTTGGCTCATGGTCAGATGTATCAAACAAGGATGAAAGCTGCTTTTGACAAGAAAGTCCGTCCTCGGGTATTCAAGGAGGGTGAACTCGTGTTGAAAAGAAGAATGAGTCAGCAACCCGACCCAAGGGGCAAGTGGACGCCTAACTATGAGGGACCTTATGTTGTCAAGAAGGCTTTCTCTGGCGGCGCTTTGATTCTCACACACATGGATGGTGTAGAACTTTCGAATCCTGTGAATGCCGATATAGTCAAGAAATACTTTGTCTAGATATGAAAAGAACAGCGTGGTAGGTCGAAAACCCGAAAGGGCGGCCTAGGCAAAAATGCGCTTCCCGGTGGATCGAAAACCCGAAAGGGCGGTCCAGGCAAAATAAGGGACAAGAAACAAAATGTAAAAGCTCGTTGAGGTTACGTGTAACTCAGGCAAAAATGAGCGTCTCGATGAGCCGAAAACCTGAAAGGGCGGTTCATGCAAAAATGAGATTGAAATAAAAGACAATTGACTATATCTGGCAAATTACCATTCCCCTTAAGATCTTTGCAATTGATGTTTGGTTGTTCTCATCCGAGGTTCCGACGCCTGTGGATTCAAGAGTTTTAGATACCATAGCAGTTACTGTGTTCAATGTACCACCAACCAATAAAATTACCATTTTTCAGGATTTGTAAATCTGTGGGGTCGCGCTTTTGGCCGACTACCACCCTTATACGTCGATTTGAGCCTATGCTTTTGTTCGGTACTCATTTTCTATTCTATTTTCAAAGCTTTATAAAAAAGATTTCTTTTATGTTAATAATGATGCATGTTTGGAATAAACATTATAAAAATTGAAAATTTTAAGTATTTTGAAAACAAGCCTGAACAGCTAGGTACATTCAAATGAACATGCATGAACAGATCTACATTGATATCAGTTCCAATTCAAGTTACTAGCAAGCCTTCCTCCCAGTGACGGTCTGTGGTCAATGGCAAGAATGAAAAAACAGAATGAAAAGCATGAAAAATGGATATGCTCGCTAAGTCGAAAACCCGAACGGGCGGCTTAGGCAAAAATGAGCACCCCGATGGATTGACAACCCTCAAAGGCAATTCAGGCAAAAACAGGGGCAACACAAAAAAAAACATTCCCCGGTGGGTTGAAAACCCGAAAGGGCGATCCAGGCAAAAATGGGATGATGAAAGAAAAATGAAAAATGAAATGAAAAAAAAACAAACATGCAAAAGCATTGACCACAGATGCGATGTCCAAAGCACTTGCATGACCGTTCCAACGGGCAGCAATACTACTCAGACTATTTTTCTCTACAATTTTACAGCTTCCTGCCTTCAACGATGGTCTCGACGTATCTTCAAACGACGGCATCCCCAGAGGAGGAACTTTTGCAAGTATATGTCCGAGCACGAGCCATTACGTGCCCAGTATTCCAATGTTTTGTCTGTATCTGCGAAATTGTGTCTACAAATTGCCAATCATCATGCATTTCGAAGCATTCACACATGCATAATCATGCATCTTATGTGCTCATGCATTTGATAAAGTCGTCATGTCATTCATACATATTTGCATTCTCAATTCCTATGTTAATCCCAATCAAAATCAATCATGTCAACTTCAAATCTCTTCTGCTAACAACAAATGTCTACTGTCATGTCAATTTCAAAGTTCAACAGTCTTGTCAACATTCCTGTCAAATTCAAGCTCCTGCAGTTATGTCAATCAAATTCAATTCTTTTTCAAATACAATTTGTTTCTGTTAACGGCCAAGTGGCTAGTTCGCACCCCAAGAACAGCTTGTGCCTGTCAATTTGTTTCTGTTATCGGTCAAGCGGCCAGTTCGCATCCAAGAACAGCTTGTACCTACCCTTTTGATACCCGCCGGGCGACTAGTTCAGGTCCAAGAACAGCTCGTGCTTTCTATGTTGTTTCCTGTCAGCCAAGTAACTAGTTCGCGTCCAAGAACGGCTTGTGCTTTCTACCTTGTTTTCTTTCAGCCAAGTAACTAGTTCGTGTCCAAGAACAGCTTGTGCTTTCTATATTTGCTCTCAGCCAAGTAACCAGCTCAAATACAAGAGCAGCTTGCGCCCTTTGTTGTCAATATTCTCGGTCAAGTGGCCAGTTCGCATCCAAGAACAGCTTGTACCTATCAAATTTGCTTCCGAGTCTCCTCAGTGAGTCTTGTTATTTGCTATTCTGTTAATGTCAATCAGTCCCGCAATGGATACGACATACTCCTTTTTGCTATTCTGCTAATGTCAATCAGTCCCGCAATGGATACGACATACTCTGTTGTTTGCTATTCTGTCAATGTCTACCAATCCCGCAATGGATACGACATATCTTGTTAAATTCAATTCTCAGTTGTCTTGCATTCATGACACAAATGTTGCATGGCATGCATAGCATTTACAAACGTATTTTACGCCCAAAATCAGTGCAAATGTCGATATTTAAGTATCTTCGTCGCGTCAAGCCAAAGACTCCGTCTCTTGACTCTCCAGACAAAGAAACTTAAATAGGGGCAGCTGTCATACCCTCATTTTGGACCTAAAAATACTCAGTCAAAGCCCTCTACTATCTTCTAATACTTTCAAATTCACCGTGTTTTCTACTGTGCTTCAGTTGCATACATTACTGTTTCAGTCTTTTAAATTTTTGCATAAAATCGTACAAAAGGGTATTTTGGTCATTTCCTACGAAGGAACCCATTTTCAGTCCCTACATTTTGTCCCTGAGTCTTTTCAATTTGTTTGCATGAATCATTAATCAAATTCTGTTCAAAAATCGTCTTAGTTTTGCATCTGAGTCAGTCTGAGTCGTTTTTGGCCCCAGGGGCATTTTAGTCTTTTCACATCAAATAAATTTTGGGCAGAGAGGTATTTTAAAATACCTCATTTGTGGTAGTTTGTTCGTTTTAGTCCATTTTGTCAACTTTAAATGTTTCACTTTACGTTGTTTTCAAATTTACATTTTTTACAAATTTTATTTCACTTTTTGCAGTTTAGTCCAAACTTTGTTTTAAATTACAAAAATGTCCAAGTTTTAATTTTCGAAACAGTCCAAATACCTTTTAATTTTCAAGTCAGTCCAATCTTTTTTTTATTTTCAAAATAGTCCAAATTTTTAATTGCAAAACAGTCCCAAATTTTTCAAAAAATTGCATTTTAGTCCTTTTTTTCAGATTCAGTCCAAGAGGCCACGCAAGCAGTTCCAAGTCCACATGGCACAAGCTCGTTGGTCCACAGTCCACATGTCAGCCTATATAAGGCTCTAGGTGTCAGAATCAGAATCATATCAGAGCCACATCACACAAACAGAATCCGTTTTCTCTCTCTTGGCAGTTAGGATCAAATCATAACAAATTCACCAAAAGCTTCAAGAACATTCATGAAACCCTAGCCCACATTCAACCCTAATCCAGATCAATTTTGTACCAAAAACCACGAATTCACCACGAAATTCAAACCACAGAATCAAACAGAAGCGAAATTCGCACATAAACAGCACAAATTGGAGCAATTCTCAGAGATTCTTGCGAATTTTCATCATTGAATCGCTTCTCTGCAATTCAAGCGCGAACTCACCACCCAAAGGCAGCAAGCTCAAGCGCGATCACAGAGGTCAGAGAAGAAGAAGAGGAAAGAAGCGAAGGATCACAGCGTGAGATCGGAGAAAGAGAAAGAAAACTCACCAGCAAAGATCCGAACCAAAGAATCAGAGGAACGAGCCAAAACCTCCGGATAACGGACTCAGGTAACTCTCAAATCTCCTTTAATCACGTTGAAAATCACTACAAAGCCTCAAACGATGTGAATCCATGGCTAGTTCAAGCCGTTCGGTCCAAATCCTAACCATAACGCGAAAAAGTTTGAAAAAGGCAAAGCAACACTTCAAGATCCACAACGAGTGTGAATCAGAGTGTATTTCACAAAATTTCGTTCAAAAACACAAAGAATCTGAACGGTTCGAACCCTAACCAAAACGCGAAAATTCACATCGTTTCAACGGCTAAGGCTGTGCGTTCTAGACCAATTCATGCTTAGAACGAAGATACAAAACGTTTAGGCCATGAATCTTGAAGTTCTGGGCAGGATTGTATGAATTAGGGTTAGGGTTTGTGGAGAAGAGAGAACGGCGGAGAAGAAGAGAGGAAGAAAGAGAAAGGTTTTGAAAAAATGAAGGAAATGGGTAAAAACCCCCTTTTATATGCGCGCTTGGGTCGGGTTGACCCAAACCCGACCCACTCTTTTCTTTTCGTGGCCGTTTGATCTAGGTCCAGGTAGTTCCGGATCAATCCAACGCCCCTAAGGCGCCTTGGTGATCCGGATCCGTTGGGTTTGGGCTTGTTACCCGTGGGCTGAGGCTTTCTTTCAGTTTCCTTGAGTTTTCTTGTTATTTGCACCTTGATGCTTGATATTTGAACCCCCTGTTCATCCTAATTTTTTACAAAAAAAAATCCAAAAAATTACTATGTGATTTTGGTATGTTTGTGAACAATTTTGTGATATTTTTGCAAGAGCTGAGTTGATAAAAATGATAAGTGTAAATTTCCCTTTTGATTGAGGTATTTCGTGTGTTCTTGGTGAATTTTCTTGTATGTTTCTTTCATCCAAATTTTTGTCATATAATTCTAGTGCTTGGTATTTGATTCTATGGTGATTATTTCTGTTTTCTTGATAAGCTCAGTTGATCTTGGCAAGTTTAATTTTCTCTTGTTTTCGAGATATTTCCATTTTTTTGTTAAATTTGATTCTTGATTACTATTTTGTGATATTTCCATTTGTTTGTTAAATTTGATTTTTGATTACTATTTTGTGATATTTCCATTTTTGGTTAAATTTGATTCTTGATTACAATTTTGTGATAATTCCATTTTTTTGTTAAAATTGATTCTTGATACCAATTGTGTGGTATTTTGCAATTTTGTTTAGTTTGGTTCTTGATTACTATTTTGTGATATTTCCACTTCCTCGTCAAATTTGATTCTTGATTACCATTTTGCGATATTTTGCAATCTTGTTTAGTTAGAGTTTGGATGCCTATTTTGTGATATTTTGCAATTTTGTGTAGTGTGATTTTATGTCAATTTGGTGATTTTGGTTTTGTTTAGGATTGGTATTTCATTACCATTTCATCTTGTTCTACTAACCACTTTACTCTATGTTCCATGCACACTAAGCATCTCATCTCATTCCCATTTCTTCCTTTAACCCCTTTCATGGAGCGTTCAACTGATTCTCATGCAATGTTTAGGTAGTTTACTTTTCTTTAATTTCACGCAAGACTATAGAATGTAAAATAGGACCCGATGTAAAGGACTATGGACTATGATGATGTACACCGACACATGCACCGACACACGCACACACGTTGTATGTCTATCGTTAGGTGTATGTTTAGGACGCGCGATACTTAGAGAAAATTAATCTTTTTTAGAAAACAAACAACTTCCATCACTTCAAATATTTTCCAAATAAACCTCGGAGTCAAAACTCCGAAGGATTTTCCCTTTATTTTCTTAATCAAATCAAAATGCAATTAATTTCCAACTTTAACCGTTTTTGTAAATAAATTGGACTAACCTCACTTGTTTTCAATTCTAATGCCTACACGGCCTCTTATCTCTTTCCTCAAAACTTATTTTCAAAACTAAAAATTGAACCAACCCACAAGAAACATTTTGAAAGAGAACTACATGGAATTTTGATCCCTTAAAAGGGTATGTAGGCAAGAGACTCAAAATCTCTCCAAGTCCAAATAAAATAAAATCCCATCTTCTCCCTCTCATTCTTAAAACCAATCTCTTTTACAAGTAGCGATAAAAGCAACGCATAAACGTAAAGCATAGTAAAACGGTTCCTATAGGATACTATAGTCATTACGGGTGCCTAACACCTTCCCGTAATGAAATCAGCCCCGAACTTAGGATTTCCAAGGTTTTTTCTCGATTTTACCTTCCCCAAAAAAATAGAGACATCAATGATCGAAAGGTTCAAATCCAATTAATGATTTGACACCCGAAAATCGCGATGACACATATGATGCATGATATGTACAAATGCAGATGCAAAAATGACTCTTTTTGGTTATCGAAATGATCTCTTAGACAAATTAGAAATTTCGTAAACATTTTCTTTTAGGAAAGAATGAAGAGACTAGAAAGCTGTAGAAATAAATCTTTTGAAATGTTGAGCCAAAGGGAGTGGGCCCTAAACAACATAATCATCTGAATCTATGGAGTGACAGGGTACTCCTCAGAATCAGATTCTGGAGCCGAACTGCAGTATTTGGCATAGAATTCCCGACGACCTCTAGCTCTCTTGGAATCTCTCATAAGCAGCTTATCTTTTTCCTCGAGTTCTTTCCTAGCTTTGGCTAGCTCTCTTTTCAACATCCGATTCTCATGATCCTTCTGCTCATCTCTACCATCCAAAGTCAAAATCAAGTTCTCGGCTTCATTGTATCGGGCTTTCCATGCCCGTTTCTCCTGACTCTCCATAGCTAAATGCTCCTGATACATCTCCTGGGTTGCGGGAAGCAAGGGTAATGGCCTGGATGGAACGGACGCAGACACATGTCTCATAGCGGGGTAAGGCATGCCGATCTCTTCGGCTCGATCTATCACCCACTAAGTGTAGGCTTCATGAGCTATACCGGATCTAACACCCAAATGTTTCACATATTTCGTTCGAACCTTAGACCAAGCATCTGTAAAAGCTTTCCTTTTCCCGGTGGGGGCATTAGAATAGTAAAAGAACTCATGGGATGTAGCAAGATTGATGGGTTTTGCTCTTATAGGGAAGCCGAACTGTCTCATGGCTAACTCAGGATTGTAGTTGATTCCTCCCCGGGTACCGAGAAGAGGTACATTGAGGAAATCTCCACAGCCAGTAATAATCTCCTTGACTCGAGCTGCCGGAGTGATCCAAACCACCTCATTGGGAGTGAGAGCCATAATCCGCTATGAATAAGACCAATTCTCCGAGTTGGCATGGAAAGAGCTTGGAAGGTGAGAAATAAACCACCTATATAGAAGAGGCACACAGCAAAGAATATATCCACGACCCTTGAGAGTCCGATCATGGATGGCGTGGTATGTGTCAGCTAACAAAGTAGGCACCGGATTCTTGGAGTGGAAAATCTCAATAGCACTCATGTCCACAAAGTTGTCAAGATTCGGGAAGAGAATGAGCCCGTAGATAAGGAGTGCAAGAATAACCTCAAGAGTGTCCTGACAAGTAGATTCGAGATTAGCCCGCTCAAGTAAGTACTTCGAAGTGAAACCTTGAATGTGAGATTTAGTAACGAGATTCTTGGACACATCGGAAGTCTTGAGATAAAGATCCTTAGCAATCACCAAAGGAGTAAGAGGAGCTCCGGGGTCCCGTGAAAGGTGTCCTCTCGGCTATAGGTAAACCCAATAAACTAGAATAAGCCTCAAGTGTAGGAACCAACTGGAAATCCGGGAAAGTGAAGCAACGGAAGGCAGGATCATAGAATTGCACCAGAGTGTGCACCAACTTCTCTTCTACATTAGTCCGGAGAATAGTAAGCAAACCACCGTATCGGAGACGAAACCCAGTCGGATTCTTGACCTTGAGTGCCAACTCCCTTAAGCTAACCAAATCGACTTCTTTGAACTTGTAAGATTTAGTCCTCTTCATACCTGGAATGTTTACAAAATTTTAATTTGTCTATACCTTTCGATAAATGTATGAGAAAAGGTTTATGCATGGATGCATGTATGCATGATTTTGATTACAAAGAGAACATGGTGAGTTAAGGTTGCAAGTGGACACGGTGTCCGGTGAAACTAGAGTTTGGATAGTAGTAACCATGGTTCTAATAAGGTTCCCAAACTGCAACCTCTCTTACGTATATCATAGTAGCACAAGGCGACGCCCGTTCCATGATTATTTGTAAGAAGGTCTAGTTTGAGTGTAGTATCGCGTGACGACTAAATTTCGAGGCAACGCTCGGTTTAGCCACCGCACTACGTCCTAAAAAGGCCAAAGATGGGTTTGGTAACTACGGTCCATAGCCTTCATCGGTCAATTGGAAGTAAAGTGCCTAAGCATGACAACACACGCCGACAACATCACCCCCAAAATGCCTCAGCTATGTGAGATTGATCGTGTAACCCAATACTCGAGGCAACCCCCGGATTGGATTGTCGATTATATCTCCACCTAATCCTAAGTTCACTCAGCCCGGGTATAGGACTTTTGATATTCTCACCCCACACGTTGCATGAAAATAATAACAATAAAGTAAAGCGTAAAACATAAAGCGTGAAAAACTAGGCGTAGCCCTGAAGTCCCCAGTGAAGTCACCATTTCTGTCATCGCGATTTTCGGGTGTCAAGTCATAAATTAGGCTTGAACCTTTCAATCATTGATGTCTCTATTTATTTTTGGGGAAGGGTAAAATTGAGAAAACCCTTAGAAATTCTAAGTTCGGGGCAGTTTTCGCTACGGGAAGGTGTTAGGCACCCGCAACGACTATAGTACTCTATAGGAGCCGTTTTTCTTGACCTATGTTTACGCTTTATTTTTATGCTATTTTTGAAAAAAGATTGATTTTAAGAAGAGGGGAGAGAAGAATTTGGGTTTTATTTTTATTGGACTTGGAGAGATTTTGGTCTCTTGCCTACATACCCTTTTAAGGGATCAAACTCCATGTAGTTCTCTTCCAAAAAAGCTTTGTGGCTTAGTTCTTTTTTAATTTTGAAAATAATTTTTGAGAAGAGAAAAGAGCCTTAAAGGCATGAGATTTGGAAAAAGGTGAGGTTGTTCCAATTATTAAGCAAAAAGGTTAAAGTTGGAATTTAAGATTCATTTGTATTTTTGATTAAGAAAATAAAGGGAAAAGTTATGGAGTTTTGACTCCAAGATTATTGTGAAAGGATTTGAATGATGAAATTAATTTGCTTTGAAAAATGAGTATTTTCTAAGTATCGCGTTTCCTAAGCATACATCTAGCGGTAAATCATACAACGTGTGTGCGTGTCGGTGCGTGTGTCGGTGTACATCATCATAGTGTCCATTGTCTTTACATTTGGCCCTAGTTTACATTCTATGGTCTTGCAAGAATTTAAAAGAAAGTAAATCTACCTAGAATTATTACACGAAAATTATCAAAGGAAATGAACGGATCCTAAACTAGGAAAGGGATGTGGTGCCTTTAGGCATGAGACATGAAATGGTTAGCAACAAGATAAGAAATGATAGTAATGAATAAGCAATGTATAGTAAATGAAATGATAATAGCAAGGAATATTGAACAATTAGCAAAAACAAATGCAAAAAAAAAAAAAAAAAAGTTATGAAAATAACACAAAACCTAACCCTAGATTTAAGCTAGATCCAAGACCTATAATTCTCATCAAAACAGTCCTTTTCAAGGGAAGTATTCCAAGAATCATAAGAAAATTACAAGTCATGCATTCAAGCTTAACATATACACATTTTATGTACATTTTTACAACTTAAAAGGATTCATATCACTTGCCACACAAGAAATTGCCATTATGATGCACAAAACAGCGATGATGATCACAATACTCATAGCAAAAATATCACAAAATCCTATTGTAAGCATCAAAACCATGTGGCATTGAATTGAAAAAAAAAAACGCAAGAAACTTAACAAAAATGCACAAAACAGTCAAGAATGCATCAAGAAACTCATGGCAAATTTTTTAGAATTTTCACAAGGAATTTAACATGCACAGGGGTCCAAATAGCAAGACAAATAGGTGCAATTAGCAAGAATATTCAAGAAATCACAAAAAGCTCAGGGCCCATAGTCACAAAGCCCAAACCCCACGGATCTGATGGATCCGGATCAAGCTAACGCTTTAGGAGCGTTGGATTGATCCAGATCCATCAGGATCTTGATCAGACGCTCAGTATTAAGGGAGAGTGGACCGGGTATGGAGCAACCCGGTTTAGCAGCTTATATAAAAGGGTTCATAACCCGGTTCACCTCATTCTAACACTCGTTCCTCTCTCTTCTCTTCTCCGTTCGGCTTCTCTCTGAAAAACCTAAACCCTAATTCCTTGAATCTACCCAGAAACTAATCATTCATGGCTTAAACGTTTTGTGCTATTGTTTTAAGTACGAATCAGCCACTGGAAATCATTTCCATCCGTGGAATCAACATGAATCTTTGAGTTTTAATGGTAGGTTCGAACTGTTTGGTTTCTTCGCATTTTTCTGAATTCGATCTTTGTAAATCACCAAGGAATCACTCCGATTTACACTCGTTGTGAATCTCGAAATGGTTCTTTGTTTTTTAGACTATTTTGGTGTTAGGGTTAGGGTTTCGAACCAAACAGCTCGAATCTTCCATGGATTCACATCGCTCTGAACTTGTGATGATTTTCAGCAATATGAGATTGAGTTTGTGTGTTACCTGAGTTTTAGCTGGTGATTTGAGTCGAAATCTTCGGAAACCTTGAATCTTGATTCTGTTTCGCTGATTTCTTGGCTTGAATTTGGAATTTGACCGGTAATCCTCTTCTTCTTCTTCTTAACTGGTTCGGAATCCTTGAATTCTTTCTCTTTTCTTCTCAATTTTGCTTCTGTGATCGCATTTGGATTCGTTGCTTCCAGCGATGAATCCAATGCTTAAATTGCAGAAATGAAGGCTCAGTGATGAAGATTCACCATTGAATCTCTGAGAGCTATCCCAAATTCCATTGATTTCGCTTGCATTCAATTCTGGAAAAAGCTAGGGTTCATGAAACTGTTCTTGAGCTTTCTGAATTTTGTGATTTTTGATCTAACTGAATGGAGAGAGAATGTTGTATTGTGTTTGTGATGTGGCGCGTAAATGAATGGGCTCTGATCCTGACACTGTTCACTATTTATAAGCTGCCGTGTGGCCTCTGATCCTGTGAAATGGCGACACCTGTAATGAGTTGCCTGCGTGGCTTTTCCTGGACTGACTTGCAATTTGAAAGAAATTGGGGACTGAACTGCAAAAACTTTCAACCAAAGGACTGCCTGAAAAATAAAACCTAAAACTAAAGTTTGACTAAAATTGGACTGAAATTGGACTAATTTGTAATTAAAAATAAATTTGGGCTAAATTGCAATTAAAACAAAAATTTGGACTGAATTGCAAAAAGCAAAAATAAAATTGGTAAAAACATAATCTGAAAACAACGTAAAGTGAAACAATTAAAACTGACAAAATGGACTAAAACGAACAAATTACCAAAATGAGGTATTTTAAAATACCTCTCTGTCCAAAAATCAACTGACGCGAAAAGACTAAAATGCCCTTGGGGACCAAAACAACTCCGACTGACTCAGATGCAGACTAAAATGATTTTTAAACAGAATTCGACAAATAATTTGTACAGACAAGTTGAAAAGGTTCAGAGACAAATGCAGGGGTTAAAAATGGGTTCCACTGCGGAAAATGACCAAAATACCCTTCTGTATGATTTTATGCAAAAGATTGAAACAAAATGCGAGAAAACATGCAAAAAGAATTTGAAAGCAGAGACAGTAGCGTATGCCATTAAAGCACAATAGTAAATTGCAGAGTAATACACAGTAAATTGGAAAGGCATCAGAAATAGAAAAGAAATTGAACGAGTATTGTTAGGCCTAAAATGAGGGCACTACAAGAAACTTGCCATTTAGCAACGGCAGAAACCGTTGGTAAAGGTCTCAAAAGCCGTTGGTATAGGTCATAAAACTTATACCAACGCCCACCTACTACCGTCTAGGATACTATGCTTATACCAACGGCAAGAATGTCGTCCCAATAGCTTATACCAACGGAAAATTAGCTTGATGCTATAGATTTTGGAGCTATAGCAACGACATTTTACACCTATTAAATAGTTTTAGTCAACCTCCATATCCGTTGGTATAGGACCAAAATGTCCGTTGCTATAGGTTCTTTTTTTTTTTAAATAAAATTCACCCTAATATAAATATTTTTTAATAATAATTAAATTTTCACAATAATTCCTGACCAAAAAAATAATATATTCGGCTATACTTTTTTATTGCACTACACAAAATTTAAGGTAACATCAAAGAAAATTTCAATTATATGATCAAAGTAGTAAGTCTTACAAACATATCAAAATAACAAAATAATGTCAATTTTATATAATAACCAACACAAAAATAGATACTACATCAAAAAAAAAAAAACACTAGATGAACCTAAACATATCCAAGATAATTTTTTTTTTCTAATCTTCCTCTCTTCCGTCTTCATCACTGCATCGACTTGAAGAATTTATCTGGTTTGGAGTACTAGCACCATTTGTGGCCTATTAAAAATAAAAATAAAATATGTTACAAACTCTACTTAATTCATGTTATCATAATATTCGATATCTGAACTCGAAAAGTAAAATATCAATTATATAATATACCTGTTTTGCAGCTTGTAAAATATCATTCAAATCTTCTTGAGATAATCGATTTTGTATCACTGACATCATATTTGCCATAAACACATTTGTCCTCTCTTGACTTTCTCGCATTTTCTTAAGTTCATCCCTCAATTCTTGATTTTCAGACAAAGTAGCTTTTGATTTCTTAGGTTTGGGAATATTGCCTATACAACGCACATGTCCCTTCTTTTCAGCTCCTTTTACTCGAGAATAAATGTCATTCTTCCAAGGCATATGACTTTGTGTCCCAACCGATTGAGAAGTTTCTGCCTCATTATTATGTTTGTTTAGTTCTTCCTGAAAAATTATAAGATATATAGATTATAAGAATACATTTTAAAATAGAATTCATTAATATGACAATCAAAACAATTGAAAAGGGTCACTTTTATGTCATAATCATAACAAAAATGTTCATTAAAATAGAACATTTGAACATAATTCAGAACAGAATTCAAAACAGAGTTCATTAATTTAAAACAAAATTCAGAACATAATTAAATTAGAACAACTGAACCAGAACAATTAAAACAGAAGAAGCAGGATCAAAGTAATGGTTGTGGATGGTCATTCGAATAGGGGACCGCTCATTCGAATATATCAGTTATTTGTAACAACTAGTTATATTTTACCAACAATAAAAACACACAGCATCATGACAAGAAAATTCGAGCCAATATAAATAACAAAAGTCCCCACCTGAATGGCATCATAAAAATCATTCAAAGGGAACTAACTGAACTATACTTGCAAAACAAACTTCAAAACAGAATTCAATTAGAGCAATTGAACCAGAACAATTGTTACAGAACAATTAAAATTGAATAAGCAAGTCCAATTTTATGTCACAATCAGAACATAATTCGGAACAATTAAAACAGAACAATTGATCCAGTTTCAATTCTTACGGTCATAATTCAATTTTATACAACATTCAATTTTATACAACAGACGGGGATCCAATTTCATTGATTTAACATATCGTTTCAGTATAAGTTATAGAATCAAAAAAGGTATGAACGAAAGAAAGTCTTACTATAAATCTTGCAGCATGTTCATTAACAATTGAACCATCTTTACGAGTACGTGTATCGATGTAAATCTCTTTGCGTGTGGGCGACACTCCTTTGGCTTTTTCTTTCTAATACCAAACAAATGAAATTATAAGTAATTTGTTTTATAAATACAATTTATTCAATTACAAGTTCAAATATTAACTAACCTTCTCATTGATCAATTTTGGGAGACTTTTTGTACCCATGCAATGAATATCTTCATATCTTTTACGATTCTGACTATTCTTTTTACTTTCTTTCTACAATTGATACAACATAATGTTAGTCAAAAGAAGGAACCAAGTTCAAAGATTTTTATAGTATGATAATATCTCTTTTAAATTTGACTTACTTGTGCCTCTTCAGAAAACCAATGATGAACCAATTCACGATATTGACTTCGGTCAACTCGAGAATCTAGTACAGCATTTGCAACTTCTTCTTCCGTTTTACTTTCATCAAATGTCTTTCCTTTTATAGAACACTTCCATTGTTTCAACTTCATGTTCATCTCATATATCAGATATTCTCTTGTAGTCTCATTCATAGGAGGATCAAACCCAAAGAATTTCTACATATATATAGATGTGTTAAGTAAATACAACATTAGTGATAAAAAAAATTGGGTACATAATTATTTAAATATATTGTTAATATAATACTTCTATTTGCAAAACCATGTCATTCTTATTCTTAGCAGGCATATCTTTCCAAGATGTGAGATTAATTGGAGCATATTGTTTCCTTCGAACCAAACTCCCTATGAAACGAGTAAGAGTCGACCCTTCGTCACCAATGAATCGACCGCGCTTGTCCATCTTAACAACTATGTAACTTTTAGGATCCATTTCCCATACATCATACATTCTTGTTGGGCCTCTTTTTTTCTTGGGTTGAACATCTACAAGCAAAACAGAAGATGTTATATAATTCAAACATAAACTATATATAAAATAAATTACAAAACAAAAACTATATATAATTGAAACCTTTAATAATTTCTAGTTCTTCTTCTGCTTCTATATCTGAAGGAATATAGTAGGAATCTTCAGACTCATGTGTGACAACTTCCACATGACTTGGGTTGGGCCTAGTTTCTTCAACATTGCTTCCTTGGGCATGAGTTGAGGTTGTATGAGTTGCACTAGTTCCTTGGCTTGAGTCTTTTAACCTACGACTCCCAATATTCAATTTTCTCTTCTTTGCCATTGCTGCAATACTTTAAATTAAGTGAGTGATGAACACAAAATTGCACAAGTATGACGACCATAAAAATTAATAAATCAAGTCTAATTGCATACAAAAAGCAAAACATTCACTAAACATTTTGAGCAATAGTATGATGACCATAAAACACAAAGGGAATGATAAAATATAGAATAAAAACTTTCACCAAACATAATATAAAATCAAAACATTCACTAAAACATATTCTCCCAATCTTCCTCTTCTTCCTCAATCTGATTATTAACATCAACTTCAAAGAAATCATGTTCATGAACTGAAACCGCAATTAAAGCATCAACATTTTGAGTAGTTTCGCTTATGTTGTGTATTGGCTGCTCATTGATTTTTTCAATGTCATTAGAATCTTGATCACCCATATCATAGACATCCCTCACCTTTGCATCTAGAGCAACAGACCAGTCCTTGCTTCTCTCATCATGTACATAAAATACCTTTTTGGCTTGTGATGCAAAAACAAAAGGGTCATCACAAAGATTTTTTCCAGTGTGTTTCAAGTATTTGAAATTCACAAGTGTCATCCCAAACTTATCTTTCTTGACACCTTTCTTGACATCAATCCAATCACACTTGAATAGCACAGCTTTGTACTTTCCAGAATAATCCAATTGTATTATATCAATTATTGCTCCATAATAATTAACTTCATCATTTGAGGTCTCTGTCCTTACAACTATTCCAGAATTTTGTGTCTTCAAGTATCTCTCTCTTTCCTAGTGTGAAACCTAAAACCATTAATGGTGTAACCGGTGTATCTCCTTGCTACCTCAACTGGTCCACGCGCTAGCCATCTAAGTTCATGAGTAATTTCTTGGCTCCCTTGTTCATCCAAGCGATGAATCTATAATAATTCAATAAAAATAGTTAGGTACACTAAATAAAAGGCAGATAAATCTTAAAGATTTCAATTCTTTCTCGCTCACCCTATCTCGAAACCAATCACTAAATTTTTTGCTATGTTGTTTATCGACTTCAAGTTGTGACAGCCGCTGCGGCCGAGCCTGTCTCTTAAGAAGTCCAATGTGTTCTCTAAAAATAATGATAACATAATTATAAGAGTAAAAACAATGGACACATAAGTGTAAAAGTGAAATATAATTAGTGTCTTACTCTATGAATGGAGCGACTGCGTCACAGTTGGAAAGAATATATCTATGAGCTTGCATTAACTCTTTTTCATCAAGCTTAGCTCTTTTCACTCTCTTGCGCTTTCCTAACTGGAACTTTTGTTGTTTTTTCCTTCCTAGTGGTCTTCCAACAGGATGTAGAAAGGTCGCACCATCTTTCAATGTGGAATCATCACCATCATCATCATTTCTGCTAGGTCTATTAAACCTAGTTTCAACCCCATATAGATAATGTGAACAATAGGTCAAGCATTCATTGGCACAAAAAGCTTCTGCAATTGATCCTTCCGGATGTGCTCTATTGCGTACAAATGACTTAAGAGTGAGCAGAAACCTGAAAGTAAATTTTGTTTTAGCTTAACATCAATAATAACTTTTTTAAGATATTTAACTAAAATGATGTGTTAAAAGGATGAATCCATACCTCTCAATAGGATACATCCATCCATATTGTACTGGTCCAGCAACCTTGGCTTCAGATGCCAAATGAATTACCAAATGCATCATAATGGTAAAAAACGATGGAGGAAAGATTGTTTCCAATTGACAAAGTGTTAAAATTATTCGAGATTCTAATTGTGCAAGAAAATCCACATTAAGTATCTTAGAGCATATTTGCTTGAAGAAATTGCAAAGTTCAATAATAACTGAAGTGACTCTATCCGGCAATGAACCCCTTAATGCTACTGGAAGAAGTTGTTGCATCAGAACATGACCATCATAACTTTTTAAGCCGAATATCTTCCGCTGCTTAAGATGCACACAACGTGAGATGTTTGATGAGCATTCATCCGGAGCTTTTACATTCCTGAGGACACTCAAAAACGCATCTTTATCTTTGTTACTCATTTGATAACATGCTCTAGGAAGAAGCATTGTACTACTTTTGAGACTTGGTTGTGGATGCAGCGTACTTCTTATGCCCATATCTACAAGGTCGGCCCGTGCCTTATAATTATCTTTAGATTTTCCCTCTTGGTTTAACAATGTACCAATGATATTATCACAAACATTTTTTTCAATGTGCATCACATCTAGATTGTGACGCAATACATTGTATTCCCAATAAGGCAAATCAAAGAAAATACTTTTCTTTTTCCAAGGTTCAGCCCCGTTCTCTAAACCCTCCTCTCTGATTTCATCTATTTGCCTTGAAATTTGAATCCCGTCATGTATTTTAGGAGGACCCCTTGACTCCCTTGTTCCATCAAAATCTTTACTATTCAACCTCCACTTGTGGTTAGGCGCTAACCAACGTCGGTGACACATGTAACAAAATTTCCCACCATGCTTTAACCATCGAGAGGAAGTATCAATACCACAACATGGACAAGCATACTGACCTTTCGTACTCCATCCGGACAAGTTTGCGTATGCTGGAAAGTCATTAATAGTCCACATTACAGCAGCATGGAGTTGGAATGTCTCTTTCTTGTAGGCATCAAATGTTTCTATTCCATCAAACCATAACTCTTGCAACTCTTTTACTAATGGTTGTAGATAAACATCAATATTATTTCCAGGACCTTTAGGGCTTGGAATTAGTAGGGATAACATGAAGAATGATTGTTTCATGCACATCCAAGGAGGAAGATTATAGGGAATTAGTATGACAGGCCAAGTGCTATGGGTTATACTCATTGTCTTAAATGGATTGAAGCCATCAGAAGCAACCCCTAATCGAACATTACGAGCATCTGACGAAAATATTTTATACCGAGAGTCAAAATCCTTCCAAGCATGTGAGTCGGCTGGATGCCTAAGAAACCCATCATTCACTCTACCATCATGATGCCATCTCATCGATTCAGAAATTTTAGATGACATGAATAACCTTTGCAGCCTCGGTTTCAAAGGAAACCAGCGAAGGATCTTTGCGGGTAAGTTCTTACGCTTTTCAGAAGTTTCTTTTCCAGTAGTTTGTGCATCCTCATTTGTTGTTTTCCACCTTGAAGTACCGCACTTTGGACATACTTGATCTTTGATATGTTTATCCCAATACAATATGCAGTCATTAGGACAAGCATGTATCTTTTCATACCCCAAACCTAACCCTGAAATCATTTTCTTTGTTTCATAGTATGACTCTGGTAAAACATTCCCTTCTGGTAGAGCATCTCTCAATAAATCTAATAGCATAGAGAAGGACTTGTCACTCCACCCATGAAGACACTTTAAATGATACAAATGCACCACAAAGGATAGTTTGCTATACTTCTTACAGTTTGGATAAAGAACTTGTTCGTTCTCTTTCACCAATTTGTAAAACTTCACATTTTCTCCTACTTCTGGATTCCTTTCAGCTTCACCAGAAATTGTCTCTTCTAAAGTAGGCATTGCAAAAGCATCACGAAGTAACCCGTCCATGTCATGCTCCATTTCATAATGTTGGTTAGTTGTGCCAGTTGAATTTGTGGGTCTCTCGCCATGAAATATCCATTCTGTATAACGTCTAAGGAATCCACGTCGCGGATCAGTTAAGTGTTCATAAACACTTGATCGACAATGTGAATCATAGTTAGCACATTTTATACAAGGACACAATATTTTTCCGTTTTCTTCTGAGTTTTTAAAAGCAAATTCAATAAATTCGTTAACCCCTCGGATATATTCTTCACTTTCTTTTGTCGGATCATGTACCCATCCTCTATTCTCCATTCAGAAAACTTAACTGAAATAGATAAAAGAGAAAGGGAGGGGAAGGAAGTATTCAATCTTGTGAACACAAGACTCTTCCAAGTGCATAACAGAAGCAAGTTATATTTAAAAGTGCACATGAACAGGACCATAAAGCCATAAAGCCATTCTAGATCCAGTTGCAGAAATAATAGTCATAACATTTCAACACTAGTCATAACAATAGCCATTTTAACACACCCATTCTAGATTCTAGAATCAGTTGCAGAAACAATAGTCATAAATAACAATAGCCATTCTAGATTCTAGATCAGAGTTATCAAAATAAAAATCAAGAGAAATATAATAACAACATAATCATAATTCTGCTTTACATGGGGCCAAAACCTCATATAAGTTGTTTATCCTGCCAAGTAAAACTGAATAAATGATCCACCAGGGTTTAATAATTTATTATTTCTATTAAAAAAAAGAGTTTAAAAATTTATCACATATTGAGATTGTTACACCTGCCAAAAAATCATCACTAACTAAAACATATAAATCTATAAAAACAACCCAAATTGACAAAATCCAAGAAAGAAAAATCAAAACCTTAACAGATAGGCATTCAAATTGTGCATACATAAAAACAAGAGAAGGAGAGAAAAAGAGTCTTGAACCTGTTTGCAGCAGCCAAGTGAGATGAGCCAAGTGAGCAACGGGCCGAGCGAAGTGAAGGATTTAGGAACCTGTTTGAGGCAGCAAAGTAAGATTAGCGATAAGCTGATCGAAGTGAAGTGATGAGTGAAGGTTTTGGGAATTAGATTGATGAAGTGAAGATTTAGGGCAAATGAATTTGGAAATTAGAGAGGGGAAATTAGATTAGGAACCGATTCGGGGACCTGTTTGGGAGTTAGATTGATGAACGATGAATGGATTTTTGGTATGAGCGATGATTGCTGATTGATGGGTGAATGAGGAAAAACTTGAGTTTTGTTATGTATCTGTTTCTTATAACAATAATGAACGATGTGAGGGAGAAAGTGGTGTTTTGTTATTTATATTTTTTTGAGAGGCGTTATTTTTTTGAGAAAGTGGTGTTTGTTATTTATATTTATATAATAATAATAATAATAATAATAATAATAATAATAATAATAATAATAATAATAATAATAATAATAATAATAATCTATCACAGTATATAATTGGGAGGAAGAATGTTCTATTGTTTTTGTTATTGAAAAGATAAAAAAATTATTTTTTTAATAAAGAATTTTTATTATATTTGTTATTATTTTTTTTAATAAATGTTATATTTGTTATATTATTGTTAAAAGATTAACGTAATTTGTTACCTATAATAATGAAACCGTCATATCTGAAAAATTAAAGTTTGTTTTTTTTAATAACAAACTTTTGCTACATATAAGTGAGAGTAGAAATTATATAAATAAGACTGTAATGTTGTTGCAAATTTAAGTGCAAATTAGAATAACAAATCTGATGGCAAAAATAAAAGACTCTATGAATATTCAAAAAGAAGAAAGAGTGGAAGATTCTTTTGAAAAAAGTGAAGGAGAAGGAGAAATAGTTGAAGATTCATTTGACAAGATACAAGAAAAAATTTGCAACGACGAAGGAGAAGTTTCATCAAGAGTTCTAATGGATCATGATTTAACCGAAGAAGAGTATCAATTTGAGTTGAAATTTTTTCAAGATATGGTTGAAGCTGTGTTTAAAAAGATACAAGAAAAAAATGGCAACGAAGAACTTAAAAGTTTATCAAGGGTGCTAGGGGATTTTGATTTAAACGAAGAAGCAGATTACGAATTTGATTTGAACAAATTTCCAGAAGAAGACAGAGAAGAATCTTCCCAACACGAGTTTCAACCTGTGATTAGGAAGATGTTAAGAAAGCTTCTTCCTAAATTTTATTGAAACCCATTTTATTTTGATTTTAGTTTTGAAATAAAGAGGAACTTTGAATCAAAGTTTCCAACATTCAATCAATGACACCGTCTAGTCTAGTAAAACATAAAAACATTTTATTTTTAGTATTGCATTAGTTTATCTTCTTTTTGAGAATTACATATTGCTTAGCCATAACTTTGCTTTTCTATAGTTGGTGTAATTTACTTTTCTTCATATAGCCTTAAATCTGTTCTACGTATTTTCCGCCTCTGCGATTTAGGTTTGGTTTATTGTTTGAAGGAGCCTCTTTGGCTAATTTCTTGTCTACGTAGTTTTCTAAGAAGCTACTGAAAAAATGTTTATGATTTTAAGCATTTGTTAGGTATTTCTTTTAGATTCTTTCTGTTTTTTTTATATATTAATCAAACTGCTACAAAAGTGATTATTTTGTTTTAAAAAAGTAATTTTTTTTTACAAGAAACTGATATAAAAGTGATTATTTTGCTTTAAAAAGAGATGTTTTTTCTTCGAAGATGGATAACAAACGAGGAGTTCAGTTAATATGTAACAAGTTAAATTTACATATTTCACTTAAAATATAAACAGAATACTCATCACTACTGATCTCAGAAACTTACCCTGCGCCACGATTCAGCATGGCAGGACTTCCACCTCGACCGCCTCTAGGCCTGGAACAACCCAAACAAAAAAGTAAATAAGTGATTGAAGATTTCAACAGAATTTGAACCATTAGAGGAAAAAAAATATATGACCCTTGCTGCCTATTTTGATCTAGTAGTTTAGATATGAACATCAATTTTCACCATTCACAAATAAACATGTACTCCATCCAGTCTTGAATAATATAAATTTTTTAGCAAATACAGTTCAACTTTTGCTTTAAAAAAATGACCACAAGGAGTTCCAAGTGAAGAGCTGATGTATAGGAATTGACAGAACCATATCACGCCCTTCATTAGGAAGCTATTGGACATGTATATAAACTCTTTAAATTGTCCAGAATGGTTTTCATAATAATAGAAGGAAAAGCATGCTCTATGGCCACTTTGTTTTCAAGAAACTAAATTAGTAGCATTAAGTATACTCCAGCCATCATGACAGAAGATAGTTGCAAGTCCACTTCTGCTAAACAAGAAACTTCAACAAGTTTGTATGAGGAATCCTAGTTTACATTTTAAGAATTTTGTTGGTAAGATCAGAATAATGAATCTCACCTCTGACATTATCAGTAATTCCAAGCTGCTTCACTAACTCGTCTGCAAGGAAGAAAAATTATTACTGTAAGTAAAATGAGTCGAAAGTGGCAAGGATTGCACTGTCTCCGCGGCAACGCACAACAACAATGAACAATATGGAAATCAATTTTCATGAAACCGAGGAGTGACTTTAACAGATTTTCCACGATGGACATAACTCCTACTGGATAACTGAAGCAACTGAAAAAATGCTTATGATTTTAAGGAATTGTTATTTTTTTATTTTACTTTAGATTTTCATTTTTTTAAAAAATATGTGACAAAGTGGTATAAAAGTGATTATTAATTGAATTAGACTAAAACTAACCATACAAGCACTGCAACTTAGTTCAATGGCCAACAACAATGAGTTCAATATGAATAATGAATTTAATATCAGCAAAGCAAACTAAGACACAAAGGAAATTTCTTAAATGAAGTAAGTTTTACTTGTAGTAATCGTTTGAAGATCAACATTGACTATTCAAGTTGACTGTCAAAGCTGAGGGAATTAAATTAAGGTTAGGCTGTTATAGTTGTTGTTGTTGTAAATCCATGTGTTATCTCTACTGGTCATGAGTTATCTAAACACCAATTCATGTAAGCTTGGCTTTGTTCACATCAATATAAAGGGCTCATCTTATAATAATATCATTTCTCTTCATGCTAGTTAACAAAAAAACTGAACAATAGTACAACCATAATGTATATTAACATAAAATCAAATATGTAGCTCCAAAAAGAACATGTCATATTCATTTGACCCTTGAAAATCGGTAGAATTAATATATTACACTCCCTCATTCTATTATTCTTGTCACTGTTATTTTCTTGCCAAAGTAAAAAAAGCCAAAAACAAACCTTTTGCAAATATGTGGTAGAGCTGCTTCCAGACTTCTCAAGATGATGCCAAAATTATGCTAAAAAGTAAGAAAAGAATGAAGGAGACTATAAGAATGTGCTAAAAAGCCAAAGCATCATCTACAGAATGGGCAAGCATAAATATGAGGATCATTATAATGGCTAATTCTCAAAGTTCAGACCAATCTCACAGACCAACAAAGCACATTTGTTTAAAAAATCTGCATGTATTTGAAATATAAAAAATAAATTACTGATCACATTATGGTTTAAACTTTGAAGATTACATATTCAAAATTTCAAACCTGCCATGATTATCATTATCAAATGAATGATCTATAATCTAGCTTTAGTCGGTACCTTTTTCATAGATTTTTTTTTTTTGGCAAAAAGGTTTGTCCTAAGAGGACAGTGACCAAAATATATTAAAGAGAAAAGAAGAAACAAAAGAGGGGGGGCCAAACCTGACCCTCAGACATCAACAAAATCTATAAAAAGGAAGGCCTAACCTATTTCTAGATAAGTCTCCTAAAATCTCCGCAGGAGCAAAAATCCACCAAGTGAAATTGACCACATTTAAACCTAAATTCGCAAGTTTATCAGCACATTGGTTACCTTCTCTAAATATATGAGTAATCATGAAATGCATATTACCAATCATCATCAGACAGTTTTCCCATCTATTCTTCAATTGCCAAGGCACAATGTGGGGAGACTTGAATGCCAAGGAAGCTAGCATTGAGTCAGTTTCAATCCAGAGATTAGACCAATTCTTCTGATATGCACATTCAATAGCCAAAATAATACCAAGAATCTCAGCAAATACTGCATTAGCAATTCCAATATTGTAAGCAAAACAACCAAGGCTTTCTCCTCTACAATCTCTAAAGATACCTCCACAAGCTGCAGAACCAGTTGATCCCAATGAGGCACCATCAGTGTTGCATTTTATCCAAGATTGAATAGGGGGCTGCCACAAAACTTCAATTATTTTAGGGGCTCTAGACAGATGACAATTTACATTGAAAGCTTTCAACACTACAAAGTTAGACATGGAGTTGTTGGTAGTCAAAGATGTTAAGTTTCCTGATATAGAAGTGCTAGCAACAATCATGTTAATACAGGTCCTGGTGTTAGGCTTGACATTATTGAACCTCATATTGTTTCTACACCACCAGATTACATTAAGAGTGTTAATAACTGCAGAACCAATAACTAACTTTCCTTGGGGGCTCCATCCTCTTTTGCAAATCTCAAAGATGGATAACACTGAAGTTAAATTGAGATTTAGGTTGATTAAGCTGCTAAACCAGTTCCACAGAGTTAGAGAAAAAGGACAGTGAAGGAATAAATGCTTTGAGGTTTCTGGATGCTTACTACACAATCTACACATTGAAGGAAAGGATAAGCCTCTGAGATGTAAATTTTCATCAGTTGGCATCTTATCATGAATCATTCTCCACACATGAAAAGACTTTGATGGAGGAATTGCTAAGTTCCAAATGATCTTTGGCCATTCTTTTCTCTGATTGGGAACACAGTGAAAGTTATAGGCATCTTTTAAAGAAAGCTCACCTGAAGGGGAATCTTTCCAAATCAACTGATCATCCTTAGGCCTCCATGGGATTGTAATCTTGCTTATGCGCTGCAATAAAGAAGGATATGCTGTTTGAAGTTCCAAAGGGACATGCCATTGAGAATTGATGATGTAATCATTCACTGTAGAGAGCAAATTGTGATGAAGGTTTTGTGGAATTTGAAACAAATCAACAAGAGGCGTACCACACCAATCATGATTCCAAAAGTTGATTCTTTGACCATCCCCAAGCAGCCATCTAGAGTTATTCAGCACATGGTAGGCTTGAGATTTAATTCCAGTCCAAATTGAAGAGAAAATATGATAGCCTATGAACTTGTTGTTTCTGAGAACTCTACTTCTTAAGAAATGAGCCCATTGATTATCAGAGTGCATCATATCCCAACATAACTTGAGTTTGGCTGCTTCATTGAGTTTAGATAAGGATCTAATACCAAGCCCACCTTCATCAACGGGAGTACAAACGGTTTTCCAAGCTACGGTCACCAATTTCTTGTTGTGCAAGTCTCCAGACCAAATAAAATTCCTCATATATCTTTCAAGCTCTTTGATTAAAGATGTTGGCCATGAATATATAGTAATAGAGTAGATAAGCATGCTATGCACAACACTTTTCACCAACTGAATTCTGCCTGCAAAAGTCAGTAAGGAAGCTTTCCAAGAGGCAAGCTTAACTTTGATTTTGTCCACTATAGGCTGAAAGTAACAAGATTTAGGTTTACCCTTGAAAATGGGTACCCCTAAATAGATAAAAGGTAAGGTACCAATATTAAAACCAAAATTCTCTGCAATTTGAATCAATCTATCATTTGAAATTGAACCACCAAAGATTGTTGATTTTTGAGGATTTATGATTTGACCTGAAGCATTTGCGTATCTTTGAAAAAACTGAGATAGAGTTTGCATGTTAGCTGTAGTTCCTTTGCAAAACAACATCACATCATCTGCATAAAGGATGTGAGAAGGGACTGGAGCAGTTCTAGTACCTTTTATCAATTTCAGCTTTCCTTCATTGACCAATTTGGTGAGCCCCCTGCTTAATACATCTTCTGCAAGGCAAAACAATAGAGGAGATAGAGGGTCGCCTTGCCTGACCCCTCTTTTGCAACTGAAAAAACCTTCTTGTTTGCCGTTAATGGAAATTGAAAGCTTAGCTGATTGTAATATGGTGTGGATCCAATTACAAAAAATTTCATTAAAACCAAAAGCTTTTAAAACTTTTAGCAAGAAAATCCAGTCCATGGTATCAAAAGCTTTTGCAATATCTATTTTGATAGCCAGGTTTCCACCAAATGATTTGTTATGTAGCAAATTAATGGCTTCTGAAGTTAAACAAATACACTCCTTAATTTGTCTACCCTTGATAAACCCTCTTTGCTCTTTTGATATTATCTCTGGAAGAACTTGTGCTAATCTGTCTGCAAGAATCTTGGACAAGATTTTAAATTTGAAATTGGCCATTGCAATTGGTCTGTACTGTCCAATGGAGTCAGCATTTGGAACTTTAGGAATAAGTACCACAGTGTTGGAGTTGAAAGTAGGCATGATCCAGTTATTAGTAAAGAATTCCAGGACTGCATTGCAAACATCCTCTTTGATAATGCTCCAATAAGTCTGGTAAAAGAAAGCTCCAAAGCCATCAGGTCCTGGAGCGCTGTCTTTATTCATTGAAAATACTACATTGTTAATTTCATCAACTGAGGGTAACAAAGTCAGAAGCTTGTTGGTATTTTCAGTCACCAAAGAAGGAATGGTCTCCTCAATGATCCCATCATCATGAACTGTATTCTCATTAGAAAATAAGTTAGTAAAATGAGAAACAATATGCCCTGCAATCTGGTCTTGATCAGTGATTAAGCTATCATTAATTCTGAGAGTATTGATTTATTTCAGCTCAAATTTCTCAACACATTTGAACTTGTAATCCTTTAGTTAAATCAGATAAATAACAGAGGAATAACAAACACCTATATATTTTTACATAATATATGGATTAGGACATGAACAAACTTACAATGTTTGATCAGGGTTGATGAATTGTTTTTCAGCTCAAAGAAACCTATTATTTAGTTTAGTCCCCTGCGCAATATTGAATAGTTACTACATAAAATATGTCCAATCCACCACAACTCCTAAAATTCCATATATATGCATCCTAACAAACAAATCGATGTCCATAACAATATATAAATATCCAGATATTCAATTTAAAACTAAACCTCGTACAACGCAAAACAATGGCATAAGCAAATTACGCGATCATACATGACAAGGTGAGCCATTATCAATAATATGACAGGGTGAAACGAAGTGTCCAAATTGACATTCCCTCAAACATGTTATGTTCTTACCTTAGTTTTGGGATACCACATGAATATGAACAGGGCAAGCTTCAATTCTCCATACATGGGAAACCTTCATAAAGTTCCAGCGTTAATTTTTTGTATAAATCTAATTGATCGAACTTGAACAATATACAAATGACTAAAAACTCAAGGACTCACCACCCAATAACTACATCAGAAAGCTTTTCTAGTACTGTGAAAAAAGCTAAAGTGATCCTGCAAATAAGGATGAACAAACACATAAATCAAACAATGATTATTAACTCCATTTGCACATGCCAGACAACATTATCGTAACATACAGTTGTGTATACTGCAATTGAAGTTCTTAAAATGAATACTACTACCAAACATGCTTATGATAAAATGCACATTTATGCCCACATTCCTAAACAATGAATTCACAAGCCACACAATTAGATGCCACCTTCACATTTACATAAGACTAAGAGTTCAGGAGGTCACAAGAGTGCAGTCATATGGTTTATCAAATCTCATATCAGATAGAGACAATGAAACACAAACAACAAAGAATGATAAAAAGGGGAAGATAAAGAAAGAAGAGCTTGAACAGAAGAAAATCACAGACAGTTCATCACAAGAAAATACCAACCTGTAACTTTTCAGCGACCTTTTCACAGTCATAAATGCCAATACATTTTATTTATAGAGGTAGGCTTGCTTGGTCACAAGTATTTGGATGCGCACAAACAAAAATATATGTCATTTAATTATTTTCTCTTTCAACCTATTCCCAAATGTGCGTCCAAATTAGAGTGACCAACCATTTTTCCTTATTTATAGGTATCATTGTACATGGATAGCATATTCAGTTAATGATCATGAAAAGTAAAGGCTCAAACTAGTTTAATTGTACTAGAAGTAAAAATATTTTAATAAAAACAAAAAAAAAGTGCTACCAACACTCATTCTAACATTATCTTTTCGATATTCCTTTCTTATTGTGTGAAATTTATTTGGACCCCACAACTTTATGTTGAAATTATTCTCGAAGCTGTGGAACCTACATGAACTTAACCAAATAAAAAATTGGGTGTTGAAAAGAAATTGTTTACCTGATGATGTAGGATCAATTGTCTCAAAAAATTCTTTCAATAATTGCTGATAAAATTCAGAATCGTCCAGAAGGTCAGGATCACCGTCAGCATGTATTTCCTGAGCACAATTAAATTCAAAACTATGAAGTTGAAAACTGAAATGACAAAAAAAAATAAACAAGGAGCATAACGAGAGGCGGTGTAAAATGAAAAAAAAGGACTTGACAATATGACAACATCCCAATGTTACAAGACAAACTCAAGTACCTATATTGTAATTTTAAGTTATTACAAAATTAAACACAGACTTTAGTAATGTATAAGGCTTACCGGTTCATTAGAGCTATCATTAACCTCGGCAACCTGGAGACATGATCCAAATATTTTAATAGCTGATCTTAATATTTTAAAACTAAGATTAAAACTGACTTACTGTTTTCAAACAATTAAGATTAAAACTGACTTACTGATCCAAATATTTTAATAGCTGATCTTCTCAGTTGCATCTGCTTGATCATTCTACTGGGATCTCTCATATAAGAAGCAACTTGATGGCTGATATCCTGCAACACAACAAATCAGGAGTAAAATAATAGGCTTGTCACATAGACATAGTAAAAATTCACAGTCCAGTCACAGAACTTTACCTGATTAAAAGCATGCAACTTTCCTTTAATTGCAGCCGCACCGGTTGTCACTTGTGTCATCCTCTGCCATTTGTTGATTGACTTGTCCTTGAAAGTTGCCATACTGCAAGATACAATTATAATAGCATCAGCCAAGCAGACAGGCAAAAAGAACAGCACATTTTTAAGATAGAAATGGAGCCAAGTGTGCAAAAGCTGTGGCATGGATAAGTTACAAGCATGATTGACACAAAGATAAGGCTCAGGAAACCTCTGTAGCACCAACACTTGATAGAAGCCGTATCTAGTGTCTGACACCGACACATTTGATTAATTACATTCAATTATGCCATTTTTTCAAATGATTACCAGTGTCATGTACAGTGTCCGTGCTTCATATCATGAAACAAGAGATATAAGTATAAAAATGCAATATTTCAAGATAATGAATGCCTATAAAAAATAGGTCAGTTAGAAGGTTATAAAAATACCTGTCGTGCATCCTAGAAATCTGTGACCACTCTTGATCAAGATTGTCATCCAAATTGTTAGAAACTTCTAAATCTTTTGATGACCTTTCTGAACCTTTATTAAAAGAAATGAAAAATTTGGTTATTTTGAAAGTTAAAAAGTCACACATTAGAACTTCATCATCTCCAGCACAAATCAATGTTTTCAACAAAGTTGTCTTAGAGTTTATTAAAACAAAGGAAAATTTGGTTACTTTTGAAGAGTAAAGTCACATTAGAACATTTATCATATCCGGCACAAATCAATGTTTTCAACAATCTTGTCTTAAAGTTGTTAAAAGAAAGTTTATTAACTTTGGAATTTGAAAGTAACATCAGAACAATATCATATCTAGCATAAATCAAGGTCTTAGAGAGGACAAAGGCAAGTTTGGACAGTGTTATTTCTGTGTTCTAACAGATGATAAAAAGAGGATACAAAGTTTGGAAGTTTTTAAGCATTTTCTTGAATTTTCAGAAGGTGTAACCGATTACTGTAAGGGGTGTAACCAATTACATTGTAGAGAATGTATACGCAGCCGGCTACACCTAACAGGTAACCGATTACACTAAGTAAAAATTCGGGTTTTAGCTTGAAATTAAGCTATTTTAAGTACAATGAATTCATGGAATTGCTTATACTTCTATATTGAAACATAAATTGTTGCATCTACTCGACAAACCAACAACAAACATAACATAACTCAGGTAATTCATGGGGGAAGCTTATATGCATAATTCATATCTAATGTTCATGTTTTCCTCACAAATTCACATAAAAACCCATGGTGGGAACTAAATCTATAGGAACTCACCTAGCACTTCTGGTAACATCCAAAAACAGATTATGTTCAGCCTAAGCACTTCCTCTTTAAATTCATGCTCCAATCTTCTACTCATAGCTCATCATCAACCACTCAACATTGGTTCAGCACAAAACTCATTTCAGCCTCATACTTCCTGGTCGTCTCCAGACCTCAATTCTGAACTTAAAATCATGAAACTGGTGGCAAAATGTCCGAAATTTCGTTAGCTTTCCATAGAATCAAAAATCACTCAATTCTGAGTTACAGGGAGAGAGTTTTTACCGTTTTAGTGGAGCCCTGTCCCAAATACGGGTTTCACCAAACTTCTTCCAAAAACGGCTTAATCACCCATTAATCACTTCTGCAGGTTTCCACAACAGCTTAACCACCAACGAAGCACTTTTATAGGTTCCCAAAACAGCTTAACTACTAATTAAGCACTTATGGGGTCTTCTACAAAACAGCTTATGTCTTACTTTTTCTCATGCCAACTCTAAAACCATAACCCAGCGATCCAAACATGAACAACAACACTAAACCCACATATGCAGCAACTTAAACCATTCTTTAATCCTTCTATGACACTTCCAGCAGATTATGCTTAACCCAAGTTCAATTTCTATTTCAGCTTCTAATATTTGCCAAAAATCTCAATAAGTCAGATGAAACAAACAAGTGTGGCCTTCATTTTAAAATTGAAACAAATCTTCTAAGAAACCAAGGATGTGAAGGCACGACTGAGAGGGAAAGGTGAGGAGGGAAAAATTATTGAGCTTGAAGTTGAAACATAAATTAAATCAGATGAGGATGAAAAAGGGTAGCTTGCATTTTAATTGGATTGAAGTAAAAATATGATTTGTTGGAGATTGAGAGTGGAGAGAGAGGAGAGCGTGAGAGCAGAATGAGAAAAGGATGGGAGTAGATTTCTGATACGTGTGAAAAGAATATGAAAGGAATGAGGAAGAAGAAGAAGAAGTACGAGGTAGAAGAAGAAGTACCAAGTATGAGGAAGAAGAAATTGATTTCGTGAAACCTTTTTCACAAGCTCTGACATAAGAGGAACAAGAAATTGATTTGGGGGGTTTTGAGCAATAACCGATTTTGAGAAAACTAATTGAAGGAGATTATAAGAAAAGCGATTATGATAAAAGCGATTATGTTTTGGAGCTAATGGAATATTTGGTGAAAATGTTTCGCGCTTTTTCATTCTTAATTCTTAACCTATAGCAACGGGGTATTGAAACATCAGTTGCTAAATTTTATCTATATCAACTCTTTTTTCTGCAGTTGCTAAAAGGGACCGTTGCTATATGGCAATTTTCTTGTAGTGGGGTATGACAAGAAAGAATAGTCATGAAGTCTGAAGGGAAACATGAAGAATACTTAGTTTATAATGGATTAAGTCATTCAAGTGAATAAGATAAAATATTTATATAAGGGGAGGACTAGAAGTAGCAATAGTATATTTTGAACCAGTATTTGTTTGTTTATATTTCCCTTTCGGCCATTTCTCAAATGTTTTATTTAAAAGAGGAAGAAAATCTATTTGACAAATGATTTTAGAAAAACATTTTAACAGTCAACAACACAATTCAGACTATTCTAGAAAAACTATCTTCTTAAATCTATATTTCTCTTGATACTCTATCCGTCCCAAATTGTACGACATTTTGGGCATTTCATACGTATTAAAAAATGCAAATAATATTGTGTGAAAAAAGATATTATGAGTTGTTTTACAAAATTGTCCTTAATAAATAATATGAGAAAGATAAATGAAAGAATTGAAAGAAGAGCGAGTAATAAATAGTTAAGGTTACAATAGGAAAAATAACATTAATGTTGTATTGATATTGTAAAACGACATATAATTTGGGACAAATTTTTTTCTCAAGAGTGACATACAATTTGGAGAGTATTAACAATAGCTATCAAGTATCAACTAATAATTTACATCTTACCCAATGTGTCTTCACACTTCATATCAAACAATTCTCATTTAACAAAATGTTTGAGGTTTAAAATTTCTTATTCTGACTATCTTCTTAAGTCGAATGATATTTTTCTTTGTTAGTGTTCTTGCTGTAATTGGGAGTCTTAATTTTAAAATGATGGTATGCGGTAATAGAACATGCTTTATTTCCATTTATGTGATTTCTTTTGGCCTTTTTGATCCTGCACTTTAGATGTTGTCTTTCATTTTTTTGTTTATGCTTCTCTCTTTTCTTTATTTGATAGGAACAATTTTATAATACTAACACAATTAGTGGAGTTTGCTTCTTCGATGGCAGGTCCTAAAGTTTGGAACAAAGTAATTTGAGAAGTTCATACAAAAGGATAAGATCAACACCAACTATCTAATATACAATGCAATGTTCTTAGAACCCATGGATTATATTTTTCCCTAAATGAAAGATCAGTGGTGTGAAGCTACACTTTAAGAAAATTGTCTCATGAACTCATTAGTATGCTAGAAATCGTATAGTTATTGCATTTTATTTGGCATGTGTAGTGTGGGAAAATATCTAACAAATGTTATTGCATTTTTTTTTTTGGCATGTAGTAACATTGGCAAATGATTACATGATTTGTATTTTTTTTATTGATACTGTTTATGCTTTTTCATATTCTTTGACTAGCATATGATGTGAAGCTACAAAGAGTTTACATGATTTTTTTCATGGAAGCATGTTAACATATTATTTAATGATGATTTAAAAGAAAGAAATTGCTATTGTGTGCACGAGTAAATATTTAGTCAAAAAATGAGAATTGCTGCAATTGTGCACCAAAAAATGCATCCCACGACCCGCACGACATATTACATACTACGTGGCATAACTTCCTTTGTGTAAATAAATTTTAATTGAAATAAATGAAAAAATCTAAAATTGTGTGCCGGTGTAATACATGTCGTGCGGATTCCACGACAAGTTGATGTCGTTTTATTTAGCATTTTTTCAAAAATTAAAGGAGTTCAGCCCTAGTTGGTGGTGGTAGGGATCAAATTGAAATTTTTATCTTTGTTTGGGACTAACAAACATTAACGCCGTAAACAAAGATTTGTATGGTTTCCCCTGGAAACCTAATTTCACCTCCTTCTCTCGGCGTAGTCGGGATCTCAGCAATCACACTGCCCTAATTTCTCTCGCGTCTCAGCCATGCAAGGTACGTAAATAGATCAGATCATATTACTTTTTTCCGCACACCATTATCTTTTGATTTAAAACTTCATTTCTCTAATACTCCAGGTAGCAACGACAACAGCGGATCTGTTTCTTCAACCGAAACAACCCTAACATCAACACCACCACTACCGTTCGATCTGGCTGCAGAAATTCTGTGCAGACTTCCCATTAAGTTACTCTTGCAGCTTCGGTGTCTTTCCAAGCCCTTCAATTCTCTAATCACCGATCCCAAATTCGCCAAGAAGCACCTTCGCTTGTCAACAACGCGCCACCACCTAATCCTAGAATCTAGGGATAACTTAGGTGAATTACATCTCCTAGATTCCCCAGTCTCCTCTTTTTCAACTTTTAGGGTTACCCTTACAGAACTTAGTCACCCTTTCATTCTCAACACCTTTAGTTGGAATATGTGTACATGCGATGGCATCTTGTGTTTCACCCCCTCCACCTCTAAGGATGATAATTTTATTGTTTTGTGGAACCCTTCCATTAGAAAATTCAAGAGAGTGCCTCCTTTGGGATATCAAGGTCAAATATGTTTTACTCACTATAGCTTTGGGTATGATCATTTCATTGATAATTATAAGATCATCGTTGTTTACTTCTCCCATGAAAGCGAAAAAAATGAAATTAGTGTTCATACTTTGGGCACTGATTATTGGAGAAGGATACAAGACTTTCCATTTTCCGGACACATCGGTGGACCAGGAATATTTGTGAAAGACACTGTTAATTGGTTGGCATTTGAGGATTTTGATTGTGGTAGGCTTGCAATTGTTTCTCTTGATTTGGAGAAGGAGTCATATCAAATAATTCCGATTCCTGATGTGAACAGTGACAAGTATTGGAATTTGGAGGTTTTGAGGGATTGCTTGTGCATCTACATAACTAGTGATCTTGATTTGGATGTTTGGATTATGAAGGAATATGGAATTAAAGAGTCTTGGACTAAATTACACAGCGTTTCTTTTGTGGGAGGTCAAATGTGCGATATCAGGACTTTATATATTTCTGAGCATGACCAAATATTAGTAGAACTCCATGATTGGAAAAGGACACAACAGTTAATTGTTTACGACTCCAAAATTGATACTTTCAATATTCCAGAGTTTGAAAATAGGAGTCGGTTGAAGAACCCAAAAGTCTATGTTGAGAGTTTAATATCACCTTAAGCATGAGACTCAACTGCAACATATATATGGTTAGTTTCTGTTTGTGTTATTTATTTTGCCACTTATGTAAAATTTTATGTTGCCTGTATTTGTGTTTTGTAAGTTGACATGTCACAGGTTTTAAATAACATTTGGTTGGTTTGGAAGCATTTTGATTATGAGACTTGTTGCAGTTTGCTAGTTTCTGGTTTTATAATATTTTGGACTTGTTTATGTGTTGCAGGTCTACTGATTTTGGACTTGATATTGATTCTCATGAGATAGCATGCTCCTGATGTGGAGAAGGAATCAGATGGTGAATAGAATGTGTAAGGTTGATTTTGGACTATATTTTTATTTTGCTTTATGCAAGACCCTTGTTTTTATAGCAAAAGTATTACTAATAAGTTACGAGTTACGTTTATTTTGAGGGTTTAAACTTTGAATATCCCCATCTTAAAACTCAATAGGTGTCACTTAGCTCATCAACCGAGATGGTTCCTAAAACTCAATAGGTGTTACTTAGCTCATCGATGGAGCTACCTACATGCGACGTATTCAGGATTTTGAAGAAAAAATGCCCTCTAATTTTTATTTTGATATTTCAAACATGTAGTTTTGGATTTGTTTTGTTTTGAATACTTTCATATCTTTGTAGGATGTTATTTCATATTGTATTTAAATTTTATTTTATTTGGAGTCTTATGTTCAATTTGTGAACATGATTTATTGGTTGAGTTTTCTAAATTTAAGCTTATTTACCTTTTTACTGTTAAATGTTTGAGCATGTATGACATTGTACGTTTTAACCAATCCATAGTAACTTCAATGATATGAAGTTTATTGTGCTATGTTTTTTGACTCTTAAGAGAATGTAATGTAAAAGTTGTGTTTTGTTTTTTCTAAATGAAACAAGGTGAATTCACCGCAAATGTTGCAGAACCATAGGTTCCTAGTGTTGCCCCAGTATTAGGAGTTTGAGCAGTGTCACACCATTGAACTTTAGTTTTATCTGCACCTGCTCCTTGTATCGTTATGAAGGACTTTGATGCCAGAATGCTAACATTCTCTCCGTATATACACACTTTTTTTTATAAAAACGAACTTGTTTTTAACACGTCCTTGTTGGCTGATTAGTTTGTTATCAATTAAGTTAGTCCATATAATCTATAGCAGGAGCATAAACTAGTTACCAACATATAATAATGGCGCTACTTCGAGTTCAAACTTTTATTCAAGAAATTTTAGAGTACTTGACCACTTTGATGATATGTATGAGTCCATATAATCTACCTTACCCACCCTCAACCATTAGTTAGCTAGAGCAAAAATATATGATGGATGATATTAAAGCTATGTATATATGATGCAGGGATTTGGCTTAAGTTATCTTTATAGCATCCTGTGTTTGAGTTATACACAGAGCATAAATCCTGCATTTTTGGAATAATTTCATCTGTTTTGTATGTAGCTTTGGACTAATTGATCTAATATGCATCTTACTGCTCTTGTTAGTATACCTTTAATTCTCACTCTCATTTGCATTTATAGATTGTTACTCTAATTCACACGTCTTGATATAATTTGTTATGCCTTATTTCAAAATCCCAAAGTGTTAAAGAAAGTAGACCTTGGCTAATGTAAAAAATGTTATGTGACATGGATTATATTTTGCTGCACGGTGCAAGTTATTCATGAACAAGATCTAATTCTTGCAGTATTTCTATTTTATGTTGTATCGGTTGCAATTATCAAACGAGGTTTCTTTACCAATTAATGGTTTTGGTGTTGATGATAGTTGTAGGGTTTTTCACGTTATCTAAGTCCTTTCTTTCCTCTTTCTGATGTTCTAAAACCAACTAGTTATCTAGAGATTGAGAGAGAATTTAGTCGTATCTTGAAAACTTCAGTTTTCTCATGATAGTCTGGTATAAAGTATGATGTTGTTGATTACTGCAAAGTACAAACTAATAGTTAATGTATTTATGGCTCATAGTTCAGTTTTGCTGCGTCTCTACTTAGGACAATATTAGTTTGGTTGGGTTTAATTATGGAGCGAGACCCATGAGATAGATGGCGCACTAATATTGATAGTGCAATCTCATAGATGAACTTTAATTTATAATTTCAAGTGAGGACTGTATTACTCCCAAAGCATGTATAATCAAAAGTGAGGCTCCCTAATATCCCAAAACAATATTTTTTTAAATCATGTTGGTCCTTGGATCGGATGTATGAGTCGTTGAATCTGTTGTAGTCTCTGAATTTATCAGAAGTGAAAACACATTCATGCATATCTCTTTTATTAGTCATTCCTGTCTTTGAATATATTTTTAGGTAATTATTTTAGTCCTCGATGTATTCTTTATTGGTCAATTTAGTCTATAAAATTACTAACAAAAGAGACAGTAGAGATGTATTTGTAATTACGATACATTTAAGGATTATAATGTCAATGTGTCACACATTCTGAGATTAAAATGACTATTTGCTCAATATAAGCAAATCTCCCCACTCATCGCCAAAATAAGAAGAAAAATTTATACAGTGATTTGCTTATACATCTTAATCTCTAAAGAATTTAGTTCCATTGTGAGTTTCATATAAATTTTCATTACCCATGTCTTTTTAAATCTCTTTTTTGGTTTAAGAAACTACATTCATTTTCATTTAGATGCATGGTGCAGAGCTGACTTTACAGTACCACTAGACATCATTTAAAATTTTCGGCTGATTTTCTTTATTTAATTAACACGTTAGTTATAGAAATGTTTTATAAAGGAATCGTAACTGGAACGTGGCTAGAAGCCACACTTTTATATGTGAATTCGAGGTAACTGATCATTTGAAATTCGGCGACAGATGCGGGAGTCTGTTGGAAATTTATCTAATAAGAGAATGTTTTTCATGTGTGGCTAAAGATTTTAAGATGGATTGGTGTGGAGTTTATTACTCCACCAAATTCATTTGTTCAACTAGAATGCTTGACGGGAGCGGAGCGAAATAAGAATATTTTGGTTAATCTGGCACACGTCAATTTGGGTGATATGGAATGTTTTTGGTGAGACCTAGGTTGCCTTAAAAAATTGGGGGTAATTTACCCAAACCAATTAAAAACAGTCATGTGTCTTCCATTATAAAAATAACATTTATTATTTTATTTTACAATTTTAGCAAATTCACCCCATTTTAAATTTATGACATTTTACAATTTAAACCATCAAATTAATTAGATTTTCCTTAATCCAATCACTCTCCAACCTTAAAATCATTAAAAATAAAAAATATCACCCCTGAGAATTTAACCGAAGCACCCACACACAATCTTGATCACATACCTTAACCACTTGTCCAATGCATCTTTCTTGAAATGATTTGGAATGCAAAATTTATGTTATTAGTGAGCAAATTTTTTTTACAGCGTCTTATAGTTCAAGCTTTAGTAAAAAAATATCAATTTATATGTGTATCTTTTTTTTAGGGCATATGTGTGTGTCTATATATATATGAAATAATAAATATTTCTAAAATAAAAAACAAATATGAATTCATTCATTTGATTTTTTTTTATATTTTAAATATTATTCTTTTATATAAATTTATACTATTTATTTATATTTGATGAACTACAACAATGTTTTATTTGTGATCAACCAAATTGTGATTTATTTTAGGTCCAACATTTCTTTTGAATCAGATGAACTATATTTTTTTTGTTACAAGGAAAAAAAATTGAAAGTTAAAAGAACAGGAAAAGGACGAAGCTAGCTAGCCTTTGGGAAAGTAGGTTCCCCAAGCATCATCCCTAATAAGTAGTAATAGTCCTTTAGAAGGAGAAGAATGATTAGTCATCATATAGTCTCTGTCTGAAGCAGAAGCAGCTCCCATCTTTGCTAGAAAATCAACGCAATTATTTTCCTCATGAAGGGTGTGCAAGATAGAAGTATTGTTGTGAATGATCAAATCTTTTATATCTTTTGAATCAGATGAGCTATTTAAAGGTATTAAATGAAAATTGTCAAGCTAAATGTAATGTTTCTAATAAATATTTTTGCCTTTTATATGTAAAAAAATCTGTTAAATATTTGCTTTGCGTTCGCTGAGGATTTTATTTGCTTATATATGCCGATTTAAATTTTTATATATTTATATGAGAAAGTTAATATGACAAAATTTTGAAAACTACTAACTATTTTTAAAATATCAACGTTAATGTAGTGTTTTTATTAAATAATTTTTATTTTATTTGCAAAACATTGTTAAATAATTGCACTACACTCGTCACAAAATGTATGTGCTTATATTGCGGAAGCAAGTTTTTTTGTACTGATATGAGAAAGTTAATGTAATAAAATTTTCAAAACTCAGGTTTTTTTTAAGGAAAAACTCATGATTATTTTCTTGTTGAGATACAGGCGTATTTAAAAACAAATAAACTTGAATTCAATGAAATCATATCTTCTACCAAGACATTCACTGCGGAAACGGGAATCCTTCTGAAAGATGTTATTCAGGAGCAGATGAAACTATTTTCACTTCCGGAACAAGTAGCAAAAAATTGATTAATAGTTTCATATCTTTATTATTTTCACTAGCAGAAAGACGGGGCATTACCTGACTCGTCTGTCCGCTATTTTTGGGTCATTGAAAGTAATTTTGGAATAAGAAAAAGTCATCTCAAAAGATCCAAAAGAGATTATTTTTTGGTCCACACTATTTGGAGCAGAAAAAATGGACAAATCTCAATGACCCAAATAGTATGGACGAGAGATTATATATATATATATATATATATATATATATATATATATATATTTGTGAAATAAACTAAATAAAACAAATATGAATGATTTCATAAAATTTCCAAAATAAAATAAATTTTTGTTTTTTTGAGATTTTATGATTACAGTGATCGTGAGAACGTGAATCAGTAAAAAGATAAACAAAAATGTGTTTTGGCAACATGATTTCATAATCAATGATCCAAGAATAAATATTTTATCTCACATATGTTAAGAGGACTCACATATGATAAGAGTCACTATTTTACTCTATAATTGCTCATTTGAAAATATTTCAGCTCAATGTATCAATGATAATTTTCCTTTTATTATTCCTTAAGGTCTCAAGTTCGATTCTTCCTAATACTAATTTGGGTGACCTATAATTTAGCTACTTCAAAAAAAAAATCCCTTTTTTTATTGATTGTGAGAGAAATTTCCAAAATATATTTGGAAAGTTGCAGTGGTTAAGTAGAGACATTGTAGATAAAAGGTATAATTCTTAACTATTGAAGCAATGTAACCATTCATGAACAAAACTCTTCCAAAGAGTTGTTTCTCTTCACCATATGACATAAGTTTATCTTTAAATAGAGACACTTTGGAGGCGTGAAAAAAAGTCAGAAACAGACATAGAAAATCACATTCTTGTGAGTCTAAATTCTGCCGAAAATTATAATAATCATTCTTTCTTTTCACTAGTGCACGAGGGAAATTGACATAACTTTATTTTGTAAACTACCATTGCCGATTCGCTTGGTGTGAATGTGCAAGTCGCGTCAAGGATTCTATCATATCCCGAATGTGATTCGCCGATATAACCCATTTACATCTGATTGACATAACCGGTGGGGGCACTCGTTATCTATACTTCTTAAAGAGTGCCCCGTGAGCACTCGTTAACAAGACTCATAGCCTATTTTGAGCTGTCTTTTTCTACTTTCATAATTACCCTCAAATTTCAATACAAATAACACATATAAAAAATAGATAAGAGTAAATTCAATATTAAAACAAAATGTACAAATTGTATATGTCTGATTTTTTTTCCTTATCTTTTAAAAAAGACAACGAATGAGAGTAAATTTAAATATTAAAAAAAGTAAATTCAATATTAAAACAAAATGTAACAAATTGTATATGTCCGATTTTTTTTCCTTACCATTTAAAAAAGATAACGGATGATAGTAAATTTAAATATTAAAAAAAAGTTTAACAAACACATTATTTTATTTTTGGTTACCACACAAAATATATCGTGCAACAGACACGATATGTCCGGTTTTTTTCCTTTTATGCTTAAACAAAGTGTAACAAACTATATGAAGTATATGTCATGTCACTATAAATACTAGCGAAAAGACGGACAATGCCCGTCTTTCCGCTCTTTTTATTACGCTAACGTATTAAAATTATGAACGATATTTCTTTTTATGAAATTTTGGTTTTGATTAAAAGTAAAAATGTAAATGTTTGTTGTTTTTTTTAATGACACAAACAAGAATCTTTCTTATAGAAAAAGTTGTTTAAGAGTATAATTGGAATAATTAAAAAGTAAGTATAAATATACTCATCTAGTTTTTTAGACTTTTTAAATGATAAAGAAATAAAAACAGATATACATATATTCATATCGTGTTTGGTACATTTGTTTTAATATTTAAATTTATTCTTATCTATTTGTTACATGTGTTATTTGTATTGAAAATTAAAGGTATTTTTGGAAAGAAAAACCCAACCCAAAAGTGTTTAAAGGGGTAGTTTTCTTTATATATAGTATAAATTTTTTGCTCACATTTGTTACTAATTTTTTTTAGAGGATTTAAAGTCCAGTCTTTAACAATAGTTTTTGCTCACATTTGTTACTAATTTTTTTTTAGAGGATTTAAAGTTCAATCTTTAACCTTATTTTTTGCTCACGTTTGTTACTATTTTTTTTTAGGATTTAAAATCCAATCTTTAACATTATTTTTTGCTTACGTTTGTTACTAATTTTTTTTTAAATGATTTAAAGTCCAATGTTTAACATTACTTTTTGCCCACGTTTGTTACAATTGATCAAAGGCTAAGGAAGAGTAACTTATATTAATAAAATAAAATAATAAAATAATATGGAAATACTGTTTTTTGTGGAAGAGATATGAAAATACTTGACAATCTTTGTCTTTGAAATTGAGGGAAACAACACAGATGTACAACATAAAAGCGGCTGATAAAAAATTAACATGAGTTTTTGTTTTGTGCTAGATTTTTGTGAGTTTGATTGGTGGTTAACGAAGGTAAAAGAGGGTAAACGGGGAAGATTAGTGACATGAATTAGTAATTCACGTGTTATTTTATAAGGAACTATATGTAATTTTTATTTTTAAATTAAATTAAATTAAATTTATTCTTATTTATTTTTTACATGTGTTACTTGTATTTAATCTTAAGAGTATTTTTGGTAAGAAAAGTCCAACCCAAAAGTGTGTTGAAATGGGTTGTTTCCTTTATATATAGTATAGATAAATATAAACAATAATAAAAGGTTTTATTTTTTTTAAGAAGCTAAATTATACCCCATCCAAATTGGCATTATGGAGAAACGAAGCTGAGACCTTAAGGAATAATGAAAGGAAAATTATCATCGATACATGAAGATTTGCTTCCGCAATATAAGCACATAAATTTTGCGACGAGTGTAGTGCAATTATTTAACCATGTTTTGCAAATAAAATAAAAAAATATTTAATAAAAACACTTCATTAACATTGATATTTTAAAAATAGTTATTAGTTTTCAAAATTTTGTCATATTAACTTTCTCATATGAATACATAAAAATTTACATCGGCAGATATAAGCAAATAAAATCCTTAGCGAACGCAATGCAAATATTTAACAGATTTTTTTAAAAGGCAATAATATTTAATAGAAACATTACATTCATATTGACAATTTTCATTTAATGTATTTAAATAGTTTATTTGATTCAAAAGAAATGTTGGACCTAAAATAAATCACAATTTGGTTGATCACAAATAAAACATTGTTGTAGTTCATCGAATCTAGATAAATAGTATGAATTTATAAAAAAAGAATAATATTTAAAATATAAAAAAAATGAAATGAATGAATTCATATTTTTTTTATTTTAGCAATATTTATTATTTCATATATATATATATATATATGCACATATTCTAACCAAAAAAAATATACACATATAAATTGATTTTTTTTTTACTAAAGCTTGGATTATAAGTTGCTCACTGATAAGTAATAACATATAATTTGCATTCCATTCCATTTCATAAAAGATGTATTGGTCAACTAGTAATGTTATATGATCAAGAATGTGTGTGCCATGGTTCAATTCCCATGGATGATGTTTTTTATTTTTGATGATTTTTTGTAAAGGATGAACCAAGATTCGAAAAGAAAAAAAATTGGAGAGTGATTGGATTGAAGGGAAAATTTAATTAATTTGATAGTTTAAATTGTAAAATGACAAAATTTAAAATGAGATAAATATGCAAATAATAAAATCCATGCTAAATTGTGGAATAAAATAATAAATTTTATTTTTATAATGAAGGTTTTTTTTATTGGTTTGGGTAAATTGCCCACCAATTTTCAAAGACAATTTAAAAAAAACCATGTCTTTTTGGGGTGTTCGATCAGTTTTTTTGTGTTGGTTTGTGTTATGAGAAAATAAACAAATGATTTTCATGAGGACAACTTAGCTTGTTTAGGAATTAGGATATGGCACAAATTGAACGATGCGACATTAGTTCCGTTGTAGTCTCTTTTTCCATTGGGCGCTAACAACTCATTGTAATAAAAAAATAAACGTATGGTTCTATCATTGAAACTGGTTGCACAGTGTAAAAAAATCAGATTTGAAACTGTTAACATGTAAAAAGTATGTTTCTAGAAAATCTGATTGAAATCTTGATAACGGCGTCTAACTTTACAATTTTGATGTTTTTGTTAATTGAGTTAGGACTTGTAAACACTTCAACACATACTCAAATAATCAAATATTAGTTATTAGTTATAGGAATGATAAATTAGTTAAACAATGAGGGGAAAAAAACGTAAAACATACTATCTAGCAAAAATGTTATAGTTCATCCATGTTATGTGAATGCTTCTCTTGATTCCAATCATTTGACGAATTTCTGCACCACAACTTCCTGCAGCTTCAATAAATTGACCCATCCTTTTCAACAAAATCCAACATCTTGTGTTCTCACCCAAACAATTTTATTTGAATCACCATTCTTTCTCTGAAATACACAAAGATACCAAAGTCGTCAAATATCTAAATTAGATAATTATTTCCCAAAATCTACTAATGGTGATAGTTTCTCACAAATTCAAATTATGGTAGTTACATGAACTCAAACAACTATGTCATTTTCATATTATCAGACAAGTACATAATCAACAAACTTATATCAAATTTGTAGCTCCTATGACGTAAATGCCTAAACGCTAATTCAAGCTTGGCCAACATGCGATTCAAGATTGACGATAAAACATTTTTCACAACATAGAAGCTAAAGTTTATTTCAGATAAAAATCTTCTATGAACTAAAAGTTAAGTCATACTAATTCTTATATGTTAATATCAAAGTAGAATTTGTTTCTCCAACTAAGGGACTTTTAGTTATGAGACATAAATAGATCATAATAAGTTATAATTAAAGAGACCAAGCGAAACAGAAAGAGGAAGCAAAAATCTAAGTAAAGAATATCTCTTTCAAAAGTGGAATGCACATTTTATACCTTTTGAGTCTAATTAATGATATGAAATTCTGCTGAAGGTGAGTTTTGAATCAAAAACTGAACGATTCCATCAGGTATGGATGAAGATCCTTCTTTAAATGCTAATTTGGCATCTATCAATGTCTTGGATAATCTAACTGTACTATTCCTTTTTACTCTCAATGACTTCAACTTACGCAAGGAATGGAGTTTAACATTCAATAAATTAGGAACTAAGGCGAGAACCTGGGCAATGAAGGATGACAGGGAATCATGATCAGTTTAATGAAGTCATATTTTCTTTTGTTAAACTTATAAATAAATAAAGCCTCAAAACATGCCAGGTCAAGATATGAAAGAAGTACATGGATAAATGAACTTCAAGAAGCACACCCGCTACTAAGATTTTGAAGCACATTCAACTTATATCCTTTAACATCTTTGCATATTGTATTACAGTATACCTGAAGAGTAGTATAAGAGATTGTCAATGAGTTGATATCAGCAAGATTTTGAAACCAGCTGAGAAGAATTGAAGGAGCCTCATCATTATTCCACCACATGTTTGCATCAATCTCTATGTCCTTAACATAACTAAGTTGGCTCCAACATAAAATCTGAAAAGGAGTACCGATAAAAGCAAAAGAATAAAGATTTGGAGTCGATAGCTCAATTTTGCGATAGTTCTTAGGGTTTAAATATTTTTCTATTTTTAATTTGACAAGTGTGGTACTTGATATGCATAGGTTTTGTTCACCTAGAATGTCAAAATGCGAAATCATCAAACTTTTCAACCTAGGACATGCTGAAAAAGGCTCGGCTCCACCAGCAAAGGTGACGGAATCAAGATACAAGCTGGTTAATGATGGCAAGTTCAGGGAATTTGGAAATAATATTTATGGTTTATTATGATGTCTACGGGAAACATAAAAGTGAAGAGATGTTAGCGTGTGACATGAAAAAAAGCAAGATGGAAAATGTTGAATATCACAATTGACACGGATTAGTAATCGCTTCACATCATGTGAAACAACATATTTCAAAACCCTTTCGAGCATGCGAGGCTCCATAAAACCATCACGGTAAACATTGAGAGTGTGTAGTGGTGTGGTTGAGTCATCACGTACAGACAACATTTGGGACATGAATTTGGTAAAACCTTTGAGAGTTTTAAAGTCACGAGAACGTATTGAAAGATGGGGAAGATGCTTCCAGAGATTCTTCCATCGTGTGGATAAAATGCAAGTTTGAACGGCGTGTTTGGGTTTCAAAGAGGAGAGTATTTGAAGTAAGAGACAATCGGGCAAATCACTGAGTCTGTCTTTAGTTTCATCGTAGCTGTCTTTAGTTTCATCGTATTTATAATTTCGTCTTCGTGTCTTCATCGTCTCAAAAGCAATTGTGCTGTTGCAAAGTGCTGCAAATTAAAGTGAGAAATAACTTGATTAATGCACGCACTTGTGTACGTAAAAAAAACAAAAAACCCTAGTTTTGATTATGAGGCAAATTTTGTTTAGAAAACTAAAAACCAAAGAGAAAATAACTCCATAGATATACAAACGCACCTGAGAAGAAGAAAAACAAAAAGAACCCTAGTTTTGATTTTGCGATTGTCTTCTCTCCCCAACAGTGATTGCCTACTGATTTTGCCTACTTATAAGATTTTGCCTACTGCAAACCTTTGCGATTGCCTATTCATTTTGCAATTCCATTCGATTTTGATGCTCTCTTTGATAAACACACTTGTGCTAAAATTTGCAGGCCTCTTTTATAAAACTCTCAAAATATTAGGTGCAATATGTTAAAATTTTAAATAAGAAATTATTTATCAGAAATTGTGTCAATTTGTTATGTTTCTTCAATAAATATTTACTATGTGTGAAAATCTTAACATGTATCCTAGTGACAAATATCATGTCCCATGAGTTTAGCTCACTTGGTAGGGGATAATGCATAATACATGCAAGCAGTGCTGAAGCTAGCAATATTTTTACGAGGTGGCCATATATATATATTGCACCTAAAATCGAACTTGGGGTAGCCAAATATATATTATTAGATGTAGCTAAATATAAAAATATACCTACTAACTCAATAATTTAATTTTTTTTTGGGGTAGCCATAGTTATCCCTTGGTTCTACAAGCATTCGCCCCTACATGCAAGACAGAGTTCAAATGTCGAACACCTCACTTATTCACCTTTAAGGTGAATTTCTCTAACCGCTAAGCTACTTGACAAAAAAAATGACAAATATTATCGTGACCCTTCACAAAAAATATGGTTTTTTCTAGATTACTGTTATACCCTCATTTTGGACCTAAAATACTCATTCAAATTCCTTTGCTATTTTCCAATACTTTCAAATTCACCGTGTTTTCTACTGTGCTTCAGCTGCATACATTACTGCTTCAGTCTTTTAAATTTTTGCATAAGATCATACAAAAGGGTATTTTGGTCATTTCCCGCAATGGAACCCATTTTAGTCCCTACAATTTGTCCCTGAGTCTTTTCAATTTGTTTGCATAAATCATTGATCAAATTTTGTACAAAATCGTTTTAGTTTTGCATCTGAGTCAGTCCGAGTCAGTTTGAGTCGTTTTTGGCCCCAGGGACATTTTAGTCTTTTCACATTGTTCAAATTTTGGGCAGAGAGGTATTTTAAAATACCTCATTTTTGGTAGTTTGTTCGTTTTAGTCCATTTTGCCAGTTTTAACTGTTCCGCTTTACGTTGCATTTCATATTACATTTTTTAACCAATTTTATTACTTTTGCATTTTAGTCCAAATTTTTTTAGAAATTGCAATTCAGTCCAAATATTATGTTTTTTGCAAATTAGTCCCAATTTTTTTAGAAACAGTCAAATTCTTTAATTCTTTTAAAAACAGTCCAATTTTTTTTATAAATTGCAAAAAAGTCCTATTCTTTTCAAATTTGCAGATTGGTCCAATTTCAAGTCCAAGGCCACGCAAGCAAGGTCAAGGCCACATGTCACTACCTCATTGGTCAGAATCACACTTGGCAGCCTATAAAAGGCCAGTTACTGTGCAAAGTGCCAACAGATCCATTCAGTACACGCCACATCAACACAAACAGATTTCACTTTCTCTCTCCATTCAGTTACAGATCAAATCCAACAAATCCACCAAAAAACTCAAGAACACAAAAACCCTAGACTATTCCAGAATCAAAATTCAACAAAATTCAATGGGGTTTGCGTTGATTCTCAGAGATTCAGCATTGAATCTTCATCATTGAATCGTCTTCTCTGCAATTCCGGTGCGAATTCACCATTAATCATGGCAAACTCAAGCACGATCACAGAGGGAGATTGAGAAGAAAAGGGAAAGAATTCAAGGATTCCGAACCATTTTAGAAGAAAAAGAAGAAGTTTACCGGTCAAGTTCCAAATTCAAGCCAAGGAATCAGTGAAACAGAATCAAGATCCAAGGTTTCCGAAGATTCCGACTCAAATCACGAGCTAAAACTCAGGTAACACCTTAATTTCATCTAAATCTCTTCGTAAGCCATCACGAAAGCCAGAACAACGCGAATCCGGAGCCAATTGAACCGTTCGATCCAAAAAACCCAAACCCTAACAAAAAATCGTTTTGAAAATCAGAGATTTGCTTCGGAATTCACAACGAGTGTGAATCGAAGCAAATCCTCACATTTTTACAACATTTCAGCAAGAAAAATGCGAGAAAACGAACGGTTCAAACATGCAGAAGCAAAAGCTCAAGGTTCACGTTGATCCAACGGTTGAAATCAACTTCTTCTGACTGATTCATGCTTAGAATAACATCACGAACAGTTTAAGCCATGAACGAATCAATTCTGGGTAGGATTCAAGAAGTTAGGTTTAGGGTTCATACGAAGAAGAGAGAACGGCGGAGAGAAGAAGAGAAGAAAGAGAAAATGTCACACAAAATGAATGGGAACGGGTTTGAAACCCTTTTATATACGCGTTTGGGTCGGGTTGACCCAAACCCGACCCACTCTCTTCCATCTCCGGCCGTTTGATTCAGATCCTGATGGATCTGGGTCAATCCAACGCTCCTGGAGTGTTAGTTTGATCCGGATCCATCAGATCCGTGGGTTTGGGTCATGATCCGTGGGCCTTAGGTTCTCTTAAGCTTTCTTGCCTTTTTATGCTATGTGCACCTCTTTTTCTTGCTGATTGAACCCCTGGCATGCTTTAATTTTATTGAATACTTTTGTAATTTTCCCTATGGGATTCTTGGTATATTCTTGACTGTTTGATAACGATTTTTCATGTTAAGGTTGATAAAAATGATAGGGGTAAATTTCCTTTTTGATTGGTATGTTTTGGTGCTTTTTTGTGAATTTCTTTGTGTGATTTTTAGCCCAAATTCGTATCACATGATTCTAGTGCTTGGCTTTTGATTCTATGACGATTACCTTTGTTTCTTGATAGATTCATTTAATTTTGGCAGGTTTAATTTTCTTTTGTTCTGGTGCATTATTCTTAATCTTGTTAAACTTGAATTTTGTGATATTTCTCATTTTTGTTAAATTTGATTCTTGATTACATTTTGGTGATATTTCCATTTCCTTGTTAAATTGATTCTTGATTACAATCTTGTGACGTTTCTTTGTTAACTTTGTTAAAATTGATTCTTGATTACAATGTTGTGATATTTTGCAACTATGTTTAGTTTGGTTCTTGACACCAATCTTGTGATATTTTGCAATTATGTTTAGCTTGGTTCTTGATATTAATTGTGTGATATTTTGCAATCTTGTTTAGTTAGAGTTTTGATGCCAATCTTGTGATATTTTGCAATTTTGTTTAGTGTGATTTTATGCCAATTTTTGTGATAGTTTACCATTTTGTTTAGGATTAGTATTTCATTATTATTTCATCTTGTTTTACTAACCACTTTACTCTATGTTTCATGCATACTAAGCACCTCATCTCATTCCCATTTCTTCCTTTAACTCTTTCATGGAACGTTCAACTAATTCTCACGCAATGTTTAGATAGTTTACTTTTCTTTAATTTCATGCAAGATCATAGAATGTAAAATAGGACCCGATGTAAAGGACTATGGACTATAATGATGTACACCGACACATGCACCGACACACGCACACACGTTGTATGTCTATCGTTTAGGTGTATGTTTAGGATGCGCGATACTTAGAGAAAATAAATCTTTTTAAAAACAAATAACTTCCATAACTTCAAATATTTTCCAAATAAACCTTGGAGTCAAAACTCCAAAGGATTTTTCCTTTATTTTCTTAATCAAATCAAAATGCAATTAATTTCCAACTTAAACCGTTTTCATTAACAATTGAACCAACCAAATGCTTTATGTTTCTTTTCAATTCTAATGCCTATACGGCCTCCTTCCCTTCTTCAAAATCTTTTTCAAACTTGAAAAACAAATTAAACCCACAAAAACATTTTGGAAGAGAACTACATGGAATTTTGATCCCTTAAAAGGGTATGTAGGCAAGAGACTCAAAATCTCTCCAAGTCCAATAAAATAAAATCCAGTCTTCTTTCTCTCATTCTTAAAATCAATCTTCTTTACAAATAGCAATAAAAGCAAAGCGTATACGTAAAGCATAGTAAAACGGTTCCTATAGGATACTATAGTCATTGCGGGTGCCTAACACCTTCCCGTAGTGAAATCAGCCCCGAACTTAGAATTTCTAAGGTTTTCTCTCGATTTTACCTTCCCCAAAAAAATAGAGATATCAATGATTGAAAGGTTCAAATCTAATTAATGATTTGACACCCGAAAATCGCGATAACAATTACCTTTTCCAAATTTGTGGGTAATTACCCCCTGCTTATGTGAACCAATTAAAATAAACAATATGAACAACATTAATTAAAGTCAAACGTATAATTATATTTTACATATTTTGAATATATTTTTGTTATTTACATACTCATCCTACATTCAATTAATGTGTTTTTATGTTTTAGATCAAAAAATCTAATAAAATCTTTCGTTGCCTCATTTCAATTGTTTAGACATATTTTATTCTTTTTTTCTTTACTGTTTTTTGTTTCATCTCTTCTTTTTTTTTCTGCAATTTTTTTTTTAAACCATGTCTTGCTGTTTTTTCAATCTTGGTTCTTCTCTCAAAAATTCACAAAATCCATTATTTTTCTACCCGAGAAAGATATAAAAAAAAATAGTATAAAATAGTTAGATTATATATTTCCTTATACCCAAAAAAATAAAAACTCATGTTTTATATATCAATACTAGTTTAAATGTTAGTTTTTTGACATGATGGCTAGACATTATTTTTTCCCAATATATAAATATATTAGTCTAAAAATTATTTCTTTAATAAGAATAAAGAAGATATTGGTCTAAATGTTATTCAATTAATGAATTTAAAACACATTTTTGTCAAAAAAATATATATTTCAAAACACATAAATTTCTAAAATCATAGAACTCGGCTTTTGTTATATGATTTTTTTTACCGTGTGCAAGTTTGCACATGTTAAACTTACTCATATTAAGAAGTTTAAATAGTAAATTTGTATCCAACCTGTTTATTTTATATTAAACATACAACTTTTGTTATACTTTTAGTTACTTTTATTAATTTATATTTTTTATATTTTCAATAAAAAAATATGGAGAATTTATATTTATTTTATATACATATGTGACTCCCTTGTTAATTTTTTTTATTTTTTTAAAGCGAAAGCGGAGGTGCACCAAAGTGCTGCAACCTCAAAATTCATTCAAATAAAAGAGAGGAAGTAAAAGGAGGATGACATAAACCAAAGCCTCCTCGAAGTTGGTAAACCTAAAATTAGGCATACTAATTCTATTCTTAGTGTAGTTTTCTTTAATAAACAAAGGCAGATCTGTCCAAAAGATTAAACCATATGAGATTCACCTTTCCCTCATTTACTAATTTTATTTTACCATATTTTTTATTTTCAAAAAATTATTTTCCATTTAGGATAAAAACACAACCAAATTATCTTTGAATCCAAATTTGTAAAATAATGTTTAATTAGTTATCCCTTCTTATCTTTTAGCATCATAATTGAATTTAAATTTTAACTATAAAATAATTTAATTCAATAAGTTTAATTTTTTATTTTTTATTTTGGTTTTATTGTTTTGAACAAGTTAAACTAGACCATCAAAATTGAAACTGAGAAAAACACACATCAAGGTCCCATGCCAAAACCTATTTTATTATTATTTTTTAATTTATTATGCACATGTGCTACAACAATTTAGAATTAAAATAATCATTTTATGTAGTAAATAGTTCAACAAATGACCTCTAAATTATTATTATAAACTCTAAGTCCAATATCATTACTTTCATGTTTGCATCCATGAATTAAATATGATAAAATACCAATGCGCTTTATCCGTCTGCAAGAGTCTTCACGATCGGAAAGGTACCTACAAATGATATGTCTAGTGAGGAATTGATGGAAGCAACGGTGTCGGAAATTGCTTCGGTACGGTGGCGGCGAGTCTTCACGGTGGGACGAAAGGTGCATGCATGCACGTTGGCTCTTTGACGCTCAAGTCAGTATAGGAAATGAGAAGGAGTGTGTAAAGAGTTTGAGAAAGGTGAATCGTACCTTGAGGGTGAAGAAATGTCACCCTTATATAGGCGTGTGTGATAATAACTGTCTCTATGAAGTGTGACGCTTCATTAGGAGGTCGTTGGAGGACACGTATACGGTGTCTGATGCATGGGGCGTGCTTAGGTGTAGTGGCGTGCACTAGGATTACGCTATACGCCCAAGTGACGTGGGTTGATCCGACGAACTCCTTGTCCACATGTCAACATTGGATTAGCTTTCTAGCCGGTCGAGAACATTTTCTGACAAAGGTTTGAGCGTTCTTCTTAATCGGATTAACTATTGCGTGACTTAACTTGTTATCAATCGAACTGTTGTTAGTTATTTATTGTCAATGGTTTGACCTTACTTGTATATCAGATGAATGTTGGAACAAAATGTGTTTAACAGTACCATTTGAGTTTTGATGATAACAAGGTATTAAAAATGTCAATTGGATATGCTAATATTTGTTCAATATGCAGGACCATAGACAAAAATTTGAATGTCTTTAAAAGAAGCATAGGGCCTAAAAGAACAAATGAGAGCAGTAGATTCTACAAAAAGGAAGCTTAAGTTACAAGGAAGCGTCTGAAGAAAAGAAGTTCTGAGGATTCACTAAATACATTAGATTGGTTATGTAAATAAACTGGTAAGATTCGCTAAAAACCGGTTTAAACCGGCGACTCGTCCGGTTTTTAGAGTCAATCTAGTTTAATAGTTTTTTATCATAATTATTTATTAATTAAATCCATTAATGCTCCATAATGCAGTTTAATACCATATAAATGGTCTAACAAATGACTTTAGAAAAATATTTTAACAGTCAGCACATGCAATTCAGACTCTCTTATTGTAGAAAAACTATCTTCTTAAATCGATATTTCTCTTTCTTCTATGTAAGCAACTCTTAATATTCGCAATGGCATTCAACTAATAATTTACATCTTACCCAATGTGTCATCTCACTTCATATCAAACAATTCTCATTTAACAAAATGTTTGAGGCTTAAAATTTCTTATTCGAACTATAGGAAGTCTAATAATTTTCCTTAAAATTTCTTACCTTCTTGCTGTGATTGGGACTCTTAATTTTAAAATGATGGTATGCGGTAATAGAACATGCTTTATTTCCATTTATGTGATTTATGTGATTTCTTCTGGCCTTTTTGATCCTGCACTTTAGATGTTGTCATTTATTTTTTTGTTTATGCTCCTCTCTTTTCTTTATTTGATAGGAATACCTTTATAATACTAACACAATTAGCGGAGTTTGCTTCTTCGATGGCAGGTTCTAAAGTGTGGAACAAAGTAATTTGAGAAGTTCATACAAAAGGATAAGATCAACACCAACTATCTTCTATACAAAGCAATGTTCTTAGAACCCATGGATTATATTCTTCCCTAAATGAAAGATCAGTTGTAGCAGCAATGATCATAATTCATGGTGGTGTGCAGCTACACTCTAAGAAAATTGTGTCTCAAGAACTCATTAGTATGCTAGAAAATCGTGTAGTTATTGCATTTTCTTTGGCATGTGTAGTGTGGGAAAATATCTAACAAATGTTATTGCATTTTCTTGTGGCATGTAGTAATATTGGTAAATTATTACATGATTTGTATTTTTTTATATCAACTGTTGATGCTTTTTCATTTTCTTTGACAAGCATATGATGTGAAGTACAAAGAGTTTACATGATTTTTTTTTTCATGGAAGCATGTTAACATATTATTTAATGATGGTTTAAAAGAAAAAAAAATTGAAAATGAATTCTCATGCGAGCACGGTAAAGATCTAGTAAAAAAAAAAGAGAATTTCTATTGTGCACGACAATATTCATCCCACCTCCTTTGTCTAAATAAATTTTAATTGAAATAAATGAAAAACTCTGAAATTGTGTGCTGTGCGGATTCCACAGAATGGTACAGCCCTAGTTGGTGGTAGGGATCAAATTGAAATTTTTATTTTTGTTTGGGACTAACAAAGATTAACGCCGTAAACAAAGATTTGTATTGTTTCCCCTAGAAACCTAATTTCACCTCCTTCTCCCGGCGCAGTCGGGATCTCAGCAATCACACTGCCCTAATTTCTCTCGCGTCTCGGCCATGCAAGGTACGTAAATAGATCAGATCATATTAGTTTTTTCCGCAGACTATTATCTTTTGATTTAAAAATTCACTTCTCTAATACTCCAGGTAGCAACGACAATGGCGGATCTGTTTCTTCAACTGAAACAACCCTAACATCAACACCACCACTACCGTTCGATCTGGCTGCAGAAATTCTGTGCAGACTTCCCATTAAGTTACTCTTGCAACTTCGGTGTCTTTCCAAGTCCTTCAATTCTCTAATCACCGATCCCAAATTCGCCAAGAAGCACCTTCAGTTGTCAACAACATGCCACCACCTAATCCTAGAATCTAGGGATAACTTAGGTGAATTACATCTCCTAGATTCCCTAGTCTCCTCTTTTTCAACTTTTAGGGTTACTCTTACAGAACTTAGTCACCCTTTCATTCTCAACACCTTTAGTTGGAATATGTGTACATGTGATGGCATCTTGTGTTTCACCCCCTCCACCTCTAAGGATGATAATTTTATTGTTTTGTGGAACCCTTCCATTAGAAAATTCAAGAGAGTGCCTCCTTTAGGATATCAAGGTAGAATATTTTTTACTCGTTATAGCTTTGGGTATGATCCTTTCATTTATAATTATAAGATCATCGTTGTTTACTTCTCCCGTGAAAGCGAAAAAAATGAAATTAGTGTTTATACTTTGGGTACTGATTATTGGAGGAGGATACAAGACTTTCCATTTTCTAGACACATCAGTGGACCAGGAATATTTGTGAAAGACACTGTTAATTGGTTGGCATTTGAGGATTTTGATTGTGGTATGCTTGCAATTGTTTCTCTTGATTTGGAGAAGGAGTCATATCAAATAATTCTGATTCCTGATGTGAACAGTGACAAGTATTGGAGTTTGGAGGTTTTGAGGGATTGCTTGTGCATCTATGTAACTAATGATCTCGATTTGGATGTTTGGATTATGAAGGAATATGGAATTAAAGAATCTTGGACTAAATTACACAGCGTTTCTTTTGTGGGAGGTCAAATGTGCGATATCAGGACTTTATATATTTTTGAGCATGACCAAATATTAGTAGAACTCCATGATTGGAAAAGGACACAACAATTAATTGTTTACGATTCCAAAATTGATACTTTCAATATTCCAGAGTTTGAAAATAGGAGTTTGTTGAAGAACCCAAATGTCTACGTTGAGAGTTTAATATCACCTTAAGAATGAGACTCAACTGCAACATATATATGGTTAGTTTCTGTTTGTGTTGTTTATGAAGGTGGGAAAAACACAAGAAGGGGGGGGGTTGAATTGTGTTTTCAAAAACTTTTCTTTCTTACAAAAACAACAACTGTTCTCAAGATCAGAGTCTGATAGAGTTCAGAGTCTTAGTGCAGCGGATAAAGAGTAAGAATGCAGAAAAACAAAAGAAGAACACAAGCAATTTATACAGGTTCCTTCCACAATCCGAAAGTATTCATGTCCCCCTTGCACTTCCATGGAGAGTTTCACTAAAATGTAATATCAAATTACAAGTTGCTCAAACACACAAGTAAGAGACTTCCTTTGCTCAATCACACAAGAAAGAGACTTCTATGCTCAAGGACAACTCCAAGAGACTCCTTTACTCAATCACACAAGAAAGAGACTTTTCTAAACAATTACAAAGAATTGAAAAGAGATTTGAATACTTGATATACAATCAGAGGTATTCACAAAACAATACGAACAGAATAGACTCTGTTTTTCTAGACACTTAGAAATTCTAGGATATGAACTTTTGTAAGAATTATCTAAGTTGTCGATGAGCAATGTTTTAGACTTTGAGAGAGTATGAATAACAATGATAGCACAAGCCTTGTTCGTGTATATGTGTGTGAGTTCTCCAAGTCTTTATTCCTATTTATAGAGAATTTGAGAGACGTTGGGAACCAGCCAACTCATCAACTTGTCTTGATGAAGCTTTGATTTTTTCACCATTGATCTTTTGCCTGATTTGAAGATTGTCCTATGAAAAACAATTTCAAATCCATTCCAATTAAGAAAGGAACAATGTCTGCGAATATTGTTGTTATTCTTGTCTTGTATAGGAGACACAATGCAGAGATGGTGGTTGCAGAAGCATGCGCAGACTTAGTGGTTGTACATTTCGTACACAGTACTTTGTCAACGCTCTTCAGCCTCTAGTGAAATAGCTTCTGATGAACTTGCTTCTGGAGAACTAGCTTCTGATGACGTCATCTTTAGGAGCGCTTTCTTTAGACGCACTATGCTTTTGATTTTCCAGGGGCGCTTTCAATCAGATGCTCTTCAAGCTTCAATTTAAATTCCTTTACTCTTTAATTCATTCATTCAGAACCTCTTATGAATAAATCTTTGATAATGGTCCTGTACACTTGAATAAACTTTTAGCATATCCAATTGATAATTTTAATACCTTGTTATCATCAAAACTTAAGTGGTATAATTGCAAAACACCCTTTGTTCCAACAATCTCCCCCTTTTTGATGATGACAAACACAAGTATTTAAAAAGATTAATTGTTGTTAACTTAATTAACAAGTTGACTTTGGGGTTCTGAGGTTTGTAAGCTCTGACTCCCCCTGAGTCTGATATTCTTTAAGGTGAGGTTTGTAAGCTCCCCCTAAGTCCTGTCCAAGTTAATTAAATTCATTTTAATTAACAATAATTACATAATATACAGATGAGATAAAATAAGATTCTCAAAAATAAAAACTGTTAGAATTTTTATTTTTACTTGGGCTCAGATTCTTTGTTAAATACTTCTACTACTCCCCCTTTTGTCAGTAATCAAAAAGAACAAAAACAGATAGAAGTAAAGACAAAGATATAAACACTGCAACTGAAGAAATTGATATATTGAAGAGAGAGCCAAAAATACATAGATAATGTCAGAAGCAAGGATAAATAAAACACATGACAAAAGAAACAAGGTGTGCAATCTAAGGGTTGGGTTAAGGTTGTTGCTGCTGGATTAGAGTCATTAAGCGCTGAATATCTTCAGATTGCTTCTTAACAGTTTCTTCAAGAGCCAACTGCCTCTGAAGGAGATATTCTTCCCTAGCCTTAGATTCCTCTTGTTGCCTCAGCACCTTTTGCTTCAGCATCTTGAACACCTTTGATTCCCTTGAAACATATTCTGATTCAGCATAGAAGGGTGCATTGGTTAGGTACAGAAGCTTGCTTGTGGGTTGCTGAGATGAGTGCAGATTATGCAGATGACGCTTCATTGCATGAGCTTGAATGTGACATCACTTCTTAGCAACTGGATTTATTAAATCAAAAGCTTTGCACTTCACAGAAGACCACTGATCCTCATAGGCAACAGGTAGAGTAGGAGTTCTTCTGAGGAGTACTAGAGAATGCATTTCCTCATGAATTTCTACCAGCTGATCTTCAAGATAATCAGATTCCAGAATGTTTACAGGTGGTTGGTCAGGGATCTGAATTTGTGATGAAGATGAGGGTTGGTCAGAAGCATCAGGTTTCAAGTTTTGTGTAGGTTCAGAATTTGTAATAGACACAGAAGGTTTATACTCTATCACTTGGACAGACTCTTCAACAACTGTCTCCATTACAGATTCTGGAATGGTTTTCTCTTGTGTTTTGGTTGTCATTGTTTGAGGGGGGTTTTCAGATGCCTTTTGTTTTTGATATTCAGGAAGTTCTCCTGAATAGTGACTTTCTAGATTAGAAATCACATATTGTTCAGAGATTTGGTTAAGTGGTGAAGATGTTGTTTGTTGTTGTTGTTTGTTAGTGGGTGAGTCTGAGTGAGATAGGTCAGCAGTTGATGGCTCTTCAGTACCTACATGCTCTTCAGCAGCAGTTGTTGAACCAACAACTTTTGGACTATCTCTGGTTGGGGATTGATTTGAGATTGATGAAGATGGAATAGATTCACCTGCTGGTATCATGTTAAGAGGTTTGATGATAGGAGGTTGAAAAGGATGATCAGCAGGAAGTCTGTTGCAAATATCAATTCTCTTTTCAGATAACTCCCCTATACTCTTAAGTATATCAGGATACACAGGTTTGAATGGTTTGGTTTTGGGAGAGAGTTTTGGTTTTGATGAAGTTTTGGATTTTGGGGGTCTGGAATCTGATTTACCTTTCCGGATTAAGTAGCTTCTGAGGCAGCAGCCTCTAAAACAGCAGCTTCTGAAATAGCAGCTTCTGAAACAACAGACTTTGGAACAGAGCCTGAAGCATTAGCTTCTGGTGTTCCTTAAGCCTTTTTCAGAACCTCCTTAGCTCCCTTCACAGCTTCCTCTTCAACTTTACTAGCAATCTCCTGAACCTCAACAATCTTTTCAACAAAGAATTGATCACAGTTTTCAAGACCCATTGCTTTAAGTCTTTCATCCCTTTCCAACTTATACTGAGCTGCCTTCCTTTTCTTTTCAGCCATCAGGTTATCAGAATATTCTTGACACCTTTTGGCCATCTCAGGAGTCACAGTAAACATTGGACTCATAATCTCTTCTCCAGCTTGCCTTTTGATTGGCCTTTCCTCTCCTGCTTCTTCTTTAGCTTCAATTTCTTCCAGAGCTAATTTAGCTGCTTCCATGGTGATTGTAGAATCACCTTTTCCTCTTTTCCTTTTAGGAGCAGCCACACTGTCGTAGTTGGTTGCTTCAGACTTAGCAACTTTTTGCTTTCTGGCCAAAGCAACATCAGCTCTTTGAGAAGCATCTTCAGATTCCTTGGCAAATGCAGCTAAGTAACCAGTCAGAGCTTCAGGATTATCTTCTTTTAAAATAGAAGGAAAATACTGATGACATGCTGTCATTACGTAATTTTTATGTATATATTATCATATTATGGAGTCACAAGGCAACTTAAGCAGCAAGAAAAAGCAAGAAAACTGGAGAAAAGGTTAAGTCACAAAAACGTGTCACGTTGGCTGAAAAACGTGACACGTTGTTACAAGTCAGAACGCATGTTTTTGGAAAAAAGGAGAACGTGTCACGTTGGCCAAAACGTGACACGTTTTGTGAAACCCTAATTTCGTTTCTTGTTACATAAGGAAAAAACGTGGCACGTTTTGGCGAATTTCTGTGCCTATTTAAGCTGAAGTCTATTCCGAAAACAAGGGTTACGAATCTTGGAGAGCAAAGTGCGATTTTGACATCAAGGCGACTGCAAGGAGGACGATTTCTTCATCCTTTTACCAGTTTCATGTATGTTTTATTGATTCAATTGATTATGCTATTTGTAAACATTGTTATGAGTAGCTAAATCTCTTAGAGATTGGATCCGAGATGATTCTGTGTAAACCCTAGTTGATCTTATGTTGCTGTGATGAAACTCTATTCCATATTAATGATTATTTAAGTCTTTATTCAATTTAATTGTTCTTAATGTTTTTTATATCCTGATCAAATATAAACATGTTTTCGTGAGAATGAATGACTACTGACCCTAGCTTTCAACTTAGACTTAATTGAATTGTTCTAATAAACATGGTTAGTCTAGGAATGGATAACCGTTTATTAGTGATATTAGGTTAACGTGCTTAAACCTTCAAGAATTATTAGACCACCTAAGGAATTAGGGGCTGTAGTTTAAGAAGAGGGTCCTAACTCAAGGGATTGATTAGGGCTATTTTGTTAACTATCGTGGGACTTAAAGAACCATTAATAGGAATAGAGTACAGTAACCAATTAGGGGAAACATAGAGGATTCGACGATCCAATCTCATCTCTCTCCATATTTTCTAAACAAACTTTATCTTTTTGTTATTTGTTAAAAAAAAAAAAACAAACCAAATCTTCCGCCTAGTGGCAAAACAAATATAACCTTTATACATCCTATTGCATAACGAAATTAACTTATTGCGATTAAAAACAATCCTCGTGGGATCGATATTTTTACTACTTCGATGGTATTTGGTGCACTTGCCAAACGTCTATCAAGTTTTTGGCGCCGTTGCCGGGGATTGTTGATTTATTTCAATATGGCAATTTAGTTATAATTTAGGATTTCTGTCATTTATATTTTTGTATATATTCTTAAAAAAAAAAAAAAGATGATTTATGCTCTTCATTTTCTTCTCATTGTACGGTGCTACTAAAAAGTTTATCCAAGTTTTGCAGCTATGATAGACAGGTTGTACCTCCATGACACAAAAGAGATTTGTAGGCTGCAATATGAAAAATATATGCTATCTTTGAAGATAAAATGTGTGGGCAGAAAAATCTCGATATTAAATGAAAGATGTGGTCGTGATGAGGCGAATCAACCAGGTAGTAATTGTGAAGGGAAGAACGAGGTGATCAACATAGATTACAATACTCAACTTCAACATATTTTAGATGATTTCTTGATGTCAAATCAAGTTTCATTTGAGAAGTTTGATATTCAGTGTGGTGATCTTGTTGAGAAAGCACATGAGTCTCAGAGGAAATTGGTTCAGATGGAGATTGAGTGTCACAAGGTTGTGATTGAAGAAAAACCCAAAGTGAGGAGTGTTGATATTTTCTCGAAGTCTGAACCAACGGAGGTTGAGGAAATCACTCGTGTACAGATGGATGCACGTCCTTCTCTAAGGTGGGAGAGCTTAAATTCCAAAGGTTTAACTGTGGGTGCATGGGAGTATCTGATTCTTTGTGCCAAATTCATGGAATTCCTACCAAACAAGAGGAAGAAGAAGGATGATATATTCTTTCTATCATATTTGCCACCCTAACAGTGGTTGAAGTCTATAGTCAAGCAAGTGACGATAAAGAAGCGCTTTGTGGGAGGCAACCCACCATTATTTTTCGCAGGTAGTATTTCTATTTTTTATTTTATTGCTTTCAAAAAAATCAAAAATACAAAAATATTTTCGCTGAAACAATCAGAGGAAGAAAAAAATTTCAAGTCCAATACTGGGCAAAAACGTGACACGTTTTGGGCAAAACGTGACATGTTTCTGCCACCTCTGAAGCGTCCCAAAAAATTTTCTAAGTTAAAATTGTTGAGCATTCTGCCTAGCGAAAGTGTGACACGTTGGCCAAAACGTGACACGTTTTCTAGAAGCAAAGTTTTTGAAAATGGTGGAGCGTGTCACGTTTTGCCCAAACGTGACACGTTTTTGATGGTTTCAAAATTTTTTTTTTTTGACCGTTACAAAACCGAAAAACGTGACACGTTTTTGGCCAAACGTGACACGTTTTTCTCCCCTATATATACCCTTCACACGAATTTCTTCCCATTCACTTCCACAAGTAGCCAAACTCTGCCCAAATTTCACCAGAACCCTAACCTACGAGTTTCATAACCTTCCACATCAAAAACCTTCATCTTTTCATCTCCAAATCACCAAACCAACCACAAAAACCAACCTCATCATCATCAACCTCTCAAAACTCATCATCCATACCCTAACCTCAAACCCTAATCACAAACCCTAACCTTTTCTTTTGACCTAACCCTAACCCTTCACCATGGTTGATACCCAGAAGAAAGGAAAAGCCCCGCAAACAAAAAAATCCAACACCACCGCCAAACGCAAACAACCGGTCAAACCCACAGCCCCACCGGCTATACCACCTACCCTTGCTTACCGTTTCCATGACACCCCGGCTCGAGACCGTTTCAAAGAGATAAGAAGCTATTGGGTAATACTAGAGAGGGGGTTTCTACTCCCTAAACTTTTAGGAAACCCGGAATTCGAACAAGTTATCACAGCACGGGGGTGGCATGGGCTTAATGACATGGTCTTCCAAGAGGCCAATAAGACAATGGCACTTGAGTTTTATGTAACGCCCTATTTTATATTTTACTAATTTTGGTTGATTTTAACATGATTGGTGTATTTTATATGAAAAGGTTGATTTATGTGAATATTGGTGTGTTGTTAGTTGATATATATTTTATTATATAATTATTTGTAGTATTTTATGAAAATAGGAGAAGTAATATTTATTTTAGAGTTAATAGAATTAAGGGAAATTAATAGAATTTAGTGGGGGAGAGTAAAGAGTAAAAAGAAGTTATACTTTGGTTGGTAAGAGTAGGAAAGAAAGAATCAGACAAGTAATACGTATCAGTAAAAGAAAAACAAGCCTTTGGAGAGAAAACCAGGAAGAGAGCTAGGGAGAAGAACCAAGAGGAGAATTGCTAGGAATTGCTTTGTTTAATTCATCTAATCAGGTAAGGGTGGGTTTATGAATCAAATATTATATGTTCATATATGATTTCATGATAATAGATTGGAATTGGTGAGAATTGTTTTAGGTTTTCTTGAATATGTAAAATGCTAATGTTGATGAATTATGTTGTTAATGATGTTTATATGAGTTGTTTTGGTGCCTTGAATAAGTATTGAACCCATAACTTTAACCTAAAATCATTTTGGGTGATTGGGGAATCAAAAATGGGGTTTTTGGATGAAAAAGGGTTAGAAATCGTAAGTTGAAATTCTGCCCAGATGAGTACTCGCTTAAGCGAGATACCTGTCGCTCAAGCGAACGACTCTTTGCAACGCCCAGTCTGAAAATTTGGCCGCTCGCTTAAGCGAGCCACGAGCGAACCCCGAGCGAGCGAAATCCTAACTTTCGTCATTTGCGTCGCTCAAGCGAAATTCCTGTCGCTCAAGCGAAATTTGCCCAGAACCTGTTGTTGGTGAGCGTCGCTCAAGCGAACGCCAAGCGAGCTGTAAGCGAACCAAAACCAAACTTACGTGAATTGACTCGCTCAAGCGAGATTCTGCTCGCTTAAGCGAGATAGGTCCTGTGCGACCATTTTGTGTAATTTTCCCAAGTGTTCCAAACCCCAACCTAAGCTTTTTAAGTTGTTTATTGGATTTATTAAGGATTATTGGAGTGATAAAAATATAGAATGAAGGTGTTTATGATGCATGAATGTATGGTTATATGAATTAAAATATATTATGCTAAGTTGCAAATGTTTCATGGTGTTGTTGAGTGGTGAGTCTAGTTGGGGAGGTGGTTTTAGTTGGTGTTGTTGTTGGTTGCATGGTGATATGCACCACTATTTTGTCGTATGGTTGTATGTAGATATACACCCTTGAGTCTCATACTCATTTGCATTGGTGGGGGCTCATGCCCCAGAATGTTTATACATTCAACTGGTGAGGGCTCATGCCCTGGAATGCTAGTCATTCACTTTGGTGAGGGCTTATGCCCTGGGATGCTTTAACCATCCAATTTGGTGGGGGCTTATGCCCCGGAATACTTAGCATTCAACGCGCGTAGTTGGTACCACATATGCATAATACATTATCAGGTGATGGAGTCTTGCATTAGTAGTTTAAGGTGTGAGTGGTGGTTGGTGAGGTGTCACCACAAGTGGTGTTGTCGTTGGTGTCGTTGTTGTTGCTATCCTTTTAAAAGATAAACTTGAATATAATGTTGATATACTATGGTTGATATTTGTTGCTTATGTTAAAGGTGGTGAATTTGTTGATGTTGGTTTCAATTTATTTGATTGACTCATATATTTATATATAATCTTTGCTTTGTGAACTCACCCCTTCTGCTGGAATTGCCGCCTCGTGGGCAAGTGCAGGTAGCGATGGATAGTTAGGAGTGGCTCTTGTGTCGTAGGCTCTGATACGTAACGGGATGGGATTTAATGTTTTACAATTTCATTCCTTTATGTATCATTTTTACTTGGAGAATTGTTGAATATTTATTTGAATAATGTTGGAGAATATTTTATTATGGTGAGGCCTTTGTGCCGGATATGTTGATGTATAAGAATTTTTGAGATGATTTTATGACAATTATTCCGGTGTAGATTATTTTATAAAGATGTTATTTTGGAGGATTATTTAAATAGTTTTATGTTTCTATTTAAATAATTTTTTTTTTAAATGTGCATGTAATGCTCCGTTGAATGTTGATTAACTCTGATGTTTATATATTATTATATTATTTTGGGAAACGGGGTGTTACATTTTATGCCAACGCTCGGTTTTTCGGGAGGCGGTATGAATCTTATGTGCGGGGAAAGGAAATCAATTTCTCCCCTGAAGCTATCAATGCCATGCTGAAGATTGTTCCTCCAGAACAATGTGATGTTAAGAGGAGGAGGGAGACGTGTGCTAACTGGGATGAGGAGACGTGGGAAGAGGTGAAATCCCTTTTGTGTGTTGAGGGTGCTCAATGGCAAAAGAGCAGGAAGATGTTGTTAAAAGCTGACTTCAAGCCGGTTGCAAAGGCTTGGGTATCATTTGTGGTGCAAACATTGGAGGGCACTTCTTGCTCGTCAGAAATTCCGTTGTCTCGAGTGCACACCGTTGCTGCCATTCTGGAGGGTAGCCCTATCAATGTTGGTGAGTTGATTGCCAACAACATTGCTGATTTCGTCCAAGGTAATAAGAAGGCCATCCCTCACATGAGCCTCATCAACTGGCTTTGTGAGGAAGCTGACTGCGAGTGCTACATCAATGATCTCGAGACAAAGATGATGAAGCCGATCACTGATAATTACATGGAAGCTTTTCTAAAGGATTATTTGGAGCGCATGCAGTAGTTGGGAGCTGAGGAGGAAGTAGGCCCTCAACCACAGCCACAACAGCCCCCGCCTCAGCCAGAGTTTTTGTCGGGAGAAGGAAGCAGCCAACAAGGTACCCATGCACCTATTCATCCCATGATGCTGGACTACATGTTCGGCCACTGCAACTGGATGAATGAGGTGTTAGACCAAGAGTATTGGAACCGTCCTAGGTTCGGTCCTAAGCTTACTGAGGCAGTCTGCCTCAACAGGAGAGCGATTACTGGGTCTTTTGACCGTTTTGATGGGTCCGAGGAGGCGATGGACCAGTACTTTGATGTCACCAGAGGTCGTGCCCAAGCAAGAGAGCAGGAGATCAGGGCAGACTTTGCTGCTGGTGGTGCGAGGTCTAGGTCACATTTTGGTGAGGATACTTATGAGGAGCAGAACCCGAGCACATGGATTGACCCGGACTTGATGCAGGATTGATGGGCTACTGATGGCTCATCTGTTATGATTTTTCTTTTTGTTTCAACACTTTTTCATTTTGATGTACTGTTATTTTTATTTTTCGAACAATTTGAAGTTTAATCAGTTGTATCCCCCTGTGATGTAATTGAGCCTGAACTTGTTTATTATTGATGAATTTATGTGTTTATTGACCTTTTACAGTTTAGTAACAAATGTGTGCTCAAGTGATGTTTCCAAAAGTTCATAAGGAGGAGTGACTTGATTCAAAGGCGAAGTGTACGGCAGTGCTAGGTAGTCACAACTCCCAGATATCATAACTGTAAGGTTCATGGCCAAATTTAATTTTTCAATTCATTATAAAGAGTGTTCCATGCATCTACATTTCTAGAACTTGCATTGTTTCTTTTCTGTTAATTGGTTTTTGTCAAATACACACTGAGGCAAAAGTGCTTGGTCCTGTGAGCCTTTTGAAGCCTACCCTAAGTATAATGAATGTATCCTTTTCTTAGACAAGTTGAGATGGTAGGTTTAGAACTTTCATTGTTCGGTGACAAACTACATAACAAACTTAGAGACTCTTAGGATTTATCCCATATTGTTTTTCTGAGTTAGGCATTGTAGGATGTTGCTAAAAATTAAGTTTGGGGTTGCTTTTGGAATATGCAACCAATTAAGCTTGGGGTGGGGGAACTAGAGAACATAGAGAACATAAAAAAAAAAAAGAGAAATACATACACTAAAAATAGTGTATCAAAAAAAGAATACAGAAGGAAAAAGGGACAAAAACATTGAAAATCCGAGTAACTTCAAACTCGAAAGTCCCAATGGTTAAGAATGTTCTCTAGTCCCATCTTGACAAAGAATTGTGTTCCATAGGTGAAAGATGATTGAATTATGCTTTAACTTTCGTAGGAGTGCCTAACTCACATTTTGTGTAGCCTACTTATCCAAATATCATCCCACCTTCACCTAAGCCCCGTTATAACCCTGAAAGACCTCAAAGTGTGCATTGATATTGACTTTAATTGACGATTAGAAACTTTTCAAGCGTATGGTAATATGTAGCTTTGCATGTGATTGAGTGTGAACCCTATTCATTTTATTGCGCGCAGTTGTGAATTGGTGGATGCATTCAAGTCAAACTAGCTCACTTTTAGCTAGTAAGGAGATGAACTTTTCGGATTACCATCACTTGATCAGGTACTTGTTATTTTACTATCGATTGTCAATTTTGCATGTAAATTCCTTGAGGACAAGGAATGGTTTAAGTTTGGGGTTGTGATGACATGCTGTCATTACGTAATTTTTATGTATATATTATCATCTTATGGAGTCACAAGGCAACTTAAGCAGCAAGAAAAAGCAAGAAAACTGGAGAAAAGGTTAAGTCACAAAAACGTGTCACGTTGGCTTAAAAACGTGACTCGTTGTTACAAGTCAGAACGCATGTTTTTGGAAAAAAGGAGAACGTGTCACGTTGGCCAAAACGTGACACGTTTTGTGAAACCCTAATTTCGTTTCTTGTTACATAAGGAAAAAACGTGGCACGTTTTGGCGAATTTCTGTGCCTATTTAAGCTGAAGTCTATTCCGAAAACAAGGGTTACGAATCTTGGAGAGCAAAGTGCAATTTTGACATCAAGGCGACTGCAAGGAGGACGATTTCTTCATCCTTTTACCAGTTTCATGTATGTTTTATTGATTCAATTGATTATGCTATTTGTAAACATTGTTATGAGTAGCTAAATCTCTTAGAGATTGGATCCGAGATGATTCTGTGTAAACCCTAGTTGATCTTATGTTGCTGTGATGAAACTCTATTCCATATTAATGATTATTTAAGTCTTTATTCAATTCAATTGTTCTTAATGCTTTTTATATCCTGATCAAATATAAACATGTTTTCGTGAGAATGAATGACTACTGACCCTAGCTTTCAACTTAGACTTAATTGAATTGTTCTAATAAACATGGTTAGTCTAGGAATGGATAACCGTTTATTAGTGATATTAGGTTAACGTGCTTAAACCTTCAAGAATTATTAGACCACCTAAGGAATTAGGGGCTGTAGTTTAAGAAGAGGGTCATAACTCAAGGGATTGATTAGGGCTATTTTGTTAACTATCGTGGGACTTAAAGAACCATTAATAGGAATAGAGTACAGTAACCAATTAGGGGAAACATAGAGGATTCGACGATCCAATCTCATCTCTCTCCATATTTTCTAAACAAACTTTATCTTTTTGTTATTTGTTAAAAAAAAAAACCAAATCTTCCGCCTAGTGGCAAAACAAATATAACCTTTATACATCCTATTGCATAACGAAATTAACTTATTGCGATTAAAAACAATCCTCGTGGGATCGATATTTTTACTACTTCGATAGTATTTGGTGCACTTGCCAAATGTCTATCAAATACCTCAAAGATTTTGATGGTACTGAAGATTCTTTCAGGTCCTTCTCACTAGTAGTGACTTTCTTGATGATCTTCATATGATGCAAGGTTTTGCCATTTATCATCCTTCCAGTGGCAATTCCAAGAACTCTGTCAGACAAAAGGTTGAATTTGTCCAGAGTCTTCAGTACTCCTCCTTGACAGAAGATTTCAGAAAGCAGTCTTGCACAGGGAACTTGCTTCCTTTTTCCTATAGTTCCTTCTTTGATAGCCCAGCACAGGTGATGCATGAGATATCTTGGAAGATTAATAGCTTGATATGCAGCCAAGAAATACAACGTCAGTTTGTGGTCCAGACTGGGTTGATCAGCACCTCCTCCCTTCTGAAAGAAACATTCATTGACAATCTTCAGAAGTATTCTGTACTTAACATCCATGTCCACCAACTTGGTTGCTGGATTTCCTTTCAACACCAAGTTGGTGTAGCTTTCCAACAGAGCATCCTTCTTGCTAACATTCCATAGGAATCTTCCTTCAGGAGCCATTCTGCAAGCTCTTGCAATCACTCCTTCTGTGATAGATATTGGAATACCCATCACTGCAGATTTGATTTCTAGACCTTTGAAAGGTTCAAGACCCATCTCTTCTCTTGATTTTCCTTTCAGACTTGGATTTCTTGAAACAGCTTGATTTTCTTGTGACTTAGCAGATTCTACATCATAGACTTCAGCCCTTATCCATAATTCCTTAATCAGGTTTACATATGTTGGTCCGTTTAACATATGAAAGTAATCAAACATTTTCTGAGCAGAAATTAGCGCTTCCATATCCACCCCGTTTCTTTTAAGCGATGCGAAGTCCACCGGTGATTCAATCTGAACATCCAATGAATCAATCGAAATCGACATCATTAAAGGTTTGGTGGAGTAGTTTGATCCTGTGGCGTGTTGCATGCTTGAACCGCTTGTTGAAGTAGCCATTAGAAGTAGTTGAAAGTTGAGGGTTAAGGGTTTCTAATTTGAGAAAATAGAGAAAATCTGATTTTCTAAAGTTACTGCTCAAAGATTTGAAAGTGTAGGAAAGTGAGTGAGTAGTGTGTGTTTGGTATTTATAGTGATTTTTGAGAAAAACTTTTCACATATCAAAGGGGGCAACCAAACACAAACATTAATGACATAACAGGGGCGCGAGAATATTTGTTAAAGAGAATAACCATCATTGCCCTAAAAGAGTTGCTTCCCAATGCAGATAGACCATGTCAGAAGTCTACGAAATTAACTTTAACCTTTTCCACTTCTGTGTACTATTAGAGTCAAAAGATTCCTTCTCAGAGTCTGAAGATTTTCAGAGGCTAAGTCTCTTCAAATTCTCCAAGGAGAGTCTGATACTCCATCAGCTTCTGATAATTTTCAGAGTCTGGTTTTTCAATCAGAGGCAAGCATTACTCAGAGACAAAATGCATGTTCAAATTTTTCTTTATAAAATTGAATCTTTCAATAGTTAAGGGTTTAGTAAAGATATCAGCCCATTGATGATCAGTATCAATGAATTGAATATCTAAAACTCCCTTTTGAACATAGTCTCTGATAAAATGATGTTTAATTTCAATGTGCTTGGCTCTTGAATGAAGAGTAGGATTCTTAGACAAACAAATAGCAGCTGTGTTATCACAATAAATTGGAATACAGTTTTCAGTTATTTGATAGTCTTCTAACTGATGTTTCATCCAGAGCAGTTGTGTACAACAACTAGCAGCTGAGATGTATTCTGCTTCTGCTGTTGACAAAGCAATAGATGCTTGTCTCTTACTGGCCCAGGATATCAGATTCTCACCAAGAAATTGACAATTTCCACTGGTTGATTTTCTTTCAATCCTATCACCAGCATAGTCAGCATCACAGAATCCAACTAGCTTATAATCTGAAGATTTCTTATACAGAAGTCCAAGATTAGTTGTTCCCTTCAGATATCTAAAGATTCTTTTAACAGCAGTTAAGTGAGTTTCTCTAGGATCTGATTGAAACCTTGCACACAAGCATACACTGAACAAGATATCAGGTCTAGATGCAGTGAGATACAACAGAGAACCAATCATACCTCGATACAGCTTCTAGTCAACTTTAGATCATTGATCTTCTTTGCTCAGAGTGCAGGTAGGATGAATTGGAGTGTTCATCTCTGTACAGTCTTCAAGCTTGAACTTTTTCAGAAGTTCTTTGGTGTATTTGGACTGATGAACATACACTCCTTCTTTGCATTGGTTGATTTGAATTCCTAAAAAGAACTTCAGTTCTCCCATCATGCTCATTTCAAACTCCTCCTGCATCATCTTAGAAAATTCCTTGCAAAGAGATCTATTAGTTGAACCAAAAATGATATCATCAACATAAATTTGCACAATCAGAATGTCTTTCTCAAGAGTCTTCTTGAATAGTGTTGTGCAACCTGTCCTCTTTTAAAATCATCTTTAAGCAAGAAATTGCTTAGTCTGTCATACCAGGCTCTAGGAGCTTGTTTCAGACCATACAAAGATTTCTTTAGCTTATAAACGTAGTCAGGATGTTTTAAATCCTCAAAACTAGGTGGTTGTTTCACAAACACTTCTTCAGAAATGACGCCATTGAGAAATGCACTGATAGACGTTTGGCAAGTGCACCAAATACCATCGAAGTAGTAAAAATATCGATCCCACGAGGATTGTTTTTAATCGCAATAAGTTAATTTCGTTATGCAATAGGATGTATAAAGGTTATATTTGTTTTGCCACTAGGCGGAAGATTTGGTTTTTTTTTTTAAAAGAAATAACAAAAAGATAACGTTTGTTTAGAAAATATGGAGAGAGATGAGATCGGATCGTCGAATCCTCTATGTTTCCCCTAATTGGTTACTGTACTCTATTCCTATTTATGGTTCTTTAAATCCCACGATAGTTAACAAAATAGCCCTAATCAATCCCTTGAGTTAGGACCCTCTTCTTAAACTACAGCCCCTAATTCCTTAGGTGGTCTAATAATTCTCGAAGGTTTAAGCACGTTAACCTAATATCACTAATAAACGATTATCCATTCCTAGACTAACCATGTTTATTAGAACAATTCAATTAAGTCTAAGTTGAAAGCTAGGGTTAGTAGTCATTCATTCTCACGAAAGCATACTTATATTTGATCAGGATATAAAAAGCATTAAGAACAATTGAATTGAATAAAGACTTAAATAATCATTAATATGGAATAGAGTTTCATCACAGCAACATAAGATCAACTAGGGTTTACACAGAATCATCTCGGATCCAATCTCTAAGAGATTTAGCTACTCATAATGATGTTTACAAATAGCATAATCAATTGAATCATTAAAACATACATGTAACTGGTAAAAGGATGAAGAAATCGTCCCCCTTGCAGTCACCTTGATGTCCAAATCGCACTTTGCTCTCCAAGATTCGTAACCCTTGTTTTTGGAAAAGACTTCAGCTTAAATAGGCCCAGAAATTCGCCCAAAACGTGTCACGTTTTAAGTAAAACGTGTCACGTTTTTTCCTTCAGTAGCAAGTAACCAAATTAGGGTTTCACAAAACGTGTCACGTTTTTGCCAACGTGACACGTTCTTCTTTCTTCTCAAAACATGCTCTCTGACTTGTGAAAACGTGTCACGTTTCTTAGCAAGCGTGACACGTTTTTGTGACTTGCACAATTCTTCAGTTTTCTTGCTTTTTCTTGCTTTTCATGCGTTTCTTGCTGCTTAAGTTGCTTTGTGACTCCATAAAATGATGAAATATACATAGAAATTACGTAATGACCGCATGTCATCACAACCCCAAACTTAAACCATTCCTTGTCCCCAAGGAATTTACATGCAAAATTGACAGTTGACAGTAAAATAACAAGTACCTGCTCAAGTGATGGTAATCCAAAAAGTTCATCTCCTTACTAGCTAAAGGTGAGCTAGTTTGACTTGAATGCATCCACCAATTCACAACTCCACGCACAAAATGAATAGGGTTCACACTCAATCACATGCAAAGCTACATATTACCATACGCTTGAAAAGTTTCTAAACGTCAATTAAAGTCAATATCAATACACACTTTGAGGTCTTTAAGGGTTATAACGGGGCTTAGGTGAAGGTGGGATGATATTTGGATAAGTAGGCTACACAAAATGCGAGTTAGGCACTCCTACGTCAGTTAGAACATAATTCAATCATCTTTCACCTATGTAACACAATTCTTAGTCAGAAAATGGGGCTAGAGAACATTATTCAACATAGGGACACTCGAGTTTGAAGTTACTCGAATTTTAAATGTCTTTGTCCCTTTTTCATTCTCTTTTTTTTTTGATACACCATTTTTAGAGTGTATGTATATTATTTTTTTTCTTTTTTTTTTCTTTTGTATTGTTCTCTAGTTCCCCCACCCCAAACTTAATTGGTTGCAAATTCCAAAAGCAACCCCAAACTTAATCCTTAGCAACATTCTATCATGCCTAACTCAGAAAAACATTATGGGATAAATCCTACAAGTCTCTAAGTTTGTAATGTAGTTTGTCACCGAACAAAAAGTTCTATCCTACCGGCTCAACTTGTTTAAGAAAAGGATGAATGCAATATAATCAGGGTAGGCTTCAAAAGGCTCACAGGACCAAGCACTTTTGCCTCAGTGTGTATTTGACATAAACCAATCAACAGAAAAGAAACAATGCAAGTTCTAGAAATGTAGATGCATGGAACACTCTATATAAGTAAATTGAAAAATAAAATTTGGCCATGAACCTTACAGTTATGATATCTGGGAGTTGTGACTACCTAGCACTGCCGTACACTTCGCCTTTTACTCAAGTCACTCCTCCTTATGAACTTTTGGAAAAATCACTTGAGCACACATTTGTTACTAAACTGTAAAAGGTCAATAAAACACATAAATTCATCAGTAATAAACAAGTTCAGGCTCAATTACATCACAGGGGGATACAACTGATTAAACTTCAAATTGTTCGAAAATAAAATTAAAAAGTACATCAAAATGAAAGGAAAACTGCTGAAACAAACAGAAAAAATAATAATAATAGATGAGCCATCAGTAGCCCATCAATCCTGCATCAAGTTCGGGTCAATCCATGTGCTCGGGTTCTGCTCCTCATAGGTGTCTTCGCCAAAATGCGACCTCGACCTCGCACCACCAGCAGCAAAGTCTGCCCTAATCTCCTGCTCTCTTGCTTGGGCACGACCTCTGGTGACATCAAAGTATTGGTCCATCGCCTCCTCGGACCCATCAAAATGGTCAAAAGACCTAGTAATCGCTCTCCTGTTGAGGCAGACTGCCTCAGTAAGCTCTGGCCTGAACCTAGGACGGTTCCAATACTCTTGGTCTGACACCTCATTCATCCAGTTGCAGTGGCCGAACATGTAGTCCAGCATCATGGGATGAAGAGGTGCATGGGCACCTTGTTGGCTGCTTCCTTCTTCCGACACCAACTCTGGCTGAAGCGGGGGCTGTTGTGGTTGTGGCTGAGGCTGAGGGCCTGCTTCCTCCTCAGCTCCCAACTGCTGCATGCGCTCCAGATAATCCTTCAGAAAGACCTCCATATAGTTATCAGTGATTGGCTTCATCATCTTTGTCTCGAGGTCATTGATGTAGCACTCGCAGTCAGCTTCCTCACAAAGCCAGTTGATGAGGCTCATGTGAGGGATGGCTTTCTTGTTCCCTTGGACAAACTCTGCAATGTTGTTGGCAATCAACTCACCAACATTTATAGGGCTACCCTCCATGATGGCAGCAACAGTATGCACCCGAGATAAGGGAATCTCAGATGAACAGGAAGTACCTTCTAATGTTTGCACCACAAATGATGCCCAAGCCTTAGCAACCGGCTTGAAATCAGCTTTCAGCAACATCTTCCTGCTCTTCTGCCATTGAGCGCCCTCCACACACAGTAAGGCTTTCACCTCTTCCCACGTTTCCTCGTCCCAGTTAGCACATGTCTCCCTCCTCCTCTTGACATCACATTGTTCTGGAGGAACGATCTTCAGCATGGTATTGATAGCCTCAGGGGAGAAATCAATGGTCTTTCCCCTCACATAAGATTCATACCGCCGCCCGGAGAACCGAGCATTGGCATAAAACTCAAGCGCCATGGTCTTGTTGGCCTCTTGGAAAACCATATTATTCAGCCCGTCCCACCCTCGAGCAGTGATAATTTGTTCAAACTCAGGGTTGCCTAACAATTTAGGGAGTAGGAACCCCCTCTCTGGTATCACCCGATAACTTCTGATTTCTTTGAAGCGGTCACGGGCCTTGATGTCATGGAAACGGTAAGCTAGAGTGGGTGGTACGGCTGGTGGGGCTGTGGGTTTAACCGGTTGTTTGCGTTTGGCGGTGGTTTTGGGTTTTTTGGCTTGTGGAGCTTTTCCTTTCTTCCTAGTATCAACCATGGTGAAGGTTTAGGGTTAGGTCAAAGGAAAGGTGAAAGTTTGAGATTAGGGTTTTGAGGTTAGGTGAGGATGGTGAATTTTGAGATGTTAATGATGTTGATGGTAGTTTTTGTGGTTGTCTTGGTGATTTGGAGATGGAAAGTTGAAGGTTTTTGGTGTAGAAAGTTGAGAAGTTCGTAGGTTAGGGTTCTGGGGAAATTTTGACAGAGTTTGGCTACTTTTGGAAGTGAATGGGATGATTTTCGTGTGAAGGGTATATATAGGGGAGAAAAACGTGTCACGTTTGGCCAAAAACGTGTCACGTTTTTCGTTTTGTAACGGTCGAAAAAATTTTGAAACCACCCAAAAACGTGTCACGTTTGGGCGACACGTGACACGCTCCACTCTTTTGAAAAATTTTGGTTCCCAGAAAACGTGTCACGTTTTGGCCAGCGTGACACGTTTTTGCTGAACAGAATGCTTGTTTTTGAGATGCTTCAGAGGTGGCAAAAACGTGGCACGTTTCGCCCAAAACGTGTCGCGTTTTTGCCCAGTATTGGACTTGAAATTTCTCTTCCTCTGATCGTTTCAGCAAAAATATTTTTGTATTTTTGATTTTTTGAAAGCAATAAAATGCGAAAAGAAAATATAAAAGAACTATTACCTGCAAAAAACTAAAGGTGGGTTGCCTCCCACAAAGCGCTTCTTTACCGTCACTAGCTTGACTACTACGGACCTTTACAGGTCCTTCAGCATCAACCCTACTCTTTCTTTTGGTAGGTCGCCACCCAGATATGGCTTAACTCTTTGTCCATTCACTTTGAAACTCCTGTCACCCTCCGGCGTGATTAGTTCAACAGCTCCGTATGGTGACACGCTCTTGACCAAGAAAGGTCCAGACCACTTCGACTTGAGCTTTCCAGGAAACAGCTTCAACCTGGAATTATATAACAGAACTAGTTGTCCAGAGTTAATTTCCCTAGATACTAAGTTTTTGTCATGATACCTTTTAGTCCTGGCTTTATAGATGAGCGCATTTTCATACGCTCTAAGCCTCATCTCCTCAAGTTCATTAAGTTTCAAAAGTCTTTTCTTACCAGCAGTTACTTGATCAAAATTTAAGGCCTTGATGGCCCAGTAAGCTTTATGCTCTAACTCGACTGGAAGATGACAAGCCTTACCATAGACTAGTTGATAGGGTGAAAACCCAATGTGAGTCTTAAAGGCTGTACTATATGCCCACAGTGCGTCATCTAACTTTTTAGACCAATCCTTCCTATTAGACGCAAATGTCTTCTCTAGAATCTGTTTCAACTGACGGTTTGAAACCTCTACTTGACCACTAGTTTGTGGGTGATAGGGAGTTGCAACTTTGTGCTTGATGTTATACTTTTTTAGCACATTTTCAAGAAGGTTGTTGCAAAAGTGCTTCCCCCCATCACTGATCAAGACTCTAGGTGTTCCAAACCTAGTGAAAATATTGTTTTGGAGAAAATTGACAACAGTTCTGGCATCATTAGCAACACATGGTATCTCTTCAACCCACTTAGTAACATAATCGACACAAACTAGAATATGAAGATAAGAGTAAGAGGGAGGGTAAGGCCCCATAAAATCAATGCCCCAACAATCAAATGGTTCTATTTCAAGTATTCCTGTTAGGGGCATCTCATTCCTCTTAGAAATGTTACCTGTCCTTTGGCATTTGTCACACCGCCGCACAAAGTCTTGGAAGTCCTTGAACAAGGTGGGCCACCAGAAGCCACTTTGCAAGATTTTTGCAGCGGTTCTTTCTCCACTATGGTGGCCCCCATAAGCTGAGCTATGGCAGTGCCACGTGATACTATTCGCTTCTTCACCTGCAACACAACGTCTAATCAACCCGTCAGTGCTTACCTTAAACAGATAAGGATCATCCTACAAATAGTGGTTTGAATCCTTGAAGAACTTCTTCTTTTGGGCCGAGTTCAAGTCATCTGGCACTATGTTACCAGCCTTGTAGTTTGCCATGTCAGCGAACCACGGCCTCCCTTCAACAGCGAACAGCTGCTCATCCGGGAACTCGGCCATGATGGCCTTTTCCTTCTTCGTCACCTCCTTATTTTCCAACCGGGAGAGGTGATCAGCCACCACATTCTCAACTCCCTTTTTATCACGAATTTCAAGATCAAACTCTTGTAACAAAAGGATCCACCTCAACAGCCGAGGCTTGGAATCTCCTTTCGTCAGTAGGTACTTCAGGGCTGCATGATCTGTAAACACAATGACTTTGGAGCCGATTAGATAAGAACGAAATTTTTCCAAGGCAAAAATTACCGCAAGCAATTCTTTCTCAGTGGTAGCGTAATTTACTTGATTTTCATTCAAAACTTTGCTTGCGTAATAAATTGCATGGAAAAATTTGTTCTTGCGTTGGCCTAAAACTGCACCAACAGCGTAATCACTTGCATCACACATTAATTCAAACGGTAGATCCCAATCGGGTGCAATGATTATTGGTGCAGTAACCAACTTGGTTTTAATCAAAGAAAAAGCATTTAAGCACTCATCATCAAAATTGAAATCATTTTCTTTGACTAAGAGGTTACAAAGGGGCTTTGAAATTTTTGAAAAATCTTTAATGAAACGCCGATAAAATCCAGCATGCCCCAGGAAACTCCTCACTCCTTTAACATTTATAGGAGGGGGAAGTTTCTCTATAATCTCTATTTTCGCTTGGTCCACCTCTATGCCTTTAGCACTTATCTTATGCCCCAAAACTATACCCTCGTTTACCATGAAATGGCATTTTTCCCAATTTAAAATGAGGTTAGTTTCGGTGCATCTTTTAAGGACGGCATCTAGGTGGACTAAACATTGATCAAAAGACTTACCGAAAACAGAAAAGTCGTCCATAAATACCTCGATGTTCTTCTCTATCATGTCAGAGAAGATGGAGAGCATACACCTTTGAAAGGTCGCCGACGCATTACACAGCCCAAAGGGCATTCTCCTATACGCAAAGATACCAAACGGACAAGTGAAGGCAGTCTTCTCTTGATCTTCCGGAGCCACCGCAATTTGATTATACCCCGAATACCCATCCAGAAAGCAATAAAAGGCTTGGCCAGCCAACCTCTCTATCATTTGATCCATAAAAGGTAACGGGAAGTGATCCTTCCTTGTTGCGGTATTTAACCTCCGATAATCGATGCACATCCTCCAACCAGTGACGGTACGGGTGGGAATCAATTCATTTTTCTCATTAGCCACCACCGTCATTCCACCTTTCTTAGGCACCATATGGACAGGACTTACCCACGAGCTATCAGAGATAGGGTAAATCATACCTGCATCTAGAAGTTTCAGCACTTCTTTCTTTACAACTTCCTTCATTGTGGGGTTCAGTCTCCGTTGAGGTTGAACAACTGGTTTGTATTCAGCCTCCATATGAATTTTATGCATGCAATAAGCTGGACTTATACCCTTCAAATCAGAAATTTTCCATCCCAATGCTCCTTCGTTCTCCCTTAACACCCTCATCAATTTTTCTTCTTCTAAAGGTGTCAAAGTGCTGCTGATGATTGCCGGTTTAGAAGCATCTTTGCTTAAGAAGACATACTTTAGGTGAGAGGGAAGTTCTTTTAATTCAGGATTTTTTCCCTCTTCCACGCCCAAAGTACGCGCCCCCTCATTCTTGTCTAGAAGTAACTTTTCTATTTTTTCCGATGCCATCTCTTGTTTGCTTGCCTCCAATTGCTTGACACATTCCTTCACCTCAAGATCTTCATCATTGTCACATCTCTCTATAGAATTTACAATTGCTTTCTCCATAGGTTGTGTTGGTTGAGGTTCCCGAGAATTGTCTTCAACGATTTCATCAACAACGTCAATCCGATAGCACTTGGGATTTTCAGCTCTATGTTTCATGGCTTCAAAAATGTTAAACACCACTTGTTCATTATGGAACCTTAACATAAGTTGGCCCAATTCGACGTCAATTAAAGCACGACCAGTTGCAAGGAAAGGTCTTCCTAGGATGAGCGGTGTCTCGTCATCTTCAGCCATATCCATGATAACAAAATCAGCAGGAAATACTAACTCATTTACCTTTACGAGCACATCTTCCAAAACTCCAAAAGGATAAGAGATGGACCGATCAGCTAAAGTGAGGGTCATTCTTGTTGGTTTTGGTTGACCACATCCAAGCTTCTTCATCATAGATAGAGGCATCAAGTTGATACTTGCCCCTAAGTCATATAAAGCTCTACCCACCTTCACCGATCCAATAGAACAAGGAATGGTAAACGCACCTGGATCTTTCATCTTCGGTGGAAGTTTGTTTTGGATGATAGCGCTACAGTTTTCTGAAAGAGCTATATTCTCGTCATCTTTTGGCTTTCTTCTTCCAGTTAATAACTCCTTCATAAACTTTGCATAAACGGGCATTTGATCAAGGGCTTCACTAAAAGGAATATTCACCTGGAGTTGTGAGAAAAGTTCCATGAACTTTTTAAATTGGCCTTCCTTCTTCTTTTTCTTCTTAGCTAGATGAGGGTATGGAAGCTTTACATAAGACGGCACAACTTGTGGTTTATCACCATCTTTCAAAATTTGGCTCCTAGACTTCCTCAAGATAGAGTCTTCATCTACTAATCTCTCCTTTTTTCTCCCTCTGATTTTTCCTTCTTTTCTTTTTCAACTTCTCCTTGATCACTTTCTTTTTCAACTACTCCCTCCAATTCTTTTTCAACTTCACAATCTATTTCTACCCCCTCCGTCACAACATCATCAACTGTTTTCTTAACTTTTGGAACTAAAGGTGTGAGCACCTTTTTGCTCCTAAGTTCAATAACATTGCAAGTTTCATTTTTCGGGTTATCCTTAGTATTACCTGAGAATCCTCCCTTGCTTTGTTCAGCCAACTGTTTAGCCATTTGCCCGATTTGAGTCTCAAGCAACTTCCTCGAAGCTTCATTGTTTTTTCTCTCAGCTTCTTGGCTCTTCTTCATCTCTTCAAAGTTACTTTGAGTCATCTTCATGAAATTCACCATTGTTTCTTCAAGAGCTGAAGGCTTCCTCGGTTGTTGTTGTTGTTGTTGAGGATTTGGAAGTAGAGGGTTTAGAGTGTTGTTGTTAGAATAACTCAAGTTAGGATGCTTATTAAACCCGGGATTGTAGTAAGGATTTTGTCTTTGAAAGTTCACATAGTTCACGAATTCCTCACTAAATCCTTCCGGTACACACTCACCATTTGCATGTCCTTCTCCACATAGATCGCACTTAACAGCTGCCACTTGTTGCTTGTTAGCCAAAGTGAACCCTTGGAACTCCTTAGTTAGAGCTTCAATTTGCTTGTTCATGGCTGCTTGGTTAGCTAGAATAGATGTAGTGTCGCTGACCCCATATACTCCTCTTTTCTTCTTCTCCACATTATCACGGTACTCGTTCTGAGCCATGCTTTCAATTAAGGCTTCGACTTCATGATCGGTCTTGTTTTTAAGGCTGCCTCCAGCTGAGGCATCTAGAAACATTCTAATGTTATGTATCAAGCCTTCGGTGAAGATTTGGAGGTATTGTTTCTCAAACAGTTCATGGTTGGGGCACCGCTTCAGCATCAATGTAAATCTCTCCCATGCATCATATAAAGATTCAGTCTCCCCTTGCTTGAAATTTTGAATCTCCATCTTCTTTTCCCAATATTTGGACATAGGAAAGTACTTCTCTAGGAACCTCAGCTCAAGCTCCTCCCATGTTTGAATGGTACCACCCGGAATGGTTAGCAACCAATCTCTAGCTCTTCCCGTCAATGTAAACGGAAATAACCGCAGCTTCTTCTGGCTATCAGTAACCGTAGCTGGAGGTACGCAGAATTCACAAGTCTCTGCAAACCGACTCAAGTGCTCATGTGGGCTCATGGCTTCAGTGCCATCGAATTGCTTGTCTCTCAACCCATTCAGAACGGTGCTCTTAATGTCAAAAGCAGCAGGGTTGGCAGGACGGAAGGTGTGTGTCAGCTGACCACGGTGAGTAGCTAGCCCGTAGTCTCCCAACTTAGGTCTCGGTTCAGCGTCTCCCATGATACTTGGTGTAGGAGAGGTAGACTTCAAGGATTCAGACGGTGGCGGACTAGGTGACCGCCCTTTAGCGATGGGTGGGACTGACTTTGACAACCGGGCAGCTCTCCGATTGGCTCGTTCAGTCCTTTCTATCTCCGGATCGAACTGTAAATCGTCCTTGCTTTGTCGACCTCGCATAAACAGCAAAATACCTTAGTAGCACTGCACCAATAAAAGTAACAAAAAAATTTAAAAACAGAAAATAAAATGCAGAAATCCTAAATTATAACTAAATTGCCTTATTGAAATAAATCAACAATCCCCGGCAACGGCGCCAAAAACTTGATAGACGTTTGGCAAGTGCACCAAATACTATCGAAGTAGTAAAAATATCGATCCCACGAGGATTGTTTTTAATCGCAATAAGTTAATTTCGTTATGCAATAGGATGTATAAAGGTTATATTTGTTTTGCCACTAGGCGGAAGATTTGGTTTGTTTTTTTTTAAAACAAATAACAAAAAGATAACGTTTGTTTAGAAAATATGGAGAGAGATGAGATCGGATCGTCGAATCCTCTATGTTTCCCCTAATTGGTTACTGTACTCTATTCCTATTAATGGTTCTTTAAATCCCACGATAGTTAACAAAATAGCCCTAATCAATCCCTTGAGTTAGGACCCTCTTCTTAAACTACAGCCCCTAATTCCTTAGGTGGTCTAATAATTCTCGAAGGTTTAAGCACGTTAACCTAATATCACTAATAAACGATTATCCATTCCTAGACTAACCATGTTTATTAGAACAATTCAATTAAGTCTAAGTTGAAAGCTAGGGTTAGTAGTCATTCATTCTCACGAAAGCATACTTATATTTGATCAGGATATAAAAAGCATTAAGAACAATTGAATTGAATAAAGACTTAAATAATCATTAATATGGAATAGAGTTTCATCACAGCAACATAAGATCAACTAGGGTTTACACAGAATCATCTCGGATCCAATCTCTAAGAGATTTAGCTACTCATAATGATGTTTACAAATAGCATAATCAATTGAATCATTAAAACATACATGTAACTGGTAAAAGGATGAAGAAATCGTCCTCCTTGCAGTCACCTTGATGTCCAAATCGCACACTGCTCTCCAAGATTCGTAACCCTTGTTTTTGGAAAAAACTTCAGCTTAAATAGGCCCAGAAATTCGCCCAAAACGTGTCACGTTTTAAGTAAAACGTGTCACGTTTTTTCCTTCAGTAGCAAGTAACCAAATTAGGGTTTCACAAAACGTGTCACGTTTTTGCCAACGTGACACGTTCTTCTTTCTTCTCAAAACATGCTCTCTGACTTGTGAAAACGTGTCATGTTTCTTAGCAAGCGTGACACGTTTTTGTGACTTGCACCATTCTTCAGTTTTCTTGCTTTTTCTTGCTTTTCATGCGTTTCTTGCTGCTTAAGTTGCTTTGTGACTCCATAAAATGATAAAATATACATAGAAATTACGTAATGACAGCATGTCATCATGCACTTTTAACGTCCATTTGATACAAAGTTATGTTGTGATTTACTGAGTAGGAAAGAAGTAACCTGATTGCTTCCAATCTTGCAACTGGAGCAAAAGTCTCAGTATAATCAATGTCTTCTTGTTGGCTGTACCCTTGAGCAACAAGTATGGCTTTGTTTTTGATTACTTCTCCCTGTTCATCTAGCTTGTTCCTAAACACCCATTTGGTTCCAATAATGTTTTTGTGTTCAGGCTTAGGTACAAGATCCCACACATCATTTATTTTGAATTGATTGAGTTCATCTTGCATTGCTAAGATCCATCCATCATCAGCTAGTGCTTCATCAACTGTTGTAGGTTCTATCATGGACAGCAATCCCAAGGCAGACTCTTCAGGTGTGAAATGTGATCTAGTTCTTCTGGGACTTTCTTTGTTGCCAATGATTTGATCCTCAGGATGAGAAGACTTCTATTTGAATGAGTTTCTGGACTGGATAACTTGCTGTGAATCATCTTGAGCTTCTTCAGAAGCTTCTTCAACTGGGACATCAGAAGCTGTTACAGCTCCTGAAGCATCATTCAACTCTGAAGTCTGATTAGGTTCTGAACAATCATCAGACTCTTCTGAACCACCAATACTTTCATTCTGCTCTGGAATTTTACTTCCAGGCTCTTTGTCATCAAATTTGACATGCATAGACTCTTCAACACAAAGTGTTTCTAAGTTATACAGTCTGTATGCCTTAGACCTCTCAGAGTAACCTAAAAAGATTCCCTTTTGTGCCTTTGCATCAAATTTCTTCAGATAGACTTTATTGTTTAAGATGTAACATGTACATTCAAACTGATGAAAGTAAGAAATGTTAGGTTTCCTACCTTTAAAGAGTTCATATGCTGTTTTATTCAGTATGGGTCTGATATAGATCCTGTTCTGAACATAACATGTTGTGTTTACTGCTTCTGCCCAAAAATGTTTTGCCAGATTGTTTTCATGAATCATGGTTCTTGCCATTTCTTGTAGTGACCTATTCTTTCTCTCTACCACCCCATTTTGCTGGGGAGTTCTAGGAGAAGAGAATTCATGGACAATTCCAAATTTTTCACAGAATATTTCAAATGGCTCATTTTCAAATTCTCCCCCATGATCACTCCTGACTTTTAAAATTTTCAGTTCCTTTTCAGATTGGACTTGAATGCAGAATTTGGTAAACACATCATATGAGTCATCTTTAGATTTAAGAAACTTAACCCAACTCCATCTACTGTAATCATCAACTATAACCAATCCATATTTACTTCCATATAAGGATGCAGTACTAACTGGTCCAAATAAATCAATATGGAGTAGTTCAAAGGGTCTGGAGGTAGAAACAATGTCTTTTGAATTAAAAGAAGTTTTAACAATTTTTCCCTTCTGACATGCACCACACAGTGCATCTGAATGATAGTCAATGTTTGGTAAGCCTCTGACAAGTTGTAACTTGCTAAGTTTAGAGATTAACCAACAGTTAGCATGTCCCAACCTTCTGTGCCACAACCATTTTTTATCACTCATTGATAAAAGGCAAAATACCTTCTAATCAGTCAGTTCTGAAAAATTAATCTTGTATACATTGTTCTTTCTCTTTCCCTTAAAAACTACAGATTGATCATCTTTGTTAATCACTGTGCAGTTGTTCTTATTAAACAAGACGTCATAACCATTATCACAAAATTGACTTATGCTAAGTAGGTTATGCCTTAGTCCATCTACAAACCACAATTTATTAATTGAGACTGAGGAATTACCAATTGTTACAGTACCAATGATTTTTCCAGTTTGGTTTCCTCCAAATCCCACAGTACCTCCCTCTTTCATGGTCAGGGTTAGGAACATAGACTTTTCTCCCGTCATATGTCGCGAGCAGCCACTGTCCAGATACCAGGACTTCTGCTTTTCGTTTCCTTTTAGACATACCTGCAACATCAACAATTTTTGTCTTAGGTACCCATATCTTCATGGGTCCTCTTGGGCTAGTCCTAGGAGTTCTGAGTCTCATTTGTGTTTTCTGTCTGAAATTATCTTGTTCTGTCTTTTTCCAGACTTTGGGTTCAGAACCTTTAGTCTTAGAATGTGACTTGGCAAAGACAGCTTCCTTCCTCTGAAATCTAGGCTTTTGAGTTTCAGACTCTGTTTTCTTCAGAACCTGTTTATTAGGTTCTGATCTTTTCAGAATTTGTAACGTTGGAGCTTTTGATTTAGAGTCATTCATTACTTTTGTCTTTTGGTTCTCGGGTTTTGACTTAGTCAATTCCTTTGAATTTAAAGATTTAGATTCTGAATGAGAAGTTTTTCCAGATTCAGACACAAAGTGAGTTTTCAGTCCCTCCTTGGTGTTATTAGAACAAGGTTTCAGAATTACTTCACTAGAGTTTCCTCTTGTGAAGCCAATTCCCTTTTTGTTGTTCTGATTGATACTATAAATCATAGATGCAACTTTGGTTCTATCAATTCCTGTGTTAATAAACTCTTGAAGAGCAGCATCCTGCTCAGATAAAAGTTTATTATCACCTTTCTTAGTCATTATTTTTAAATGATTATTTTCTTGTTGTAAAACATCCATCTCCATCTTAGTTGATTCATGGAGTTTCAGCAGCTTAATGTATCGTTGCTTAACTCTCCTCAACTCAGTGGATTGGTTTTCATAATGACCAAGAAGTTCCGTGAGAGAATCAATCAATTCAGATCTAGTGAGTTTAGAATATACCTCAGTTTCAGTCTCAGAGTCTGTACTTAACTCAGCATCAGATGAATCTCGTTCATTTTCAGCAGTAGCTACCAAAGCCAAGGCTATTTTTGCTTCATCTTCAGCATCATCTTTGTCACACTCAGACTCATTATCCAGATCTTCCCAAGTTGCCATCAAACTCTTCTTGATTTGCTTCTTGAATTTGTTGGATTTGAAGATTGGCTTCTTTGGTTTCTCTTTGGATATTTCTTTCTGCAGGTCTGGACATTCAGCAATGAAGTGTCCAATCTTCTTACAGTTAAAACAACCTTTCTGTTCTTCTTTTCTAGAGCTTTTGTGACTACTACCTCTGCTCATGAACTTCTTGTTCTTCTTGGCAAGATATTGTAGTCTGTTGGTGAGCATAGCCATCTCCTGAACAATTTCAAGGTCTTCATCAGAATCTTCAGATGCAGATTCTTCTTCAGACTCTAACGCCTTCAGAGCCTTACTTGACTTGCCTCTAGATTTCAAAGCAATAGACTTAGACTTCTTGATAGGTTCATGCTCATTAAGACCTATCTCATGACATTTTAAAGAGCTTATAAGATCTTCAACACTTAGAGTGTTTAAATCTTTAGCTTCTTCAATAGCTGTCACTTTTGGTCTCCACTTAGCAGGTAAGCTTCTCAGAATTTTGTTCACATGATCAGACGCTACGTAGCTTTTCTTCAGAATCTGAAGTCCAGAAACAAGAGTTTGAAACCTTGAGTACATGGTCTCAATGTTTTCATCCTTCTTCATTCTGAACAACTCGTACTGATGAACAAGCATAGTAGCCTTAGCTTCTCTGACTTTCTTGTTACCCTCATAAAGTGAGCACAATGAGGTGAACATAGCCTTTGCTGTTGATTTGTCACTCATCTTTAAGTACTCTTTATGAGGCAAGGCAGCCACAAGAATGCCTCTGATCGTATGATGTTTCTTATAAAGCTTTTTCTGCTCAGCAGTGTGAGCTTTCCTATCAAGAGCAGCACCTTCTTCATCCATCTTCAAATCACCAACACCATCTTCAAGAACATCCCACAACTCTTCATCCATTCCCATGATGTGACTATACATCTTGGTCTTCCACCAAGAGAACATTTCTGGATCACCATTAAACATGGAAGGTTTGTTGTGATTAGTAGATCTTTCATTTCTGTTGTTGTTGCTGTAGTCATAGTGTATAACAACTCCAAAACCAGAGCCAGAGCCAGAACCAGAAGCATCTTCCCCATACATGTTTTTCTTCGATCGTTCACTGTAACACGGTTAAGTGCTAGCTATAGAACCGAAGCTCTGATACCAACTGAAGGTGGGAAAAACACAAGGAGGGGGGGGGGGGGGGGGGGGGGGGGGGAAAGGGGGGGGGGGGGGGGGGGGGTTGAATTGTGTTTTCAAAAACTTTTCTTTCTTACAAAAACAACAACTGTTCTCAAGATCAGAGTCCGATAGAGTTCAGAGTCTTAGTGCAGCGGATAGAATGTAAGAATGCAGAAAAACAAAAGAAGAACACAAGCAATTTATACAGGTTCCTTCCACAATCCGGAAGTAGTCCTGTCCCCCTTGCACTTCCAAGGAGAGTTTCACTAAAATGTAATATCAAATTACAAGTTGTTCAAACACACAAGTAAGAGACTTCCTTTGCTCAATCACACAAGAAAGAGACTTATATGCTCAAGGACAACTCCAAGAGACTCCTTTGCTCAATCACACAAGAAAGAGACTTTTCTAAACAATTACAAAGAATTGAAAAGAGTTGATATACAATCAGAGGTATTCACAAAACAACTGTTTTGTAAGAATTATCTAAGTTGTTGATGAGCAATGTTTTCGACTTTGAGAGAGTATGAATAACAATGATAGCACAAGCCTTGTTCATGTATATGTGTGTGAGTTCTCGACGTCTTTATCCCTATTTATAGAGAATTTGAGAGACGTTGGGAACCAGCCAGAACGGGCAATAATCAGAGTTATTCAACATACAATGGAGTATTACACCACTTTCAAAATTATTTAAATAGAATATAAAACTATTCAAATATCAACAAATCATCTTTATAAAATTCTGCAGCGGAAAATCTTTAATTTAAATCATCATCACTAATCATCTACAACAAAATCCTTGGCTCAAAGGCCTCAACAATTTAAACATCATCCAATAATTAAATATCCAACAACATGTTCTTCAAAAGAAATGATACATAAAGGAATACAAGAAGATAACGTTTCCCCATCCCTACTATGTATCAGAGCCCTAGACGCAAGAGCCAACAACACTAGTCTTCGTTACCTGCCCTTGCCCACAAGGCGGCAATTCCAGCAGAAGGGGTGAGTTCACAAATCAAAAGTAATATATAGATATATGAATCATCAAAGTAAATTGAAAAAAACAACAACAATTAATAACAACCAACAACAACATTATCAACAATATCATCTCAACATTATAATCTTGATTCATCTTTGATTAACATCAACAACTGCAACTCTTGTGGCGACATCTCACCAACTACAACTCCAACAAGACAACTCACACCTACAACAGCTATGCAAAGACCTCAACTACTAATGCAATATGCATGTGGTACCATACTACGCGCGTTGAATGCTAAGCATTCCAGGGCAATAAGCCCCCAACAGTTGGATGGTTAAAGCATCCCAGGGCAATAAGCCCCCAACAGGTGAACGATAAAGCGTTCCAGGGCAATAAGCCCCCAACAGGTGAATGATAAACATTCCAGGGCAATAAGCCCCCAACAAATGCAAATGAGTATGAATGACTCTATGGTGTATATCTGCATACAACCCAACAACATCTAATGGTGCATATCAGCATGCAACCAACAACAACAATTACTTAGGACATCAACGACTGTGTCTAACAACTAAGACACCCTCCCCAAGTGGATAACACCATTCAACATCATCAAAAGTGTAACACCCCGTTTTCCCAACATAAAAATTTCTTAAAAACATTTATCAGAGTATGCAAACATAACAACGGGATATCACATATAACATAATCCGAAAAACAGTTAATTAATAAATTAACTAAATAACTTCAAAACATTGCAGCGGAAAAATACTTATAATTCATAAACGTTTGGCACGCAGGCCCCATAAAAATATCTCAAGGAGTTAGTTCCATTATTGCAAAATATCATAACGATTCACGTAAAAGAATGAAGCATGCATACAATACAACCCCATCCCGTTACGTATCAGAGCGACCTAGATGACACAGTGAGATAAGGCCACTCACGAAGCAACAGCAACTACGCACGATCACCTGCACTTGCCCACAAGGCGGCAATTCCAGCAGAAGGGGTGAGATTTCATAACAAAATAATATTAATCAACATAATTTAGAATAACAATTAACACGTAACCACATAATCAACTTCATATTATCTTTAAGCAAGTAGCATAGATAGATAACACTTATCACGTAATCATATATTCAATCTTTATCAATAACATGACATCATAAATATGACCATGCGACAATGCTCTTAGACTCCTTATATGCATGTGGTACCAAACTTCATCATAAGTATTAATATACTTTTAAAACGTGCGGAGGACAAAGCTCCTAATAAACGTGCGGAGGACAAAGCTCCTATCATGGTGAGGACTAAGCTCAATGTATGCTATGCATGGACTCAATTCAAAACAACATTTATCCTTAATCATCTTATCAACATGCATCCAAGAAATTGGAGCTAAACAACAACTTATCATCGCATATATATATATCATACGTTTTCAGTTTAATAACATTAGCAGCATAATTCAAATAACAAGAGCAGAATGATATCATTATATCAATTACAATTCAAGGCAACATAAACTTTATCATCTTTGCATAAGGTATAATACTTAATTTCTTGCTCACTAAACAATCCATACCTAGATCAGCTCTGCACGGGACTCTCAACATTACCACTAGGCCTAAATAACACTCAGGGATCATCTCTAAATCAATCTCACGGAACAGATCACACTAACCCTCACAACTCCCAATCTGGTAGTGTTCGCGAGACGAGTGAGTTAGCTCGCCGTGGCGAGCTGCCAGAAGCAACTCGCGAGGCGAAGAAAAGTGCTCACTATGGCGAGCTGCCAGAAGCAACTCGCAAGGCGGGGATAAGTACTCGCCGTGGCGAGCGATGAAGCTCATCACTCGCGAGGCGAGGATCACTGCTCGCCGTGGCGAGCGATGAATCTCGCTGCGGCCAGAACTACTATTTTCTCAAAAATCCTACGATTCACGTGGTTCTAAACCTCTTACTGATTCCAGAATTCATTCTAAACATAATCTAAGGTCTAGGAACACTTCCTACATCAATTAAACCTATTCCAACCGTTAATTCATCAAATTCTAAGGTTTTTGACCTAGTTTCCTCTTTCTCTTAATTCAATCCTATTCCTTGTTAATTGATCATCAAAACTATGCTAATTAACATTATTTAATCATGAGTCTCACCCTTACCTGGTTAGAAGCAGAAAATCGCAGCACTCCTCTCTTCTCTTCTCCTCACGCGCGTGCGTTTTCTTTCTTTCTGTTTCCAAAGTCTGAAAGCGTTACTGACTCTAACCTAATTTTCCTTATTTATACTGCCAGCAAATCTTATCTTATTTACTCTTTCTCCCACATAACTCTCTAAAATCCAAAACTAACCCACAACTAAATATTTTATTTTCTTTTCAAATCTTATTTTATTTAACAATAAAATAAGTCTCTTAACCTTATCCTTAGTATTATATCTTACCACAAAATCATCCCAAGCATATCAAAACACATCAAAACATATCAAAACATATCAAAACACTTATATATTATATAAATATAACATAATCACCTAAACTCGATTTTAAATAAATAATAAAACGAACGTGGGCGTTACAACTCTCCCCCACTTAAAAGATTTTCGTCCTCGAAAATTACCTCAAGCAAATAACTCTGGATAAGACTCCAGCATCTTACTCTCAAGCTCCCAAGTCAAGCTTTCACCAGTCGCCCCCGACCAAACGACCCTAACGAGAGGTATATCCTTGCCCCTCAACGTCTTCACTTTTCGATCATCAATCCTTACCGGTAAAGTCTCCACCGTAAGGTTGTCTCTAACTTGCACATCATCGCTCTGGATCACATGAGATGGATCCGGAACATACTTCCGAAGCTGCGACACATGGAAAACATCATGTAAATTCGAAAGATGCGGTGGTAACCCAACTCGGTACGCCACCGTTCCAACCCTCTCTGATATCTGATACGGGCCAATAAATCTCGGAGTCAACTTCTTTGACTTCAACGCACGTCCAACACCAGTCATAGGCGTGACCCTTAAAAACACGTGGTCTCCTTCCTGAAACTCAAGATCTTTCCTTCGCTTATCATGGTAACTCTTTTGTCGACTCTGCGACGCTTTCATTTTCTCTTGAATCATCTTAACCTTCTCAGTAGTTTGCTGAACAATCTCTGGCCCTAAAACCACTCTTTCACCTGACTCAAACCAACACAACGGAGTTCTGCACCTCCGACCGTACAAAGCCTCAAAAGGTGCCATTCCAATACTAGAATGATAACTATTATTGTATGTGAACTCGATTAAGGGAAGATGACTATCCCAAGTTCCTCCTTGCTCAAGAACACAAACTCTCAACAAATCCTCTAGCGACTGAATTGTCCTTTCCGACTGACCATCTGTCTGCGGATGATACGCCGAACTCAATCTCAACTTAGAACCCAAGGCCTCTTGCAAACTTTTCCAAAATCTAGAAGTAAATCTTGGATCTCTATCTGATACTATGCTCGAAGGAACACCATGCAACCTTACAATCTCCTTGATATAAATCTCTGCCAACTGGGCAACAGGAAAACTAATATTAATCGGTAGAAAATGAGCCGACTTCGTCAATCGATCAACAATAACCCAAATGGCGTCATTCCCTCTTGGAGTATTCGGCAAACTAGTCACAAAATCCATGGATATACTATCCCATTTCCACTCTGGCACATCTAAAGATACCATCATGCTAGCCGGTTTCTGATGCTCAATTTTCGACTTCTGGCAAACTAAACAAGCATACACAAACTGTGCCACATCACGTTTCAATCCAGACCACCAAAACAACCTCTTCAAATCATGATACATCTTCGTAGCTCCCGGGTGAATACTCAAGTTACTTCTGTGACTCTCTTCAAGAATCATCTTCTTAATCTCTTCATTGTCAGGAATGCAAATCCTACCTCGGAATCTCAACACTCCCTGATCGTCGACTTGAAAATCACTATCTTCAGTCTGAGTACCAGCAACCATTAAGTCCACAAACTTGACATCTTCTTTCTGCGCCTCTCTTATATTCATCAAGTCACTATCAATCTTCAGCATCCCTAGCTTCACACTCTGAGGCGTCCTTTCACAAACCAAACTCAAATCTCTAAATTGCTCAAGTAATTCGAACTCCTTAACCATCATAGCAGACATATGCAAAGTCTTCCTACTCAAGGCATCTGCTACCACATTCGCTTTACCTGGATGATAATTCAACCCAAAGTCGAAGTCCTTCAAAAGTTCTAGCCATCTTCTCTGCCTCATATTCAATTCCTTCTGATCGAAAAGATACTTCAAGCTCTTGTGATCACTGAACACTTCGAATCTCGCACCATATAAGTAGTGTCTCCACATCTTTAATACAAAAACCACAGCTGCTAATTCCAAATCATGCGTCGGGTAATTCTTCTCATGAATCCTCAACTGTCTTGAAGCATAAGCTACCACTTTACCTTCTTGCATAAGCACACCTCCTAAACCCAACTTGGACGCATCACAATACACTACAAAAGGCGCATCAGACTTTGGCAAAATCAAAACTGGAGCAGTCGTCAAACGCTTCTTCAACTCGTTGAAACTGTTCTCACAATGCACATCCCAAACAAAAGCTCTACCTTTACAAGTCAACTGGGTCAACGGAAGAGCCAACTTGGAGAATCCTTCAATAAACCTTCTATAATACCCAGCTAAACCCAAAAAGCTCCTGATCTCAGTAACTGACTTCAGAGTCTCCCATTGCGATACGGCTTCAATCTTAGACGGGTCTACTGCAATACCATCACCAGAGATAACATGACCAAGGAAACTCACTTCTTTCAACCAGAACTCACACTTAGACAATTTGGCATAAAGTTTCTTCTCTTTCAACACTTGCAAGACAATCTTCAGATGTTCAGCATGCTCTTCCTCAGTCTTGGAGTAAATCAGAATATCATCAATAAATACAACTACGAACTGATCCAAAAATGCATGGAAGATGCGATTCATATACTCCATAAATACTCCCGGTGCATTAGTAACTCCAAAAGGCATAACCTTGTACTCATAATGGCCATAATGCGTTCTGAAAGTTGTCTTCTGCATATCTTCATCCTTTACTTTAATCTGGTGATAACCGGACCTCAAGTCAATCTTGCTGAAAACACGTGCACCCAATAACTGATCCATCAAATCGTCAATTCTCGGTAGTGGATACCTATTCTTGATAGTTACCTTGTTCAACTGCCAATAATCAATACATAGCCTCATACTACCATCTTTCTTCTTTACTAGTAACACTGGCACTCCCCAAGGTGACACACTTGGTCTAACGAATTTCTTCTCGAGTAAATCTTCCAACTGTTTCTTCAATTCAGCTAATTCGGAAGCAGACATACGATAAGGTGCCATCGACACCGGCTTAGTTCCAGGAACAAGATCAATAGAAAACTCGACTTCCCTCTCTGGAGGCACATCAGGAATTTCATCTGGGAAAACTTCAGGAAAGTCGCATACCACTTGTAATTTATCGATCACCGCTTGATTCTCTAAAGATAAAGAAGCCATCAACGAAAACATCAACATACCATCACGTTCTAGTTGCTTCAGCTGTTTAGTAGATAAGAACTCAGCACCACTTTCCTCTTCAGCGGACGAGAAATGCACCGTCTTGCGAAAACAATTGATAAGAACGTGGTTGTACTCTAACCAATTCATACCCAGAATTACATCCATACCGCTTAAAGGTAGACAAACTAGATCCATCTCAAAATCGCGACCAAACATGGACAAAGGACAACTCAAACATACGAGAGAAGTAGTCACCGAACCCTTAGCTGGAGTTTCGACAACCATCTCTCCATTCATATCAGACATAGCAAGACTCAAAGCAGAAACACAGTCTAAAGCAATAAAGCAATGTGTAGCACCAGTATCAATAATAGCAACTAAAGGAGTATTATTAATATAGCAAGTACCTCTGATCAAACGATCATCATTGTCTGTCTGAGTACCAGTCAGGGCAAAAACTCGACCCGTAGTAGGCGCCCTCTTCGGCTGCTTGCACTGGGAACCAATATGACCCTCTTCGTTGCAATTGAAGCACACGATATCATTACGCTTGCAATCAGCTACTAAATGACCCTTCTTGCCACACCGGACACACTTCTTGATCTCTTCTGGACAAGCATTGCTCTTGTGGCCTTTCACACCACAGTTGAAACACACGATCTCAGCAGGGGTACCCTTCCTTGTAGTCTGCCTATCCACGACCATCCTCTGTTTCCCTTTATCCGCAAGGGCACTGTATGGTTTAGGGCGACTCTGCTGGCCCTTGGCTTTCCTCTCATTCACTACCTTGTAGTGAGCCTTCGTATCTTCCTCATAAATCCGGCAGCTGTTCACCAAATCCGAAAAAACTCTGATCTGTTGGTACCCAATCGCCCTCTTAATGTCGGGCCTCAAACCGTTCTCGAACTTAATGCACTTTGAAAACTCTGCAGTCTCAGCAGCATAGTGCGGGTAGAACTTTGCCAACTCCACAAACTTGGCAGCATACTCAGTCACTGACATATTTCCTTGCTTCAGCTCAAGGAACTCGATCTCTTTCTTCCCGCGAACATCTTCCGGAAAGTACCTCCTCAGAAACTCTCTTCTAAACACGGCCCAAGTCACAACAGCTCCATCTTGCTCAAGGCTAGGTAACACGCTGACCCACCAATCATCAGCTTCCTCTGACAGCTGATGTGTACCAAATCGCACCTGCTGGACTTCGGTGCACTGCATTACCCTGAAAATCCTTTCTATCTCCTTAAGCCACGTCTGGGCTCCATCGGGGTCATACCTTCCCTTGAAAGTTGGAGGATGGTTCCTCATGAAGGTCTCCAACATCCTCGTCTCAGCATTCACGCCAGCATTTGCATTAGGTTGTTGTCCCACAGCTTGGGCAACAGCTTGAAGAGCAGCAGCTAACGCGGTATCGTTCCTCCCAGCCATTCTGATATTCTACAACAAGCAGTAGCAGCAACATAAGATTAGTAATACAAATATTACTAAGACTCAACAAGACTCTCTAATTGGCCGGACAGACCGACTTGCTCTGATACCAATTGTAACACCCCGTTTTCCCAACATAAAAATTTCTTAAAAACATTTATCAGAGTATGCAAACATAACAACGGGATATCACATATAACATAATCCGAAAAACAGTTAATTAATAAATTAACTAAATAACTTCAAAACATTGCAGCGGAAAAATACTTATAATTCATAAACGTTTGGCACGCAGGCCCCATAAAAATATCTCAAGGAGTTAGTTCCATTATTGCAAAATATCATAAAGATTCACGTAAAAGAATGAAGCATGCATACAATACAACCCCATCCCGTTACGTATCAGAGCGACCTAGATGACACAGTGAGATAAGGCCACTCACGAAGCAACAGCAACTACGCACGATCACCTGCACTTGCCCACAAGGCGGCAATTCCAGCAGAAGGGGTGAGATTTCATAACAAAATAATATTAATCAACATAATTTAGAATAACAATTAACACGTAACCACATAATCAACTTCATATCATCTTTAAGCAAGTAGCATAGATAGATAACACTTATCACGTAATCATATATTCAATCTTTATCAATAACATGACATCATAAATATGACCATGCGACAATGCTCTTAGACTCCTTATATGCATGTGGTACCAAACTTCATCATAAGTATTAATATACTTTTAAAACGTGCGGAGGACAAAGCTCCTAATAAACGTGCGGAGGACAAAGCTCCTATCATGGTGAGGACAAAGCTCAATGTATGCTATGCATGGACTCAATTCAAAACAACATTTATCCTTAATCATCTTATCAACATGCATCCAAGAAATTGGAGCTAAACAACAACTTATCATCGCATATATATATATATATATATATATATATATATATATATATCATACGTTTTCAGTTTAATAACATCAGCAGCATAATTCAAATAACAAGAGCAGAATGATATCATTATATCAATTACAATTCAAGGCAACATAAACTTTATCATCTTTGCATAAGGTATAATACTTAATTTCTTGCTCACTAAACAATCCATACCTAGATCAGCTCTGCACGGGACTCTCAACATTACCACTAGGCCTAAATAACACTCAGGGATAATCTCTAAATCAATCTCACGGAACAGATCACACTAACCCTCACAACTCCCAATCTGGTAGTGTTCGCGAGGCGAGTGAGTTAGCTCGCCGTGGCGAGCTGCCAGAAGCAAATCGCGAGGCGAAGAAAAGTGCTCGCTATGGCGAGCTGCCAGAAGCAACTCGCGAGGCGGGGATAAGTACTCGCCGTGGCGAGCGATGAAGCTCATCACTCGCGAGGCGAAGATCACTGCTCGCTGTGGCGAGCGATGAATCTCGCTGCGGCAAGAACTGCTATTTTCTCAAAAATCCTACGATTCACATGGTTCTAAGCCTCTTACTGATTCCAGAATTCATTCTAAACATAATCTAAGGTCTAGGAACACTTCCTACATCAATTAAACCTATTCCAACCGTTAATTCATCAAATTCTAAGGTTTTTGACCTAGTTTCCTCTTTCTCTTAATTCAATCCTATTCCTTGTTAATTGATCATCAAAACTATGCTAATTAACATTATTTAATCATGAGTCTCACCCTTACCTGGTTAGAAGCAGAAAATCGCAGCACTCCTCTCTTCTCTTCTCCTCACGCGCGTGCGTTTTCTTTCTTTCTCTTAAATATAACATAATCACCTACACTCGATTTTAAATAAATAATAAAACGAACGTGGGCGTTACAAAAAGCAACCCAAGTTTAGCAAAATATAAATATTTTCATGTAAACATACATTAATCCATCTTAACCATCTTCATATACAAGTTTTACCATCTAAACAATTCTTAATAAATCCAACAAACAAGTTAGGAAGCTTAGGTTTGGGTTTGGTACACTTTGAAAAATTACACAAAATGGTCGCACAGGACCCAACTCGTTGAAGCGAGCACCTGCTCGCTTGAGCGAACAAAAATACGTAAGTTAGAGTTTCGCTCGCTTACGGTTCGCTTGCAGTTCGCTTAAGCGAACAGACTATTTCTAAAGTTCTGGGCAAAATCTGGCGTCTCTCGCTTAAGCGACGGAAATTTCGCTTAAGCGACGCAAATGACGAAAGTTGGGATTTCGCTCGCTTAGCGTTCGCTTGGCTCACGCTTGAGCGAACGGGCAAAATTCTGAACTGGGCACAAAAGGTGTCGCTCGCTTGAGCGAGAACTCATCTGGGCAGAATAAAAACCTACGATTTCACAACCTCTAACTCATCCAAAAACCCCTTTTTGATCCCCCAAACACCCAAAATGATTTGCTACATTGGTTATGGGTTCAATACGCAACAAAGCATCAGAAACATATCATAACAACATCATCAACAACATAATTCAACAACAATGAGCAATTTATCATGTTCTTAACCCTAAACCAAAAACCACCAATTTCAATTCAAATTTCATGAAATCATATACATATACATTAGCAATTGAAAAGTAAACCCACCCTTACCTTAATTCAGCAAATTCCTACAGCAATTGGACAGGTTCTCTCTTCCTAGCTCTTCCCTTGGCTTCTCTCAAAACTCTTGTTTTCTTTGTTTTCTTACTGATACGTACAAGTTGTCTAACTCCCTATTTCCTTACTGACTTTTCTATTTTCTATTTTCCACAAAGTGTAACCTCTCCTTATTTTCATTTAACTCACTTGAAACCTATTAATTCTCACTAAACCCCCAACATTCTAATTAACCATTATTTCTCCTATTTTACTTAAATAATAAAAATCATTACTAATTTTCATCTAATAAAATATAATAAAATAGCAAACACCAATAATTCACATAAATCAACATAAATAATTTTAAAGCACATAAAATACACAAAAATCAACTAAAATAAATAAATAGCAACTAGGGCGTTACAACTCTCCCCAACTTAGAGAATTTCGTCCTCGAAATATTACCTTAAGCAACAAACAACTCAGGATAGGATTCTTGCATCTTGCTCTCCAATTCCCAAGTCAAACTTTCACCAGTCACACCGCCCCAAACAACCTTCACCAAATGTATTTCCTTGCCTCTCAACTGCTTCACCTTGCGATCCTCAATCCTCAAAGGTAAAGTATCAACGGTAAGGTTATCCCTAACTTGTACATCATCTCTAGGAATAACATGCGAAGGATCTACTACATACTTCCGTAGCTGCGACACATGAAACACATCATGCAAGTTCGATAGATGTGGTGGCAATCCAATCCGATATGCCACGGTACCAACTCTCTCTGAAATCTGATAAGGACCAATGAACTTTGGAGTCAACTTCTTAGACTTCAACGCACGTCCTACACCCGTCATAGGAGTAACCCTAAAAAACACATGATCACCCTCCTGAAACTCAAGGGCCTTTCTTCGTTTGTCATGGTAACTCTTCTGACGATCTTGCGATGCTTTCATCTTTTCTCTTATCAACTTGACCTTTTCCGTAGTCCGCTGAACCAAATCTGGTCCTAAAACCACACTTTCACCTGACTCAAACCAACACAAAGGAGTTCTGCACCTCCGACCATACAAAGCTTCGAACGGTGCCATACCAACACTCGAATGGTAACTATTGTTATAGGTGAACTCTATCAACGGTAAGTGGCTGTCCCAAGCTCCACCTTGCTCGAGTACACACACCCTCCACAAATCTTCTAAGGATTGGATAGTCCTCTCCGACTGACCATCTGTCTGCGGATGATAAGCCGAACTCAACCTCAACTTTGAACCCAAAGCATCTTGCAAACTCTTCCAAAATCTCGAAGTGAACCTCGGATCTCTATCCGACACAATACTTGACGGAACACCATGCAGCTTCACAATGTCACGAATATAAATCTCCGCCAACTGAGCTACCGGATAACTGATATTGATCGAAATAAAGTGTGCCGACTTAGTCAACCTGTCAACCACGACCCAAATGGCATCATGCCCTCTTGGAGTATTCGGCAAACTTGTCACAAAATCCATGGAAATGATGTCCCACTTCCACTCAGGTACATCTAACGGAGTCAACAGCCCTGCAGGCTTCTGATGCTCAACCTTAGACTTCTGGCAAGTCAAACATGAATACACAAACTGAGCAACATATCTTTTCAAACCGGACCACCAAAACAATTTCTACAAATCATGGTACATCTTAGTAGCTCCCGGATGAATACTTAAGCTACTCTTGTGACTTTCCTCTAAAATTAACTTCTTCAAACCCTCATCATTAGGAATACAAATCCTTACTCTAAACCTCAACACACCTTGGTCATCAACTTTAAAGTCACCATCTGCATTCTGATCACTAGTAGTCATCAAATCCACAAACTTAACATCAAGCTTCTACGCCTCTTTGATACTATTCATGAAATCACTATTAATTCTCAACATGCCCAACTTCACACTCTGAGGTGATCTTTCACAAACAAGACTCAAGTCGTTAAACTGTTCAAGTAGCTCAAACTCTTTCACCATCATAGCCGACATATGCAACGTCTTTCTACTCAATGCATCCGCAACCACATTGGCTTTACCAGGATGGTAATTCAAACCAAAATCATAATCCTTAAGCAACTCAAGCCACCTCCTCTGCCTCATGTTCAACTCCTTCTGATCAAACAAATATTTTAAACTCTTATGATCACTAAATACTTCAAATCTGGAACCGTACAAATAGTGCCTCCAAATTTTCAACACAAATACCACAGCTGCTAACTCTAAATCATGTGTAGGATAATTCTTCTCATGGATCCTCAACTGCCTAGAAGCATAAGCTACTACTTTCCCATCTTGCATCAAAACACCGCCTAAGCCCAGCTTAGATGCATCACAATAAACAACAAAAGGTTCTTCTGGCTTCGGCAAAATCAAAATAGGAGCAGTCGTCAACCTTTGCTTTAACTCATTGAAACTACTCTCACATTGAGTATCCCACACAAATGCTTTTCCTTTACAAGTCAACTGCGTCAAAGGAAGTGCCAACTTCGAGAATCCTTCAATGAACCTACGATAGTAACCAGCCAAACCAAGAAAACTTCTAACCTCGGTAACTGACTTCGGTGTCTCCCACTGCTATACAACATCAACCTTTGAAGGATCTACAGCAATACCATTACCAGAAATGATGTGGCCAAGAAAACTTACTTCATGCAACCAGAATTCGCACTTGGATAACTTGACATATAATTTCTTTTCTTTCAACACTTGCAATACAATCTTCAAATGCTCTGCATGCTCTGCTTCAGTCTTAGAATAAATCAAAATATCATCAATAAAGACCACCACGAACTGATCCAGATACCCATGAAAATTTCTGTTCATGTACTCCATAAACACACCAGGCGCATTAGTAACACCGAAAGGCATCACCTTATATTCATAATGACCATATCGTGTCCTAAAGGCCGTCTTTTGCATATCCTCATCCTTCACCTTAATTTGATGGTAACCTGACCTCAAGTCAATCTTGCTAAATACTTTTGCACCCACTAACTGATCCATCAAGTCATCAATCCTCGGAAGTGGATACCTGTTCTTGATCGTCACTTTGTTCAACTGACGGTAATCTATACACAACCGTATGCTACCATCCTTCTTCTTTACCAACAACACCGGTGCTCCCCATGGTGAAACACTCGGTCTCACAAACTTCTTGTCAAGTAAGTCCTCCAATTGCTTCTTCAATTCAACTAACTCAGAAGCTGACATACGGTAAGGAGCCATCGACACAGGCTTCGTACCCGGAACAAGGTCAATTGCAAACTCGACCTCCCTCTCTGGTGGCACATCTGGAATCTCATCAGGGAAAACTTCCGGAAATTCCTTCACGACAGGCAATCTATCAATCACAGCTTGATTCTCTACCAACAAGTATGCCAACAAAGAAAACATCAACACGCCGTCTTGTTCTAACCGCTTCATCTCCTTAGTGGATAAAAATTCTACTCCACTCTCTTCTTCAGCAGAAGAAAACCGCACCGTCTTGGTAAAGCAATTAATCAGGACATGATTGTACTCTAACCAATTCATTCCCAATATTACATCCATTCCCACCAATGGCAAACAAACAAGATCGACCTCAAAATCTCTACCAAAAACAGACAACGGACAACTTAAACAAACAAGGGAAGTAGTTACTGAACCCTTAGCTGGAGTTTCAACAACCATCTCCCCATTCATATCAGACATAATCAAACCCAATCTTTGTGCACAGTCTATAGCAATGAAACAATGCGTAGCACCAGTATCTATAATAGCAATTAAAGGAGTACCATTAAAGAAACAAGTACCTCTGATAAGTCGATCCTCATTATTGGTCTGGGTACCGGTCAAAGCAAAAACTCTACCACTGGTCTGCGCCTTCTTAGGCTTAGTACACTGAGAACCAATGTGACCCTCCTCATTACAGTTGAAGCAAACAATATCCCCACGCTTGCATTCGGTGACAGTATGGCCCTTCTTCCCGCATCAGAAACACTTCTTCTCATCTCGGTTGCAGGCATTACTCTTGTGGCCCTTGACACCACACTTATAACAAACAACATCAGCTGGAGCATCTCTACGCGCAGGCCTCCTCTCATCATGCATTCTCTGCTTACCCTTATCAGCTGGGGCACTATAAGGCTTCGGGCGACTCTGCTGCCCCTTACCTCTACGGTCATTCATCACCTTGTAGTGAGCTTTAGTGTCCTCTTCATAGATCCTACAACTGCTCACCAACTCAGAAAAGTCTCTGATCTTCTGATAGCCAATGGCCTGCTTGATATCAGCTCGCAGGCCATTCTCAAACTTGATGCATTTGGAGAACTCAGCAGTCTCCGCAGCATAATGTGGATAGAACTTGGCAAGCTCCACAAACTTCGCAGCATACTCGGTGATAGACATGTCTCCTTGCTTCAGCTCAAGGAATTCAATCTCTTTTCTACCACGGACATCCTCCGGAAAGTACCTTCTCAAGAACTCCCTTCTAAACACAACCCACGTAATCACAGCACCTTCAGCCTGAAGAATTGGTTGAGTGCTTACCCACCAGTCGTCAGCCTCTTCAGCCAACATATGCGTGCCAAACCGCACCATCTGCGCATCACTGCATTGCATCACACGGAAAATTCTTTCGACCTCCTTCAGCCAAGTCTGCGCTCCATCGGGGTCGTACCGTCCCTTGAAGGTTAGTGGATGATTCCTCAAGAAAGTTTCCAGCATCTGTACACCTTCACCACCACCAGCACCCTGCTGTTGTCCTACAACTTGAGCCATTGCTTGCAAAGTAGCAGCAAGAGCAGCATCATTCCTTCCAGCCATCTCGATAATTCTACATAACAACAAAAATTAGAACAACAAAGACAGTTAAAACTGTCAGACAACTCTACATGGCTCGACACGACTCTACTAATTGGCCGGACGGACCAACCTGCTCTGATACCAATTGTAACACCCCGTTTCCCAAAACGACGTAATAATAATAATATAAACAATAATCAGAGTTATTCAACATACAACGGAGTATTACACCACTTTCAAAATTATTTAAATAGAATATAAAACTATTCAAATATCAACAAATCATCTTTATAAAATTCTGCAGCGGAAAATCTTTAATTTAAATCATCATCACTAATCATCTACAACAAAATCCTTGGCTCAAAGGCCTCAACAATTTAAACATCATCCAATAATTAAATATCCAACAACATGTTCTTCAAAAGAAATGATACATAAAGGAATACAAGAAGATAACGTTTCCCCATCCCTACTATGTATCAGAGCCCTAGACGCAAGAGCCAACAACACTAGTCTTCGTTACCTGCACTTGCCCACAAGGCGGCAATTCCAGCAGAAGGGGTGAGTTCACAAATCAAAAGTAATATATAGATATATGAATCATCAAAGTAAATTGAAAAAAACAACAACAATTAATAACAACCAACAGCAACATTATCAACAATATCATCTCAACATTATAATCTTGATTCATCTTTGATTAACATCAACAACTACAACTCTTGTGGCGACATCTCACCAACTACAACTCCAACAAGACAACTCACACCTACAACAACTATGCAAAGACCTCAACTACTAATGCAATATGCATGTGGTACCATACTACGCGCGTTGAATGCTAAGCATTCCAGGGCAATAAGCCCCCAACAGTTGGATGGTTAAAGCATCCCAGGGAAATAAGCCCCCAACAGGTGAACGATAAAGCGTTCCAGGGCAATAAGCCCCCAACAGGTGAATGATAAACATTCTAGGGCAATAAGCCCCCAACAAATGCAAATGAGTATGAATGACTCTATGGTGTATATCTGCATACAACCCAACAACATCTAATGGTGCATATCAGCATGCAACCAACAACAACAATTACTTAGGACATCAACGACTGTGTCTAACAACTAAGACACCCTCCCCAACTGGATAACACCATTCAACATCATCAAAAGCAACTCAAGTTTAGCAAAATATAATTATTTTCATGTAAACATACATTAATCCATCTTAACCATCTTCATATACAAGTTTTACCATCTAAACAATTCTTAATAAATCCAACAAACAAGTTAGGAAGCTTAGGTTTGGGTTTGGTACACTTTGAAAAATTACACAAAATGGTGGCACAGGACCCAACTCGCTTAAGAGAGCACCTGCTCGCTTGAGCGAACAAAAAGACGTAAGTTAGAGTTTCGCTCGCTTACGGTTCGCTTGCAGTTCGCTTAAGCGAACAGACTATTTCTAAAGTTCTGGGCAAAATCTGGCGTCTCTCGCTTAAGCGACGGAAATTTCGCTTAAGCGACGCAAATGACGAAAGTTGGGATTTCGCTCGCTTAGCGTTCGCTTGGCTCACGCTTGAGCGAACGGGCAAAATTCTGAACTGGGCACAAAAGGTGTCGCTCGCTTGAGCGACGGCTGGCTCGCTTAAGCGAGAACTCATCTGGGCAGAATAAAAACCTACGATTTCACAACCTCTAACTCATCCAAAAACCCCTTTTTGTTCCCAAAACACCCAAAATGATTTGCTACATTGGTTATGGGTTCAATACGCAACAAAGCATCAGAAACATATCATAACAACATCATCAACAACATAATTCAACAACAATGAGCAATTTATCATGTTCTTAACCCTAAACCAAAAACCACCAATTTCAATTCAAATTTCATGAAATCATATACATATACATTAGCAATTGAAAAGTAAACCCACCTTTACCTTAATTCAGCAAATTCCTACAGCAATTGGACAGGTTCTCTCTTCCTAGCTCTTCCCTTGGCTTCCCTCAAAACTCTTGTTTTCTTTGTTTTCTTACTGATACGTACAAGTTGTCTGACTCCCTATTTCCTTACTGACTTTTCTATTTTCTATTTTCCACAAAGTGTAACCTCTCCTTATTTTCATTTAACTCACTTGAAACCTATTAATTCTCACTAAACCCCCAACATTCTAATTAACCATTATTTCTCCTATTTTACTTAAATAATAAAAATCATTACTAATTTTCATCTAATAAAATATAATAAAATAGCAAACACCAATAATTCACATAAATCAACATAAATAATTTTAAAGCACATAAAATACACAAAAATCAACTAAAATAAATAAATAGCAACTAGGGCGTTACAACTCTCCCCAACTTAGAGAATTTCGTCCTCGAAATATTACCTCAAGCAACAAACAACTCAGGATAGGATTCTTGCATCTTGCTCTCCAATTCCCAAGTCAAACTTTCACCAGTCACACCGCCCCAAACAACCTTCACCAAATGTATTTCCTTGCCTCTCAACTGCTTCACCTTGCGATCCTCAATCCTCAAAGGTAAAGTATCAATGGTAAGGTTATCCCTAACTTGTACATCATCTCTAGGAATAACATGCGAAGGATCTGCTACATACTTCCGTAGCTGCGACACATGAAACACATCATGCAAGTTCGATAGATGTGGTGGCAATCCAATCCGATATGCCACGGTACCAACTCTCTCTGAAATCTGATAAGGACCAATGAACTTTGGAGTCAACTTCTTAGACTTCAACGCACGTCCTACACCCGTCATAGGAGTAACCCTCAAAAACACATGATCACCCTCCTGAAACTCAAGGGCCTTTCTTCGTTTGTCATGGTAACTCTTCTGACGATCTTGCGATGCTTTCATCTTTTCTCTTATCAACTTGACCTTTTCCGTAGTCTGCTGAACCAACTCTGGTCCTAAAACCACACTTTCACCTGACTCAAACCAACACAAAGGAGCTTTGCACCTCCGACCATACAAAGCTTCGAACGGTGCCATACCAACACTCGAATGGTAACTATTGTTATAGGTGAACTCTATCAACGGTAAGTGGCTGTCCCAAGCTCCACCTTGCTCGAGTACACACACCCTCAACAAATCTTCTAAGTATTGGATAGTCCTCTCCGACTAACCATCTGTCTGCGGATGATAAGCCAAACTCAACCTCAACTTCAAACCCAAAGCATCTTGCAAACTCTTCCAAAATATCGAAGTGAACCTCGGATCTCTATCCGACACAATACTTGACGGAACACCATGCAGCTTCACAATGTCACGAATATAAATCTCCGCCAACTGAGCTACCGGATAACTGATATTGATCGGAATAAAGTGTGCCGACTTAGTCAACCTGTCAACCACGACCCAAATGGCATCATGCCCTCTTGGAGTATTCAACAAACTTGTCACAAAATCCATGGAAATGCTGTCCCACTTCCACTCAGGTACATCTAAGAAAGGAACAAGGTCTGCAAATATTGTTGTTATTCTTGTCTTGTATAGGAGACACCATGCAGAGATGGTGGTTGCAGAAGCATGCGCAGACTTAGTGGTTGTACATTTCGTACATAGTACTTTGTCAACGCTCTTCAGCCTCTAATGAAATAGCTTCTGATGAACTTGCTTCTGGAGAACTAGCTTCTGATGACGTCATCTTCAGGAGCGCTTTCTTCAGACGCACTATGCTTCTAATTTTCCAGGAGAGCTTTCAATCAGATGCTCTTCAAGCTTCAATTTAAATTCCTTTACTCTTTAATTCATTCAGTCAGAACCTCTTATGAATAAATCTTTGATAATGGTCTTGTACACTTGAATAAACTATTAGCATATCCAATTGATAATTTTAATACCTTGTTATCATCAAAACTTAAGTGGTATAATTGCAAAACACCCTTTGTTCCAACAATTTATTTTGCCACTTATGTAAAATTTTGCCACTTATATTTGTAAGTTGACATAGGTTTTAAATAACATTTGGTTGGTTTGGAAGCATTTTGATTATGAGACTTATTGCAGTTTGCTGGTTTCTGGTTTTATTATATTTTGGACCTGTTTATGTGTTGCAGGTCTACTGATTTTGGACTTGATATTGATATTGATTCTCATGAGATTGCATACTCCTGACATGGAGAATGAACCAGATGGTGAATAGAATGTGGAAGGTTAATTTTGGACTATATTTTTATTTTGCTTTATGCAAGACCCTTGTTTTTATAGGAAAAGTATTACTAATAAGTTACGAGTTACGTTTATTTTGAGGGTTTAAACTTTGAATATCCCCTTCTTAAAACTCAATAGGTGTTACTTAGCTCATCGATGGAGCTACCTACATGCGACGTATTCAAGATTTTGAAGAAAAAATGCCCTTTAATTTTTATTTTGATATTTCAAACATGTAGTTTTGGATTTGTTTTGTTTTGAATACTTTCATATCTTTGTAAAATGTTATTTCGTATTGTATTTAAATTTTATTTTATTTGGAGTCTTATGTTCAATTTGTGAACATGATTTATTGGTTGAGTTTTCTAAATTTAAGCTTATTTACCTTTTTACTGTTAAATGTTTGAGCATGTATGACATTGTATGTTTTAACCAATCCATAGTAACTTCAATGATATGAAGTTTATTGTGCTATGTTTTTGACTCTTAAAAGAATGTAATGTAAAAGTTGTGTTTTGCTTTTTCTAAATGAAACAAGGTGAATTCACCGCAAATGTTGCAGAACCATAGGTAGGTTCCTAGTGTTGCCCTAGGATTAGGAGTTTGAGCAGTATCACACCATTGAACTTTAGTTTTATCTGCACCTGCTCCTTGTATCATTATGAAGGACTTTGAGGCCAGAATGCTAAAGTTCTCTCCGTATATACACACTTTTTTTTATAAAAACGAACTTGTTTTTAACATTTCCTTGTTGGCTGATTAGTTTGTTATCAGTTTAGTTAGTCCATATAATATATAGCAGGAGCAGAAACTAGTTTCCAGCATATTAATAATGGCGCTACTTCGAGTTCGAACTTTTATTCAAGAAATTTTAGAGTAGTTGACCACTTTGATGATATGTATGAGTCCATATAATCTACCTTACCCACCCTCAACTATTAGTTAGCTAGAGCTAAAATATATGATGGATGATATTAAAGCTATGTATATATGATGCAGGGATTTGGCTTAAGTTATCTTTATAGCATCCTGTGTTTGAGTTATACACAGAGCACAAGTTTCTAGTCCATGCGGGAGAGAGCAGGATAGTCCAGTGTGGCATCTTGAGGGTTGTCATCTGATGCATAAAGAGGGATAGTAGGTGTGATGAACGGACCAGTTTGCAAGTTGGAAAAGGGGCCTTGGGAAAGTGGGGTTGGACTGATCGAGGCACTCTCTCTAGCTGTAGTAGAACTATCCAACGGTCCCATTTTGTCTTGAGAGTTTAGCATAGTATCTTGTGGCTCAGATGGGGCTTGGGGTTATGGGACAAGCAAGATGTCTTGGGAATCATCAGAAGGCCTAGAGAGGGAAGAAGTTAAAGGTGTGAGGTGAGAGACACTTGATGAGTTGTCTGTTTTGTTATGCTTTCTTTGAGCTGAGTGTTTTTTCTTTTCTGGGGAGTCGTTCTGGAGAATGGTGGGTTGAGATGGTGAGTCAAGTGTGATGTTGTCTTCCAATTCGGTAGGGATGGGAGCAACGTGGGTTGTTGGGTCGTTGCCATGATATTGACGAAGTTGGGTGACGTACCGGGTGGATCCTGGAAGCCGCTGGAAGTTGGAGCTCATAGGCAACGACGCTGATGCGGTAGAGAACAACGAAGGGGCCGTAATAACGCTTGGCCAACTTTGGAGATGTGCATTTGTGAACTGTTTGTTGTCGATATGGTTGAAGGTGCAAGCAAACAAGATCTTCGGCTGTTAAGGTACACTCTTTTCGTTTCTGGTTAGCTTGATTTTTCATCTTCTGTCTGGTTCGTTTCAAGGTCTCTTTAATGGTACCTAGCACTTGCTGTCTTTGTAATAGGGAAGCATCCAGATCTGGGATTCTTGTTTGTTCTTTCTCATAAGCCAAAATGGAAGGTGGAGGTCGTCCATACAAGGCCTCAAAGGGGGTCATTTTGATTGCTGTGTGAAAGGATGTGTTGTACCAGTACTCGGCCAAATGAAGGAACCTGAACCATTGGCGGGGATCTTCGCTGCAGAAGCAACATAGATACGTTTCCAGGCTGCGGTTTACCACCTCCGTCTGACCGTCGGTTTCCAGGTGGTATGCCGAACTCTATTTCAGTATTGTACCTTGGACTCTAAACACTTCATTCCAAAAGTTGCTTAAGAAAATGGGATCCCTGTCCGAAATGATTGAGCTGGGCACACCATGAAGCCGGCATATTTCTGTTGAGAATGTGATAGCCAAATCCTTCGCAGTGAACTTTGTTGGCAAGGCGATGAAGTGTACGAATTTGGAGAGGCGATCACAAATGACCCAAACTGTTGTGTGTCCCATTGAATTCAGTAAGTGAGTGATGAATCCATTGTTAGATCATCCCAAACTTGTTGAGGAATATCTAATGGATGTAATTATACTTGTTTCTTTGTTGGCAAGTACTTGTTTTGTTGACAGGTGGAGCATTGCTTGACCCATGGCTTGACCTCGTTGTGTGCTCCTGGCTAGAGCAACGACGCTGCTAATCTAGAAAAGATTGGTTTGGATCCTGAGTGGCTAGCTATGGGGGAGTTGTGGAACTGCGAAATAATTTCCTGGCGCCAAACTGGTAAGTCTGGAATGTAAATACGATCCTGAAAGAACAAAAGACCATCTTTAAAACTGTAGTGGGAGTTGGAACTTGTTGCTTGGGTTGATTCTTCAATTAGCTTTCTGCCTTGTTCATTTTTGCTGTAAAAGCTGCGCAGGTTTTGCAGGATGTGAGGAACCGTGGATGAAACAGTCATAAGGAGGGAGGCAATGACCTCAGAGTGCTTTCTGCTGAGAGCATCCGCTACAAGGTTAGTCTTCCCCGGTTTGTAATGTATGTCAAAATTGAACCCTTGCAATTTGGCTGCCCATTTTTGTTGTTTCGGCGTTTGTATTGTTTGTGTTTCAAGTTCCTTGAGGCTCTTCTGATCCTTATATATGTGGAAATGTCCGCCCACCAGGTATTGCCTCCACTTCTTGATTGCTTCCGTGATTGCAAAGAGATCGCGAACATATACCGACGAGTGTTGCATGCGTGAGCACATTTTCCTACTGAAGAAAGCTATAGGATGACCATCTTGTGAAAGCACTGCACCAATTGCCACGGCTGAGGCGTCAGTTTCCAATGTGAAAGCTTGGGAGAATTCTGGCAGGACAAGAACAGAAGTAGATGTCATTTTAGCCTTCAGATTTGTAAATGTTGAATTCACCTGTGGGTTCCTTGTAAAGTTTGTACTACGCAATAAATCTGCAAGTGGAGCGGCGAGGGTAGCATAGTTGCGTACAAAACGCCGATAAAACCCAGTGAGGCCCAAAAAACCTCACAAAGCCGTGAGATATTTGGGAACCGGCCAATTCAGAATTGTTGTGATCTTCTCTGGATCCGGCGTCACACCTTGGGATGATATCACGTGGCCCAGGTAGTCCACTTGAGACACTGCGAAAACACACTTTGACAATTTTGCAAAAAACTGATTTTGGTTAAGCAAATCTAAAACAAGCTGTAAATAATATAAGTGGTCAGACAAAGAATTACTAAAAATTAAGATGTCATAAAAAAAAAAATCAAAACAAATTTCCGCAAAAAGGCATAACTAAAAACTCATAATGGCCGTCAAAAGTGCGGAAAGCCATTTTGTGTGTGTCATTTGGCATAACTCGAATTTGATGATAACCGGAACGCAAATCCATCTTGTTGAAAACAGTTGCTGAACCCAATTTGTCCAACAATTCATCTATGGTTGGGATAGGAAATCGGTCACGGACTGTAGCTGTGTTTAAGGCCCTGTAGTCGACACAAAAACGCCAACTACCGTCTTTTTTTTCTAACCAATAAGACCAGTGAGGAATAAAGGTTGTTGCTCGGTATGATAATGCCTTCTTTAAGCATCTCTTGGATAATGGAGGTCATTGCTTCTTTTTGTGAGTGTGGGTAACGATAAGGTTTAACATTGATGGGGGCGGTGTTGGGTTGGAGTGGAATATGGTGGTCATGAGGGCGGGGTGGAGGTAAACCATGGGGTGGTTGGAAAACAGTTGTATATTGTTGTATGAGGTTACGAATTTGTGGTTGGGTAGCGGCAGATAGGTGGGTGAGGTCAAGGGAGTCAGTGTTTGTTGAAGCAGTAGTAGAACAAGTTAAGAGGTGCATTGAGGCGACGAATTTTGTGTGTAAGAGGTGACAAATGTGGTGGAACGAAGACTGTGTAGGTTGATTTGTGGGGTCTCCTGTTAGGGTGATGGTGGTGTTTTGGTAAGCAAAAGAGATGGAAGGGACGGAAAAGTTTGCTGCCAGGGGTCCGAGAGTTTTCAACCATTCCATTCCAAGGACACCATCAACACCTTCAATAGATAAAAGGTAAAATGGAATACTGAACATTGTTTGTAGTAGGCTGATGGGGACGTCTGTGCAGAAACCCTCACAATGAATATGAGGGTCGTTGCCGGCCATAACAGTGAAGGGCGGAATGGCAGTGTGAGGTATTTGGAGATGGCGAGAGATGGCGAGCAATACAGGGTTGTAAAATGTTGTGAGTACTTTCGGTGTCACTGAGGACGGAAACTGTAACACCCCGTTTTCCCAACATAAAAATTTCACATATAAATCAAAGTATTCAACATAAACGGAATGTCACACTTCTTATCATAAAATCATAAACGGAATAAAATAACTATTTATCCTTCATAATTCAACAACATATTATTTAGTACTTCACAGCGGAATTATTCAACATCTAAAACAGTCTTTAGCACGAGGTCTCATCATAAAAATCTCATAAAATCCAATTCAACAAGAATTCATGAACTTCATGAAGTAATACGTAAGGAACAGAAAACAACAACAAAATTATCATCCCGTTACGTATCAGAGCACCTAAGACACATGTGAGAGAGTCCACTCACGACCGCGACTATTCTTGGTTACCTGCAAGTTACCCACGTAAAGAGGCAACATTTCCAAGCAGTAGGGGTGAGATTTCACAAAACAATAATATTAAGCATATAATTCATCAATTACAGTTAACAGCATAGAGATCATCAATTCATCATAGCAATAATTCTTCATAAAGAACTTCATTAACAACTCATGGATAACAACTTAACAACAACGACTTGACTCGGCTATGCGACCTCAACTTCTTAATCATGCATGTGGTACCATCCAGGGCATCAAGCCCTCAACATAAGAGCATAAATACATTCATAGGGCATCAAGCCCTCAACATAAAGAGCAAAAGCTCACAGGGCATCAAGCCCTCAACGTAAAGAGAAAAAGCTCACAGGGCATCAAGCCCTCAACAGAATGAGTATGCATGGACTCAACAACTTAGACAACATCTTATAACTTCATCATCTTGGACAACACTTACAACTTTGAAGACATTGATGACAACTGTGGTAACGACAACGACAACGACTTCACATCATAATTTCATATTCATCAACCATAAACAACGTCATATAACATCGTATTTAAACATCAACAATTCATCATATAACATCGTATTCAAACATCAACAATTCATCATGCATCTTTGTAAAAACATAATAAATTATACATAACATATTTTCATGCCAAACCAAGGCTATTGGAAAGATATCACAATTATCAACAACTTTCATGTTTATACCAAAGACCAATTTAAAACAGAAACGTGTGAAAAAGACGCAAAAACATGAAACAGAGAATGTTGTCACCGTACAATTTCTCTAAGACCTCCTTGGAGTCTTTTCATCATAAGTTAAAAACTAAAAGTTATTTTCACATCAAACCAAAGCCACTGGAAAGCTAACAAAATTATCTAAAACTTTCATGTTTACACCAAAGGCCAATTCTTTACCGATCAATACCCGTTTTCATTTCAAATTCAAAAAAGTTGTGCAGAAAGTCCATAAAAATTCACTATGACCTACGTGAAGTAATTTGACCATAACTCAAGTTCTATAAATTGTTTTGATGTCAGACCAACGACATTAGAAAACTAACTTCCATACCTACAACTTTCGTGTTTACACCTAAGACCAATTTCTGTACCGATCAATACCAGATTTCATTTCAAAATTCGGGGCAGAGATAAAAAAATCAGAAAAAGCAACTTATAGTATTCAAACTTCACATTCATTCAAAATCATCACAATCAACAACAACTCAACATAATTCATACCCAATTCATAATATGACATTAACAACAACAATCATCAACAACCACAACTCATAATCATGAATCCAACCACAAATCAACAACAACATAACATAAATCATCAATTATCACTCTTAACCCTAATTCTCCAATTCTCAAAAACTAAACCTACAACATGTTAAATGAAATTTTCAGAATCATAGACTAAGATTATTGAATGTTAGTCCCACCCTTACCTTAGGATTATTGTGCTCGTGATTTTCAGGTATCAATCCATTAATTGGTTTTGAACCTTCAATCTTTGAACTCTCAATTTTTATTCGTGGGAAGGAAAAAATGAGTAAAAAACCCTTATGAGATCAAGGTCCGGGGGTTGGTTTCGATTAGGGAAGGTGTTAAGCACCCTAAACGACTTCGGTACTCCGAAGGAGCCTCTAACCTAAATTATCTTGTGCTAATTATTTGCTTACTTATTTGTAAAATATTGCCTAAAGTCTAAGTGAAAGAATGGAGGGAGAAGAAGTATGTTTTTTTTGTTGTTTTTATTGATTTGGAAAGACATAAGCCTTTTGCCAACATACCCAAAAGTGGGATCAAAATCATGTAGTTCACCTCAAAAATTTATTTGGTGAGTTAGGTTGATTTTAAAGTTTTTTAAAAAAAATATTTTGAGAAGATAAGATGCCGAAAGGCATAGAAGAAATAAAGATGTGAAGTTGGTTGATTTTAATTACAAAAAGATAAGTTTAAGTGTAGATTAAAGTTGATTGAAAATTTAATTAAGAAAATAAAGGACAAATCTCTTGGGTTAAAATCCAAGGTTTCTTAAGAAAATATTTTTGGTGTTTTTGTTTATTTGATTTTTTTTTTGGAAAACGATTTTTTTAGCTAACGGTAAAAAAAACTATACGTAAAAACGTAGCGGAAAGCGTAAAAATGAAAACGGGGATATTGGATCCCAAAGTAAAAACTCAAACCTAAAATTACTAGTTGTTCAATTTTAAGGTAATTATATTTCAAGTTTTTAATCCTAGTTTGTCACTAATTCATTTTTCGCCTCGATCGCGGTTATAATGAAATGCGGTAAAAATAAAGTGTGTGATAGTGTATGTAACACCCCGTTTCCCAACAACGTAATATTAATATAATAAATCAGAGTAAATCAACAAACGGAGCATTACACTGCTTTTCAAAATTTCATAAACAGAAAATATACTATTTATTTTTCAACAACATTGAATCTCATAAATTTGCAGCGGAAAATTCTTTTCAACATAATATCAATCTCCAACAAATCTTGGCACAAAGGCCTCAACGAAATAAAATATCATTCAACGATACAAAACTCCAACGTCATATTCAAAATTGATACATAATGGAATGAATAAACAAAACAACGTTTCCCCATCCCGTTACGTATCAGAGCCCTAAGACACTTGAGCCAGACATCCTACTAGTCTTCAATACCTGCAAGTTACCCATACGAAGGGCAACATTTACAAGCAGAAGTGGTGAGATTCTAAAAAAATAATAATAGAATTATAATTCATCAATTGAATCTATCACCTAAATATCAACAAAATACTTCAATATACATAATTTTCAATAATCAACAACATTATCATCATCTTCAAACTCAACCAACAACAACAACATCAACAACAACGACAACAACTCAATCAACGATGACGACTATGCAAGACACAACGACGACTAACGACAATGACACAATGCAACCAACGACAGCTACTAATGCAATATGCATGTGGTACCATTTTACGCGTTTGAATGACAAGGCATTCCAGGGCATGAGCCCTCAACAGTTTGAATGGTTAAAGCATTCCAGGGCATGAGCCCTCAACAATTGAACGACAAGGCATTCCAGGGCATAAGCCCTCAACAGTTGAATGATGAACATTCCAGGGCATGAGCCCTCAACAATTTATGAGTATGAATGGACTCGAATTGTGTATATATGCATACAAATCAACAACAACAACTACTGATATGCATAATCAACTATGACATACTCCCCAACTTGGTCAAATGTGACACAACAACTTACACGACAAAATTCATCATCATGGCATAATTCACATAAATCAATCCAATTCATATTTCAAGAAGTTTTTATAAGGTTTAGTGCACATACATAGGTTATACAATATAAAATAAACATTTTAGAATGCTCAGACGGATCCCCTAATGCACGAAACGCGATTCAAAAAGTGGCTGACAAAAGCCCAGCACGCTTGAGCGTGGGTCTGCTCGCTTGAGCGTGCCAAATCACGTAAGGTCAGGTTCTGCACGCTTACTGCTCGCTTACGGTACGCTTAAGCGACCTAAATCACGTGGCTACAGGTTTTGCACGCTTGCTGCTCGCTTATGGCTCGCTTGAGCGTGCGGTCATTTTCAAAATCTGGGCACAAAGTTTGAATGCTCGCTTAAGCGACGGGTTGCTCGCTTAAGCGACCATTCATCTGGGTTAGGAAAAAGCTCTCGGATTTTCTAACCCTATCTCATCCAACCCCAAATTTTCAACCCTTGATCACCCAAATCGTGTTCTAACAATTGTTTACAGGCTCAACATACAACAATGCACAACAAAGAACATAAAACAACAACATCAAACAGCAATTCAATTCATTCTCAACAATGCATTTTCTCCAAAACCTAACTCTCATTCTCTCAATTCCAACTAACATCATGTTAAATCCAAAATCAGAATTATAGCAATACTATTATTGAAAGATAGTCTCACCCTTACCTGAATTTAGATGAACGGTTTATAGAAAATGGATTCTCCCTCTTCCCTTTGCCTCTTCTAGGTTTTCTCCCCCTTCTCTCAAAAACTCTTATTTTTCTTCTTTGTACGTGAAAAATGTTTCTGACTTTTTCTATTCCCTTTCTCAATAAAACATAACCTCCCCCTCATTTTCCTTAACTCCCTTAAATTCTATTAATTCTCAATAACCCCCAAAATTTCAAATAAATAATAATTCTCTCTTATTTCTATTAAATAATAAAAATAACTATATAATAAAATGACAACACACCACATAATCACATAAATCATTTAAAATCGTATAAAATACTTAAAATTAACCAAAAATAATTAAACAACAACTAGGGCGTTACAGTGTCGGTGTATGTGTCGGTGCATATTCTCATTATTTAGATATTTACATAATTCCCTAAATACATTCTAAAGTCTTGCATAAAATAAATGACAAAAAATAAAAATGCGGAAAATTAAATTACATCAAATCCTAAATACACACTAAAAATGATGACAATTAAAAAAATGACAATAAATAAAAATATGCATGAGATGATGAAGAAAAATAATGCAACAATATGAAAATAATAAAAAACGGTAATTAAACAATTAACATGCGACAAAATATTTTGTAGAATTAGAGAAAAAAAAATTATGTGAAAATGATGTGCATATAGTAAAAAAAATGGTGTAAATAGTGAAAAAAGTAGTAAAAAACAAATGACTCAGGCTGGACAGATCTGAACCGTCTGATAGATCAGAGGGTTCAGATCTGATCACAGGAAAGTTCATCACAGTCGCACAATTTTAATCAGGCGGTTATAAAAGAATATGACCAAGGGAGCAAGATCAAGCATACAGGAACCGTTAGATCAAAAGGAAAGAGAGATCTGAAGGCTTATAGAAAGGGAGCATACGGTAAAGGGGTGGGTGTAACGCCCTCTTTATTTATTTAATTATTTTATTAGAGAATATAGTATATTATTATATATTATATGATTTTTGGTGATTATGCAACGTATTTGTGATGTTGTGACGTGATGCTTATTTTATTGTTTAATAAAATAAGATATGTGGTGTTTATATATATATTTATATGAAAAATAAAGATTTGTAGTAAAAATATATATTTTTGAGAGATGGGGTTATATTTATAAATAGAAAGAGTTGTGAGGGTTGAGATAGAATTAGATAAGTTGGGAGGAAGTATTTAAGGAAACTAGGTCAAGGAATTAGGCTGTACGCGTTATCAGACTTTGGAGAAAAAGGGAGGAAACAGCTAAGAGAAGAGAAGTGAAGCTAGGCTGCGATTTCTGCAATTTTTCCAGGTAAGGGTGAGCCTAACTTCAGTAATATTAAGTGTAATTCATCTGTTTGTGATTAGCTAAGGGATTGGGAAGAATTGGAGAGAGTTTCATAAACTAGGGTTTTGATGAATTTGGTGAATTTGATGTGAGAATTGATGTAATTGCTATAGAAACGTGTTACATGTAACACCCCGTTTCCCAAAACAACGTAATAATGATAATATAATCAGAGTTCAACATCAACGGAGTATTACATCTACTTTTCAAAATTTATTTAAATAGAATATAAAACTATTTAAATAACAACAAATCTCATTTTATAAAATCTGCAGCGGAAATCTTTATTTAAAATCATTATCCATCAACTACATCAATATCCTTGGCACAAAGGCCTCAACGTAATAAAATATTATTCAATAATAGTTAAATCTCCAACAACAATAAAGCTTCAACAACATGTTCTTCAAAATATGATACATAAAGGAATGCAAGAAAAGACAACGATTTCCCATCCTGTTACGTATCAGAGCCCTAAGACACAAGAGCCAACATCTCAGTAGCCTTCATTACCTGCACTTGCCCACAAGGCGGCAATTCCAACAGAAGGGGTGAGTTCACAAATCAAAATATAATATATATATATATATATATATATATATAAATCATCAACTTGAATCAAAACACATCAACAAATATATCAATATCCATACTTATATGGCATCATCGTTCATCAACAATATTACTTCATTTTAAATAATTACAACAACAACTCTTGTGGCGACATCTCACCAACAACAACGCTCACCGACACCGACTATGCAACGACATCAACTATGCAACGACCTCAACTATAAATGCAATATGCATGTGGTACCATTTTTACGCGCGTTGAATGACAAGCATTCCAGGGCATGAGCCCTCAACAGTTGGATGGTTAAAGCATCCCAGGGCATAAGCCCTCAACAGGTGAATGATAAACATTCCAGGGCAATAAGCCCCCAACGGGTGAATGATAAACATTCCAGGGCAATAAGCCCCCAACAAATGCATATGAGTATGAATGGACTCAGTGGTGTATATCAGCATACAACCCAACAACATCTAATGGTGTATATCAGCATACAACCAACAACAACTACTTAGGACGTCTAAAATTGTGTCTAACAACTATGACACACTCCCCAACTGGATAACACCACTCAACAACATCAAAGGCAACTCAACTTAGCAAGGTATAATTATTTGCACGCAAGCATACATAATTCCATCTTATTCATCTTCATATACGAGTTTTACCATTTAAACAATGTTAAATAAATCCAACAAACATATTAGGAAGCTTAGGTTTGGGTTAGGAATGTAACGCCCATTTTTGATTATTTAGTTATTTGATTTATTTGAGAAATTGCTATATATTTTTATATATATTATGTGATGTTAAGTGAAGATTTAGGATGTTTTTATGTGACGTGGCGACGTATTTTATTGTTTAATAAAATAAGATTTGAAAATAAAATAAAATATTTAGTTGTGGGTTAGTTTTGGATTTTAGAGAATTATGTGGGAGAAAAGTAAATAAGATAAGATTTGTTGGGAGTATAAAAAGGGAAAATTAGGTTAGAAGTCAGTATACGCGTTGTCAGAGTTTTGGAAAAAGAGGAAAACGGACGTGAAGTGAGAAGAGACCTTTGAGGGCTGCGATTTCTGCTTATTACCAGGTAAGGGTGAGCCTAGCACTTAATTATATTGATCTGTAATGCATCTAATCAGGATTAACAACATAGGATTGGATTTTGAGAGAATTGGAATTAGGTTAAAATTGAGGAAAATCATGAAAATAGGTCATTAAGCTGTAGAACAGATGTTTAGAATGAGTACAGAACATAGATTATCCTTAACAATGATGTTTCTGAGAGTTTAGACGTTTAAGATGATGAATTTGGGACTTTTTGGGTGAATTTTCGCAGAAGCCGTAGCAGACTGTTCGTCGCTCGCCTGAGGCGAGCTATGCACTCGCCGCGGCGAGTAGACCTAGTTTACTCGCGAGGCGAGCAACCCAGCTCGCCATAGCGAGCAGTACCCTAGAGCTCGCGAGGCGAGCATTCCCACTCGCCATAGCGAGTTGTGTCAGAACCCAGAACCCTGTTCTGTTTGCGAACTGTTTCGCATAGAACCTTGAGAGATGACCTTTGGGGTAGCTTCTGGGACCTTTGATAATGTTTATTATAAACTGTAACGATGAATACATGATAACTGAGATGATTTTGATGGTTTCATGCCACTTATGTGTGATATATGAATTGTTTCAGCTATAAATGTTTGACTTATTTGAGATGTTTGCTCTATGGATGTTATTTGAATGATGTGATTACTGCCATGTTGCTGTTTACTTTTGTATAGTTGCTGCATGTGTCAGTCCTTGATGTTTAAGATGAATATGCAACGTATGATGTTAACTTGTTTAAGTTAAAAAGTATTGAGTCTCATGCATACTCATTCTATGATGGGGGCTTATGCCCTGGAGTTTTTACTCACCAGCGACGAGGGCTTATGCCCTGGAGCTTTGCTCACCAGCGACGAAGGCTTATGCCTTGGAGTATATTTATGCTCATAGCGACGAGGGCTCATGCCCTGGATTGGTACCACATGCATATAAGACGTAGGGTTGCATAGTCAAGTGATGATGTCGAGTCGAGTCGTCTACTATGTTTATTATGATGTTTATTGAGATGTATATGATGATGATTATGATGATGCTAAATGATGTATAGTTTATGTTGATGCTTGAATGCTAGATGTTTATCTGAGATATGTGAAATTGTGTTGATTGTTGATTGTGATTATTTAATTACATGTTTAATATAATTATTTGTGAATCTCACCCCTTCTGCTGGAATTGCCGCCTAGTGGGCAAGTGCAGGTAACCAAGATTAGGTGCAAACGTGTGAGGATTTCTGCAGTCGAGTCTAGGTGCTCTGATACGTAACGGGATAGGGGATCTTCTTTATTTTCTCTGTTCCTTGCGTATTGTGTTATTTTACATGCTTATGTTTATTTTGAAGATTTTGCTAATAAGATGTTGATGAGGCCTGCGTGCCAAAGACTTTTGAGATGTTTTTCCATAAGATTATTCCGCTGCGATAATAATTAATATTTTATGAAGATTTAATGTTTATTTATTCATTAACATGAGATGTTTCTAGAAATGTGATGCCCTGTTTATGTGCTTACTCTGATGCATGATTATCTTTTTAAAGAAATTTTTATGTTGGGAAAACGGGGTTTTACAATTGGTATTAGAGCAGGTCGGTCCGTCCGGCCAATTAGAGAGTCGAGAGACGTTGTCTTAGAGTTAGAATACTATTATTGTATTATTCTAACTTATGTTTGCTTTGTAGAGGATTAAGATGGCTGGAAGAAATGACGCTGCAATTGCTGCTGCCTTGGAAGCTGTTGCTCAAGCTGTGGGACAGCAGCCAAACCCGAATGCCGGTGCTAGTGCGGAGGTCCGTATGCTGGAGACCTTCTTGAGAAACCATCCTCCTACCTTCAAGGGGAGATATGATCCGGATGGAGCCCAGACGTGGCTCAAAGAGATAGAGAGGGTGTTCAGGGTGATGCAGTGCACGGAGGTGCAGAAGGTGCGTTTCGGTACGCACATGCTGGCTGAGGAGGCGGACGATTGGTGGATTAGTCTTCTACCTACCCTGGAGCAGGACGGTGCTGAGGTGACCTGGGCAGTGTTTAGGAGAGAGTTCCTCAACAGATATTTTCCTGAGGATGTGCGGGGCAAGAAAGAGATAGAATTTTTAGAGCTAAAGCAAGGGAGCATGTCTGTGACTGAATATGCTGCAAAATTTGTGGAGCTGGCCAAGTTTTATCCACACTACTCTGCTGAGACCGCCGAATTTTCTAAGTGTATTAAGTTTGAGAACGAGTTGCGAGCTGATATCAAGAGGGCTATAGGGTATCAGAAGATTAGAAACTTCTCTGAGTTAGTGAGCAGCTGCAGGATTTACGAGGAGGACAGGAAGGCTCGTTAAGGGGCAGCAAAGTCGTCCTAAGCCCTACAGTGCCCCCGCAGATAAGGGCAAACAGCGAGTTAATGAAGAGAGGAGACCTGTGAAGAAAGATGCTCCTGCTGAGATAGTTTGCTATACTTGTGGCGTGAAAGGCCATAAGAGTAATGCTTGTCCTAGAGAGGTGAAGAGGTGTTTTCGTTGTGGCAAGAAGGGTCATACTACTGCTGATTGCAAGCGTGGAGATATTGTATGCTTTAATTGCAATGAGGAAGGTCACATTGGGTCCCAGTGCACACAACCTAAGAAGACTCAGACTACTGGGAGAGTTTTTGCTTTGACTGGTACGCAGACGGAGAGCGAGGATCGCTTGATCAGAGGTACTTGTTATTTTGATAATATACCTTTAGTTGCTATCATTGATACTGGTGCTACGCATTGTTTTGTTGCTCTTGATTGTGCTGCTAAGTTGAATCTTGTTGTATCTGATATGAATGGGGAGATGGTTGTCGAAACTCCAGCTAAGGGTTCGGTGATTACTTCCCTTGTATGTTTGAGATGTCATGTGTAACGCCCGCTTTGAACTATTTTATTTATTTAATTATTTGATTGAGTTTAGAGTCTTTTTAAATAATTTATTTGATTTATGGTGATGTGTGTTATTTTTGTGTTATATGTTGGTGTTTTAGTTGCATATTATATTATAATATATATGTTATTTGGTGTAGAGATATTATGTTATTTGGTGTAAAAATATATTCGTTATGTGGTGTAGAAATACTATGTTATTTGTTAAAAAAAATATATATATGTTATTTGGTGTAGAAATATTATGTTATTTGGTGTGAAAATATATTTGTTATGTGGTGTAGAAATACTATGTTATTTGTTATAAAAATATATGTGTTATTTGGTGTAGAAATATATATGTTATTTTGTGTAAAAATATATTGTGTTATTTGTTATAGAAATATGTTTGTTATGTAGAGATATATTTGTTATAGAAATATATTCGTTATTTGGTTTGAAAATATATTTGTTATTTGTGTAGAAATATATATATATTATCTAGTGTAGAAATATATTTGTTTTAGAAATAATTAGCTATGATGATATAATATAATATATATTTTGATGATGTGTGCTTTTATGTATTTTTAGTATTATCTTATTTGATTTATAATATAATATATTTAATTAAATATGGGTTGTTACATAATTTTAGAGAATTTGAGGGAAGGAGTAGAAATAATATAAGATGAGTAAGAGAATATAAATAAGAGAATTAGGGTTAGAATTATTTAGTACGTGATATAACTTTTGGAGAAACCTAGAGAAAAAGAGAGGAGGCGCGAAGGAGAGAAGAAAAACCTAAGAAGAACGCAGCTTGATTCAGGAGACCAAATTAAGGTAAGGGTGAGCCTAGCTTTCATTATATTAAACTGTAATTCAATTCAATTATGATTAACAAGAGAAGGATGAGTTTTTGAGAAATAATGAAAACTAGTTTAGGTTTCGAATTGAGTTTCTAGTCTTAAAAAGAGTGGATAATCTAGCAGGTTAATGAATAATTAATGTTCTAATGATAGGATAATCATAGGGTGATGTTTAAGGTCATGTTTTGAGGGTATTGGATGGAAAACGGAGTAGAAAAGGTTTCCCCAAGGCGAAACCGCAACTGAACTGCGATTTTGCTGTCGCTGTGCAAAACACGTTACTTGTTGTCTCAGTTTGACAGGTTTAAGTTCCGAACTGGGTTTAGGTGTCTTCATTAAAGTTGTAGATATAATGTTAGCTTTCACTAGCCTTTGGAGTGACTCAATTTAAGCTTTTAGAACTCTAGATATGATTAAAATACTACAAAGGGGTCAACAGGCTCGTTCTCTTTTCGATTTTCTGTAACTGAAAAACTAAAATAAAAACTGGGACTTTTCTGTTCATAATTAGCTTTTTATGTCTTCACGAAAGTTGTAGATAATTGAGTTAACTTTTTAATGGCTTCAGAGTGACTCAAAAATGTTTTGTGAATCTTCAGTTATGATAAAAACACTCCAAGTAGGTCTTGGAAAAAACAGCATTTTCTGTTTCACGTTCTTGTGTCTTTTTCATACATTTCTGTTCCGAAATGGGTCTTGGTGTAAACACAAAAGTTGTAGGTAATTGAGTTAGATTTCTAATGGCTCTGGAGTGACTAGAAAATTATTTGTAGATTTTGAGTTATGATGAAAATAGTCCAAGTAGGTCTTGAGAAAACTTTAAGAAAACTTAGCATAACTAATCCCAAGTTAGTCCAAAGACTTAGGGTTGGTTTCCAAACTTCAAAATTAGGTATTAAGGATTGAGTTGAGGTGTTTTATGAGTATTTGGCTTATGTCTTATTTAATCATACTTGATTACTTTTGAAAAATGTTATTGCTTATGAATTATAAATGATGAGTGCATAATGTGCCATACTTATAAAGTTAATGTGATGATTTGATGTTGTTGATAATGATTATGAATCATATGTGCATTATGTGAACTATATTGTAATATACGTGATGCCTAAATGATGAATTTTTGATGTTATATGATTGATGATTTGCTGCCATGTTGCTGTTATTATTTAATTAAAGCTGCATGAGTCGGTCTATGATGTGAGGTGTTGTCCAATTTGTTGGAGTCATATGAGAAGTGTCGTGATGTCTAAGACGTAAGTGATTGAGTCTCATGCATACTCATTCAGAGATGAGGGCTTATGCCCTGGAGTTTTTACTCACCAGCGACGAGGGCTTATGCCCTGGAGCTTTTGCTCACTAGCGACGAGGGCTTATGCCCTAGGAGTATATTTATGCTCAAAGCGACGAGGGCTTATGCCCTGGATTGGTACCACATGCATATAAGATGTCTAAGATGTTTAAGATGTTAGAGTTGCATAGTCGAGTTGCATTGTCGAGTCGAGTTGTCTAAGATGTTTTGTGATGATGTTCTTTGATGATGATTAAGATGTTTTGTGATGATGATTCTTTGATGATGTTTAAGATGTTTAGTGATGATATTCTTGATGTTGCTTAAGATGTTATGAAATAAATATTTGAGACGTGCTTATATGTTAATTGTTGTTAAACTTAATTGTTGAATTATCTGCTTATTATATTGTTTGTGAATCTCACCCCTTCTGTTGGAATTGCCGCCTTGTGGGCAAGTGCAGGTAACCAAGATTAGGTGCAGTCGTGTGAGGCATTCCTCACTGTGTCTTAGGTGCTCTGATATGTAACGGGATGGGGAATCTTGTCAAATGCTTTTCTGTTCCTTGCATGTCAATTATAATTTTATAAAGACTAATTTTAGATGAACTTTTGAAATGTTATGAAGAGGCCTGCGTGCCAAGACTTTTAAGATTCCGCTGTAATGTTTTGAGAAGTTTAATAACTATTTTTTGATGAATGAATTGTTATTCAATTCCTTTGAGATGTTTTAAGAAAGTGATACTCCGTTTATGTGCAAACTCTGATTTAATTTACGAAATTTTTACGTTGGGAAAACGGGGTGTTACATCATGTGTCTATGTTTGGTCGTGATTTTGAGATTGATTTAGTGTGTCTACCGTTGGTTGGGATGGATGTGATCTTGGGGATGAATTGGTTAGAGTACAATCATGTTCTGATTAATTGTTTTAGCAAGACGGTGCATTTTTCTTCTCCCGAGGAAGAGAGTGGCGCAGAGTTCCTATCTACTAAACAGTTGAAGCAGCTGGAACGCGATGGAATTATGATGTTTTCTTTGATGGCGTCTTTATCTATTGAGAATCAGGCAGTGATTGATAAGCTACAAGTGGTATGCGATTTTCCTGAAGTTTTCCCAGATGAGATTCCTGATGTGCCTCCGGAAAGAGAAGTTGAATTTACGATCGATCTTGTTCCTGGAACGAAGCCTGTGTCTATGACGCCTTATCGTATGTCAGCTTCTGAGTTGGCGGAGCTAAAGAAACAGTTAGAGGATTTGCTTGATAAGAAGTTCGTGAGACCAAGTGTTTCGCCGTGGGGAGCTCCAGTGTTATTAGTCAAGAAGAAAGATGGAAGTATGAGGTTGTGCATCGACTATCGTCAGTTGAATAAAGTAACGATAAAGAATAGGTATCCACTTCCGAGAATTGACGACTTGATGGATCAGTTGGTGGGTGCTTGTGTGTTTAGCAAGATAGATTTGAGATCGGGTTATCATCAGATTAAAGTGAAAGATGAGGATATGCAGAAGACGGCATTTAGGACGCGTTATGGGCATTTTGAGTATACGGTGATGCCTTTCGGTGTTACTAACGCACCTGGCGTATTTATGGAGTATATGAATAGAATCTTCCATGCTTATTTGGATCGTTTTGTTGTGGTATTCATCGATGATATTCTGGTTTACTCTAAGACTGAAGAAGATCATGCTGAGCATTTGAAGATCGTCTTGCAAGTGTTGAAAGAAAAGAAGCTTTTTGCTAAGTTGTCTAAGTGTGAGTTCTGGTTGAAAGAAGTAAGTTTTCTTGGTCATGTTATTTCTGGCAATGGCATTGCGGTTGACCCGTCTAAAGTTGAAGCGGTATCGCAATGGGAGACTCCTAAGTCGGTTACAGAGATTAGAAGCTTCTTCGGTCTAGCTGGTTATTATCGAAGATTTATTGAAGGATTTTCTAAGTTGGCTCTTCCGTTAACGCAGTTGACGTGTAAAGGTAAATCTTTTGTGTGGGATGTTCATTGTGAGAACAGTTTTAATGAGTTGAAGAAACGTTTGACGACGGCTCCAGTCTTGATTTTGCCGAAGTCTGATGAACCTTTTGTGGTATATTGTGATGCGTCCAAGTTGGGTTTAGGTGGTGTACTTATGCAAGATGGTAAAGTGGTAGCTTATGCTTCAAGGCAATTGAGGATTCATGAGAAGAATTATCCGACGCATGACTTAGAGTTGGCAGCTGTGGTCTTTGTATTGAAAATATGGAGACATTACTTGTATGGTTCGAGGTTTGAGGTGTTTAGTGATCACAAGAGTTTGAAGTACTTGTTTGACCAGAAGGAATTGAATATGAGGCAGCGAAGGTGGCTTGAATTGTTGAAAGATTATGACTTTGGTTTGAATTATCATCCGGGCAAAGCTAATGTGGTTGCAGATGCCTTGAGTAGGAAGACCTTGCATATGTCTGCCATGATGGTGAAGGAGTTTGAATTGCTTGAACAGTTTAGAGATTTGAGCTTAATCTAGGAGAGAACACCTCAGAGTGTAAAGCTGGGAATGCTGAAGATTGATAGCGATTTCTTGAAGAGTATCAAAGAGGCACAGAAAGAAGATGTCAAGTTTGTGGACTTGTTGGTTGCTAGTAATCAGACGGAAGATAGTGACTTTAGAGTTGATGATCAAGGAGTGTTGAGATTTCGAGGTAGAATTTGCATACCTGATAATGAGGAAATGAAGAAGATGATCCTCGAAGAGAGTCATAGAAGTAGCTTGAGTATTCATCCGGGAGCTACGAAGATGTATCATGATTTAAAGAAGATGTTTTGGTGGTCTGGTTTGAAACGTGACGTGGCACAGTTTGTTTATTCTTGTTTGGTTTGTCAGAAATCGAAGGTTGAGCATCAGAAACCTGCTGGTATGATGGTACATTTAGATGTGCCAGAGTGGAAATGGGATAGTATATCCATGGATTTCGTGACGAGCTTGCCGAATACTCCTAAAGGGAATGACGCTATTTGGGTGAGTGTTGATAGATTGACGAAGTCGGCTCATTTTCTACCGATTAATATTACTTTTCCTGTTGCCCAGTTGGCAGAGATCTATGTCAAGGAGATTGTGAAGTTGCATGGTGTTCCTTCGAGCATCGTATCAGATAGAGACCCGAGGTTTACTTCTAGATTTTGGAAGAGTTTGCAAGAGGCGTTAGGTTCTCAGTTGAGGTTGAGTTCGGCTTATCATCCGCAGACAGATGGTCAGTCGGAGAGGACGATTCAGTCGTTGGAAGATTTGTTGAGAGTGTGTGTACTTGAGCAAGGAGGAACTTGGGATAGTCATCTTCCATTGATAGAGTTCACGTACAACAACAGTTATCATTCGAGTATTGGGATGGCACCCTTTGAGGCTTTGTATGGGCGGAGATGCAGAACTCCGTTGTGTTGGTTTGAGTCAGGCGAGAATGTGATGTTAGGACCGGAAATTGTTCAGCAGACTACTGAGAAAGTAAGAATGATCCAAGAGAAGATGAAAGCGTCGCAGAGTCGACAAAAGAGTTACCATGACAAGCGTAGGAAGGACCTTGAGTTCCAAGAGGGAGATCATGTGTTCCTGAGAGTGACTCCTATGACCGGTGTTGGACGTGCGTTGAAGTCAAAGAAGTTAACCCTGAAATTTATTGGTCCATATCAGATATCATAGAGGATTGGGGCGGTGGCCTATCGTGTTGGATTGCCACATCATTTGTCGAATTTGCACGACGTGTTCCATGTGTCGCAACTGAGGAAGTATGTTCCGGATCCGTCTCATGTGATCCAGAGTGATGATGTGCAAGTTAGGGACAACCTTACGGTTGAGACCTTACCAGTGAGGATTGATGATAGAAAGACGAAGACGCTGAGGGGCAAGGAGATACCTCTCGTTAGAGTCGTTTGGTCGGGAGCGACCGGCGAAAGCTTGACGTGGGAGTTAGAGAGTAAGATGCTAGAGTCGTACCCTGAGTTGTTTGCTTGAGGTAATTTTCGAGGACGAAAATCTTTTAAGTTGGGGAGAGTTGTAACGCCCATTTTTGATTATTTAGTTATTTGATTTATTTGAGAAATTGCTATATATTTTTATATATATTATGTGATGTTAAGTGAAGATTTAGGATGTTTTTATGTGACGTGGCGACGTATTTTATTGTTTAATAAAATAAGATTTGAAAATAAAATAAAATATTTAGTTGTGTGTTAGTTTTGGATTTTAGAGAATTATGTGGGAGAAAAGTAAATAAGATAAGATTTGTTGGGAGTATAAAAAGGGAAAATTAGGTTAGAAGTCAGTATACGCGTTGTCAGAGTTTTGGAAAAAGAGGAAAACGGACGTGAAGTGAGAAGAGACCTTTGAGGGCTGCGATTTCTGCTTATTACCAGGTAAGGGTGAGCCTAGCACTTAATTATATTGATCTGTAATGCATCTAACCAGGATTAACAACATAGGATTGGATTTTGAGAGAATTGGAATTAGGTTAAAATTGAGGAAAATCATGAAAATAGGTCATTAAGCTGTAGAACAGATGTTTAGAATGAGTACAGAACATAGATTATCCTTAACAATGATGTTTCTGAGAGTTTAGACGTTTAAGATGATGAATTTGGGACTTTTTGGGTGAATTTTCGCAGAAGCCGTAGCAAACTGTTCGTCGCTCGCCTGAGGCGAGCTATGCACTCGCCGCGGCGAGTAGACCTAGTTTACTCGCGAGGCGAGCAACCCAGCTCGCCATAGCGAGCAGTACCCTAGAGCTCGCGAGGCGAGCATTCCCACTCGCCATAGCGAGTTGTGTCAGAACCCAGAACCCTGTTCTGTTTGCGAACTGTTTCGCATAGAACCTTGAGAGATGACCTTTGGGGTAGCTTCTGGGACCTTTGATAATGTTTATTATAAACTGTAACGATGAATACATGATAACTGAGATGATTTTGATGGTTTCATGCCACTTATGTGTGATATATGAATTGTTTCAGCTATAAATGTTTGACTTATTTGAGATGTTTGCTCTATGGATGTTATTTGAATGATGTGATTACTGCCATGTTGCTGTTTACTTTTGTATAGTTGCTGCATGTGTCAGTCCTTGATGTTTAAGATGAATATGCAACGTATGATGTTAACTTGTTTAAGTTAAAAAGTATTGAGTCTCATGCATACTCATTCTATGATGGGGGCTTATGCCCTGGAGTTTTTACTCACCAGCGACGAGGGCTTATGCCCTGGAGCTTTGCTCACCAGCGACGAAGGCTTATGCCTTGGAGTATATTTATGCTCATAGCGACGAGGGCTCATGCCCTGGATTGGTACCACATGCATATAAGACGTAGGGTTGCATAGTCAAGTGATGATGTCGAGTCGAGTCGTCTACTATGTTTATTATGATGTTTATTGAGATGTATATGATGATGATTATGATGATGCTAAATGATGTATAGTTTATGTTGATGCTTGAATGCTAGATGTTTATCTGAGATATGTGAAATTGTGTTGATTGTTGATTGTGATTATTTAATTACATGTTTAATATAATTATTTGTGAATCTCACCCCTTCTGCTGGAATTGCCGCCTCGTGGGCAAGTGCAGGTAACCAAGATTAGGTGCAGACGTGTGAGGATTTCTGCAGTCGAGTCTAGGTGCTCTGATATGTAACGGGATAGGGGATCTTCTTTATTTTCTCTGTTCCTTGCGTATTATGTTATTTTACATGCTTATGTTTATTTTGAAGATTTTGCTAATAAGATGTTGATGAGGCCTGCGTGCCAAAGACTTTTGAGATGTTTTTCCATAAGATTATTCCGCTGCGATAATAATTAATATTTTATGAAGATTTAATGTTTATTTATTCATTAACATGAGATGTTTCTAGAAATGTGATGCCATGTTTATGTGCTTACTCTGATGCATGATTATCTTTTTAAAGAAATTTTTATGTTGGGAAAACGAGGTGTTACAAGGAACACTTAGAAAAATCACACAAAATGGTCGCACAGGACCCAGCTCGCTTAAGCGAAGCTCTGCTCGCTTGAGAGAGTCAAATGACGAAAGTTTGGGTTTTGCTCGCTTACAATTCGCTTAAGCGAACGGCTAATTTTCAAAATTCTGGGCAAAATTCGCGTTGCTCGCTTAAGCGACGGGTAACTCGCTTAAGCGACCTAAATGACGAAACATCAGGTTTTGCACGCTTGGAGTTCGCTTGCAGCTCGCTTGAGCGAACGGGCGCGAAACAATTCTGGGCAACTACAAAGGCATCTCGCTTCAGCGACGGGTAGCTTCGCTTAAGCGAAGCTTCATCTGGACAGACTAAAACCTACGATTCTCAAACTCCTCTTTCTACCAAAAACCCAATTTTGATCCCCCAATCGCCCAAAATGATTTGTTACATTGTTTATGGGTTCTACATACAACCAAACATCAGAAACAACTCATAGAAACATCATCAACAACATAATTCAACAACAATGAGCATTTTTCATGTTATTAACCCTAAATCAACATTCACCATTTTCAGTCCAATTTCATGAAATCATACATATATATATTAACAATTGAAATGCTAGCCCACCCTTACCTCAATTCAGCGAATTCTACAACAAAAATAGATGGATTCTCTCTTCCTAGCTCTTCCCTTGGCTTCTTCTTGGCTTCTCTCAAAAACTTGTTTTCTTACTGATACGTGAAAATGTTTTTGTTTGTCTGACTCTTTCCTATTTTCTTTTCCCACAAAACATAACCTCCCTTTTCTCTTAACTCCCTCCTTAAAACTCATTAATCCTAATTAACCCCCATAATTCTAAATAATTATTATATTCTTCCTATTTTATTAAATAACAAAAATCACACAAATAATTATAAAACAAAGCACACACCACATATTCACATAATCATTTAAAATTCACATAAAACATTCAAAGCAACCAAAAATAGTAAAATACAAATTAGAGCGTTACATTACAGAACCTAGATTGCAACCAAAAATAGTAAAATACAAATTAGAGCGTTACATTACAGAACCTAGATTAATCACTAGAATAACATTGTTGATGAATTAAAGGCTTAACATGAGAGAATTGAGATGAGTGGGTGAGAATTGGAGCAAACCCGTAGTGAACCTGTCATCGCTCGCCTGTGGCGAGTAATTCACTCGCCGTGACGAGTAAGCCTTGCATCGCTCGCGAGGCGAGCTGCACAGCTCGCTGTGGCGAGCAACGCCCTTCTGCTCGCGAGGCGAGCCAACTAGCTCGCCGTGGCGAGTAACTTTTGGAAGTTGAGTTTTTTTTTGCCAAACTTTAGATGGTTTTAAGTGCCTTAATATTTATAAGAAAGACCTGTGAAGTTGTTAGGATCGAATTGGACTTAGGGAACCTTAAAACGAAGATTTTAGGCGAAAAATGTCAAAAAGGCCGAGAGCACCCAGATTGCTCGCCTGTAGCTCGCCCCCAGCTCGCCCTTGGCGAGTAGCTTCTTGAGAGAGCTCGCCGTAGCGAGCAGATCACTCGCTGTTGCGAGTTAGTGCATTTCTGGACTGTTGCTTAGTTTTGCGATCTGTTTCGCATGGGACTTTGAGAGTACACCTTTGGGTAGTGATAGAGATGTTTTATGACTTAAGATGCATTCTGTAATGATAATTAATGATGGTTCATTGACGTTAATAATGATGCGATGTATTGCTTATATTTAAATGATTTAAAAGCATGATGTTAAGTGATGTTGATGATGTTATGTGCCTTTGTATATGTGTTAAATGAGTGGAACTTCTGCCATGTATTTATTATAATTTGCATGTGTCAGCCTTGAGTTGTTAACGATGTTTGGGAAGTTATGTTAACTTGTTTAAGATGTTATAGAGTCGTGTCCATGCATTTGCATATTATGAGACGGTGGAGCTTTTGCTCAAGCGACGGTGGAGCATTTGCTCAAAGCGACGGTGAAGCATATTAATGCTTATATATGGTACCACATGCATGATGTCAAGATGTTAGAGTTGCATTTAGTTGAGTCAAATTGTTGACATGTTATGAGACGATGTTTTGAGACGATGATGTGCTATTTGAGATGTTTATGACGACGATGTTAACCTTGTGTTTAACGATGTGATATATGTGATGAGTTTATGCTGTTAATCATAAATGTTGAATTATATGTTAATATTTCTGTTGTGAATCTCACCCCTTCTGTTGGAATTGCCGCCTTGTGGGCAAGTGCAGGTAACCAAGCTTAGGTGCGCCGATGTGAGGAGTCCACGTGTGATGTCTAGGTGCTCTGATACGTAACGGGATGGGGTCTTGTTAAGAGTCTATTCCTTATGTATCATTTGATGAAACTATTTTGTGACTTTAAGATTTGAGATGAATTTATGAGACTTTTATGAGGCCTAGGGCCAAGACCTTTTTGAAGGATTTGATTTATGATTTCTGCTGCTATGTGATTGAATATTTTGCAAGGGATAAACTAATATTTATTTTTTTAAAGATTTTGATGTTAAGAATGTGACACTCCTTTGTGATGTACTCTGATTTATGTGTTTATTTAAATAAAAATTTTAAGTCGGGAAATTGGGGTGTTACAGTGGGTAGGTTTGCACGAAATTATAGAGGTATAAATACCTCTAATCCAATCCAGCAAGCCATTTTCCCAACTTCCTTCTCTCTATACTCTCTCTCTAACTAAACTTTCTCTCATCTCTCTCTTCTCATTTTCTAGAAAAAATGAAGAACAAGGGATGATCTTCATCCCTTCCGACGAGTTCATCGCTCCGGCGTGGTGGTCGGGCGGCGCCGTCGCACCGGAACTATGAAACAGCTCCGATTTTAATTTTTTTTCAGTTTTGAACATCCATTTTCTTCTACTTCTCAAATATCAACTTAGATTTTGACAAAGATCAACCAAAAACCCTAGATCTAGATTTAAAGTTTCGAAAATTTTTAACCCAAAAATGAAAATAAAACGCCAACATATGCTAATACCTTTTCTCACCTCTTGTTCGATCTGGTTTCTTTTGAGAATAAACGAAACGGCCTCTGTTTGGGGGAAACGCGTTCGAATGGTTGAATCTGATGATGAAGTTGTTGTTGTAGATCTGGTAGAGCTCGAAATATGATATAGTGTGTAGTGGTTTATGTTGGAGGATTCGAATTTGTGCTGGATGTATGGGAAATCCGAAACTGTGAATTGTTTTTAAGGATGATGAGTTTTTTTAGCTTCTGAAAAAAAAAAAAAAAAAAAGAATGTTCAAGATGAAACCTTATGAGTGTTCATGATTTTTACTTTCTTTGCGGTTTTTTGATCCTAAAATTCGGCCAGAGTACATGAGATTAGGGTTTATGAATTTTTTGCGGCTGTGTACAGTAATTTCTGACTCCCAACGATTGCAATTAATGCTGCTATTTATAGGCTACTTTTTAGGGTTGGATCAGATGATGTGTCCTTTTGGACAATTTTGGACAAAAATGCCCCTGCAGTTGGGCTGGACTAGACTTGGACTAAAAAAGGACTAAAAAACTTCTAAAAATGATTAAAACACCCATAATAATTAATAATAATAATAATAATAAAACGAAAATTAAAAATAAAAATAAAAAGAAGACTTAAAAATAAAATAAAATGAAAGTAAAATAAAATATAAAAAAATAAAATTGTCCCTTCGGAACCAAAATGAGGTATTTTAAAATACCTCTGCCGAAATTTCGTCTGAAACGTGGGAAAGTAAATATTTTTGAAATACGAACGAAAGATTTCGAGCGTGAATAAAACTAGAAATAACAAGCGAACATGAAGAAAATTTGAAACGCAAAATAGAATTCGAGAAATAGAAATAAAAATTAACGTGACGAGCATTTAAATGCGACTAAAAAAGTAAATAAAAATTGAGAAGTAAAATAATCAACACAACGACTGTTAAAAAAAATGCGAAAGAAAAGTGAATCAAAAGGAACAACGGCGAATGAAATGAATTTTGAAATAAACTCTAAAATGCATTTAAGAGGGGGACCCTGGTCAAAATTTGGGGTATGACAGATGCCCCTATTTAAGTTTCTCCGTCACGGTGATTTGAAAAGATGAAATTTTTTAAATCAACAGGTCGAAGAGACTTAAATATTAAGTACACCAATTTTGACCAGCGGAAAAGGTAAGTAGAGCACAAGTTAAAAGATATCACTAGGGAGGAAAAGTTGCCTACTACCGTTGAAATGGCAATAGTCAAGGATGCATAAATCTTCCGATAACTTTTGAAATAGTAACCGAAGGTTTGCAGAAAATAAAGTTTTGTCGATTACTTTTGAAATAGTAACCGGAAATTTGCTGAAAGTAAAGTTTGGTCGATTACTTTTGAAATAGTAACCAAAGGTTTGCAGAAATAAAGTTTTGGTGGATTACTTTTGAAATAGTAACCGAAGATTTGCTGAAAATAAAGTTTTGGTCGATTACTTTTGAAATAGTAACCGAAGGTTTGCAAAAATAAAGTTTTGGTCAATTACTTTTGAAGTAGAAACCAAGGATTTGTTGAAAATAAAGTTTTGGTCGATTACTTTTGAAGTAGTAACCGAAGATTTGCAAAAAATAAAGTTTTTGTCGGTTACTTTTGAAATAGTAACTGACAGTTTGCTGAAAATAAAGTTTTTGTCGATTACTTTTGAGGTAGTAACCGACAAATTGCTGAAAATAAAGTTTTGGTCGATTACTTTTGAAGTAGTAACCGAAGGTTTGCTGAAAATAAAGTTTTTGTCGATTACTTTTGAAATAGTAACCGACAGTTTCCTGAAAATAAAGTTTTTGTCGATTACTTTTGAAGTAGTAACCGACGAATTGCTGAAAATAAAGTTTTGGTCGATTACTTTTGAAGTAGTAACTGACGGTTTGCTGAAAAATAAAGTTTTTGTCGATTACTTTGGAAATAGTAACCGACAGTTTGCTGAAAATAAATTTTTTGTCGATTACTTTTGAAGTAGTAACCGATGGATTGCTGAAAATAAAGTTTTGGTCGATTACTTTTGAAGTAGTAACCGACGGTTTGCTGAAAAATAAAGTTTTTGTCGATTACTTTTGAAATAGTAATCAACAAATATGCAGAAAATAAATATGCAAGGAGGAAACATGTGTTTAACCAAAACAAACAAGATAAGGTTTGAAAAGATAATGGAGGAAATGGGGAAAGTATTTGGTAAACTGATTAAAGGATGAGACTTGCCACTTGAAACAAAATGATTGGTCGACAGTTTGGTCAGACATAAAAGGGGATAATGTATAAAGTAAAGACAATGCAAACATATATGAACTTAAATGCGAGCTACAAATGCATGAATATATGAGATTTGTATGGTGAAAGAAAACAGTAAACTGTGGGGACAAGATTGGACAGGTCAAAGAAGGAAGTGACCCGACGTCGTATCATGAACACTCAACAAGCTTCTATGGAAATTCCATTGCAGGGAGTGCGTCAAAAACCAAACGAGATATCACCCTTCAGAGTCAACAACCTTGAGCGAAACCAAAACTCAAACCGATAAAATACTGATGGGATAACGTTCCAAAAATTCAAATGTTGTCAGAGTGCAGACTATAAGACAAAAGTTGACGAGAATCGCCATTTCTGAACTGAAAATGAGTACCTTCGAGAAAAATAAAACCAAGCTTTCATAGTCTTTTTTTTTTTTACATCCCGAACTTTTGCCTGGACCGCCCTTTCAGGTTTTCGATCCACCGGGAATATATTTTCTTTTTGTATGCCCCTAATTTTTGCATATACCGCCCTTTCGGGTTTTCAATCCATCGGGGTGCTCATTTTTGGCTTAAGCCGCCCTTTCAGGTTTTCGACCTAGCGAGCTTTCTTTTTCTTTTTTTCCTTTTATTTTTTATTTTTTTAGCAATGACTATGTTTCTTTTGTAGGACAAACTGCTCCCGAGACAACTGGCAACATACTTCCACGATACCCGAATCTACAAGTAATATGTTTGACATCTTTGTTTTTTTTCAAAAAGGAAACAAAATGAAGTTTTTTTATTTTTTTTATTTTTAGTTTTTGCTTCACGTATCAACATTTAAAAATGGAAGAAAGATCACACATAGAAATAAATAAGAATTCCAAATAAATGGGCTCTGGCTCAAATTGATTTAAAAGAGTGATAACCAGTCCCAAGGCATGGCTCCACGGATTACAAAAATTTGGAAAATGGCAATTATATTGGGAAGGTACATTGAACATGAATAACCACTATATCCCCTAATAACTTTGAGTTCCACCGTTTAGACGCTTTGCTTTGGAGATTTTCTGACAGCTGAGGCGCCCCAATTGATTGATGCTTTAATCTTGAACTGATGCAATTACTTTGTCATCATTTTTTTTTTGCCTCTAACTTTTGCATGGACCGCCCTTTCGGGTTTTCAGTCCACCGAGGTGCTCATTTTTGGTTCAAGCCGCCCTTTCGGGTTTTCGACCTACCAAGCTGCTCATTTTTGGTTCAAGCCGCCCTTTCGGGTTTTCGACCTGCCGAACTATTCTTATATATATATATATATATATATATATATATATATATATATATATATATATATATATATATATTTAGACAAAGTATTTCTTGACTGCATCAGAATTCACGGGATGAGGGAGTTCATCACCATTGTGCTCGTGATTGTCGGGTATCATAGAAGAATAAAAATGTGAAGTTGGTTGATTTTAATTACAAAAAGATAAGTCAAAGTGTAGATTAAGATTGATTGAAAATTTGAATAAGAAAATAAAAGAAAAATCTCTTGGGTTAAAATCCAAGGTTTCTTAAGAAAATATTTTTGGTGTTTTTGATTATTTGATTTTTTTTGAGAAAATGATTTTTTTAGCTAACGGTGAAAACTAGGCGTAAAACGTAACGAAAAGTGTAAAAAATAAAAAGCGAGGATATTGGATCCCAAAGTAAAATCTCAAACCTAAAATTACTAGTTGTTCAATTTTAAGGCAATTATATTAGTCGAGTTTTTAGTCCTAGTTTGTCACTAATTCATTTTCGGTCTTCGATCGCGGTAATGACATAAAGTGGTAAAAAAAAAATAAAGTGGGTGATTGTGTCGGTGCATGTGTCGGTGCATATTCTCATTATTTAGATATTTACATAATTCCCTAAATACATTCTAAGGTCTTGCATAAAATAAATGACGAGAAATAAAAATGCGGAAAATTAAATTACATCAAATCCTAAATACACACTAAAAATGATAACAATTAAAAAAATGACGAGAAATAAAAATATGCATGAGATGATGAAGAAAAATAATGCAACAATGTAAAAAAATAATAAAAATGGTAATTAAACAATTAACATGAAACAAAATATTTTTGTAGAAATAGAGAAAAAAGCTTTAAGTGAAAAAGATGTGCAAATAGTAAAAATAGTGGTGTAAATAGTGAAAAGATAGTAAAAAAAACAAAGGCTCAGGCTGGATAGATCCGAACCGTCTGATAGATCAGAAGGTTCAGATCTGATCACAGCATTGCTCATCATGGCTGCGTGATGAAGATCAGAGGGTAGAGAGGGAAAGGAAAGAAAACCAAAGGGAACCAGTTCGGTTTAGGTGAACCGGACCGGTTCATCTTTGGCTATAAAAGCGAAATAGGTGCGGTTTTTTTATTTAATCATTTCCTTTCTCTCTCTAACTCTAAAAAAACCTCTCAATTCTCTCTAAAAGACCTGGAAAACCGAATGAAGATCATGAAGATCTTCATCTTTTTCAAATCTCCGGCGCGGTGGCCGGCCACCTAGAGTGGCGGCGCCGCCGCCGGAGTTGATGCAAACCACTCCTTTTTAAAAACAAATAACAGTTTTAGATATCCTTTTTCAAGCTGATAATAGATCCGGCCTCAAAATTTTAAAAACAACCACGAGGACGTGCAGATCTAACTTTGTAATTTCGAAAATTTTGAACACGTTTTGCTCTTGAACTAGGTGTTTCGCTTCTAAATAGTTCTGCTTCTGAACTAGCGCGGTTTCAGACTGCCTTATCTTCTTGTTTCGAGTTATGTTTTGCACGAGACTTTGAGAGTTGACCCTTGGTTAGTATTGGAAGCTAACTATATAATAATAGCGATCTGTAAAGCTGCTATACGAAGATTTAATGTTGTTGTTCAAGATTTATGAATTACATGAACATTATGTGAAAATTTATGTGATGTTTAAGTGATGATTCATTTGATATTGTGTTGTTTTTGACTGTTTATTGCTGCCATGTTGCTGTTAAAATTGAGATTAAGTTGCATGTGTCGGTCTAAGATGTTGTTCCAAATTACTGGATTCCTTAAGATGTTCATGATGTCTAAGACGTAAGAGATTGAGTCTCATGCATACTCATTTAAAGATGAGGGCTTATGCCCTGGAGTTTTTACTCAACAGAGATGAGGGCTTATGCCCTGGAGCTTTTGCTCAATAGAGACAAGGGCTTATGCCCTAGGAGTATATTTATGCTCAAAGCGACGAGGGTTTATGCCCTGGATTGGTACCACATGCATGATTAAGATGATAGAGTTGCATAGTCGAGTTAAAGTTGCATCATTGAGTTAGAGTTGCATTTTCATGCTGTTAAGATGATTGCGATGTTGATTATGATGTTATATGTCTAAATGATCCTTGTTACGACATGTTTGACTATGTTTTTGATTGTTAAATATAATTGTTGAATTATATGCTTAATATTATTGTTTTGTGAATCTCACCCCTTCTGCTTGAAAATGTTGCTCTTCGTATGGGTAACCTGCAGGTAATCAATAATAGGTGCAGTCGTGTGAGGACTTCCCTCGGTTGTGTCTTAGGTGCTCTGATACGTAACGGGATGGGGATCTTTGTTATTGTCTTCTATTCCTTACGTATTACCTATGAAGTTTTATGACAATTATGTTGACTTTGATTTATGAAATTTCTATGAGGAGGCCTGCGTGCCAAGACTTTTATGTTATTCCGCTGCAAAGTTTTGAATTATTACGATGACTATTTTATGAAGGATTAAATTGTTATTTATTCATATTTGAGATTTTTGAGAAATGTGACATTCCGTTATGTGATTACTCTGATTTATTTAAGAAATTTTTATGTTGGGCAAACGGGGTGTTACATTTTGCGGGGTGTCCAATCGTGACACGATTTTGGTAAAACGTGACACGATTTTGGTAAAACGTGACACGATTTTCGGCTTGTTGGGCACGTTTTGAGGATAAGGTTGTCGTACCTTGGGTCGTACACACCAACCGTGTCACGATTTGGCAAAAGGTGACACGATTTTGACAGTGTCTGTGTACTATTTAAGTGTTCTTTGCAGATTTTGAGAGAGAGGTTCAAGAGAGAGAAACTTGGGACCGCAAAGGAGGGAACTTTAGGGTTGAGGGTCTTTGTAGTGAGGTTCTCTTGGGTTGGGAAACATTGTAAACACCTTGGGTAAGTGAAAATCATTGAGTGTCTTGTTCATTGGTGAGATTGGAAAAATGGGTAGAAATTTGGTTTTGTTCTTTGTAAGCTCTTGTGCTAATTTCTTGTAACCCATTTGTATCTCTTTGTAAGAACTCTTTGATAGTGGATTGGAGAGATCAATCTCTCCCTAGATTAGGTCAAGTTGCACCGAACTAGGTGAACAATCTTTGATGTGTTTGTTTCCTTTCTTTCTTGCTTTCATATGCTTGTGGTTTTGTGCTTTTCACTTTGATTCCTAGATTAGATCTAGGTCTTGTTGTTATTATTGTTGCTTGTTGTTACTTTGATATTGGCAGGGCCGTTCCTGAGTAACTAGAGGCTCGGCTCTAATGTAAAAATAGGCCCTTAATAAAATAAAAACATATTTTTTTTTAAAAGAGCAATTAACAATTTAAATTGAAAATAAGATCTGTAATGATAAAAAAAAAAAAAATTATTGTAACTAACACATAGAAAACAAATATTTAATCAATAGTATAAAAATACAACTTCAAACGAAAAATTATGACATTTGTTGCTAATGCTTTATAATTATATTGTGCTTTTATTTCTAAATATACAATCCAATATGTTAAGGAGAATTTGGTTGAATTAGAGAGAAGATTGACGAGCCTCAAATCCATAATAAATTATGTCCAAGCCAAAAAGGGCTCTCATACTTAAAATAATAGTTAAAGAACCAAAATGGAAAAGAAAAATTAACTTTCCTTTGTTCCACCCATCATAATTTGTATTGGTGTGATGTTTTAGACCGAAATTCACAATAGTTTACAAAAAAGATTGAAACAAAGGAAACGGATCATATATGAAATATTAATTAATTAATGAGACAAAACAAACCTTTCTATCCTCTGTGAGTTTTGCTAGTATTTGAAGAGTAACCCAGTTTAGACTTATCATGAGGGAAAGTTTGACGTTTGAGATTTAGAATCTGAATAGTTAAAAAAATGTATAAGAATCTATCTTGACCAATAACAGAAAACAAAGAGACCTTTTAACAATTACCTGTTTAATTTTCGTGGCTGCTGAATGTAACAGGGTTTTCGTATTTGTAGATACCTTCTTAGAGTTCTGTTGCTTCTTAGAATTAGTGGAAGTAGTATTGACATTTTTTCTCAGTGCTGGTTTTGGTGTGCAAGCATCTTTTCCCAACTCAACCGATGCTCCTCCTATGGATCATGTCTCTACAGTAATGGATCTACCATCCTTTATTTTAGGAATGAATGCTGCAAAAAATTTAACATCCAACCAAGGTTACAAATCCCACATGTAGTATACTACATTTGCAGTTTTTATGTTGTGTTGCTGCTGTATTTATAATTTATATGTATTTACTAGTTTAACAACGTGTTGATACTTTATGCAACCTTGCTGTTATTATTTTATCAAAATAGCTCATCTCTAAACTTTTCATGTGTGCGTTATGTGTGCAATATATGTGCTCAAGAGACAGAACATAAGCTTGTGCTTTTACAGATTAAAAATCTCTGCTACAAATACAATTTTCCCTCAAAAAGAAACACTTTTAAAAATACAAAGTTACACAGACGGATAATTATTTTGAAAATTCCAACAGTGAAAATTAGATATCAGTCCTTCCAACTCAACAACTCAAGTACAATATATTCATCAAACTAAATAGAATCAATAAAACTATTTACAGTATACAAGTTTTACAAATTTATTCATAATTCAACTCAATCCAAAACAGAGTTGGGTCATAATGCAGTTTCATTAACTAGTAGCGTTAATAAGTAATTATAGAACAAGTGCAAAAAATTAAATTAAACAAATTGAACAATACAAAGAATTTTTAAACTAAATGTCATTAATTCCACCATTATCATATACAAATAAGATCAACCATATCTCATTACTTCATTACTGCCTCAAAGCAAGAAAAACTACTAAATTATATTAAAACATCTAACAATGCCTAATATCAGATAAAGTAACACAAAATTTCAATTTAGCTTCATCTAGTAATGTCTCTTATTGTTTGAGAGGACTAGTTACTAGTAAATTGAACAAAATTTCAATTTAGCTTTCACAATTTCATTCTGATTATGGTTTTTGTGTAATTGGAGGGAAGTGTGGTTGAGCAACAAGGGTTTATGTTTTTTATTAGAAGAGAAAGACAAAATGAAAAGTTAGGAGTTGTTCTCACCCAAACATCTTGTGTTCTCACCCAAACAATTTTAACGCATAAGTTAGGAGTTGTTCTCACCCAAACAATTTCAGTCTAGGGTGGGAGACCTTGATAGGTCTCCTACGTTGCATTAGTGTTTAGAACCATTAGATCATGAAGGTTCATATTAATAATCATGGATGTTTCACACCATATGTTTCAAAATATGTTGTTCACCCTTCTTCCCTGTTTTTCTCTCCGCATTTTTTTCTCTCTCCTTACTGTGACACCACCGCATTGTTACGTTGTTGTTGCTTCTTATGACATTTGAATCCGTTTTTCATCGTAATAACAACTATCATCACCAGATTTCCCTTAAGAAAAACTATCATCACCAGATTTGGATCCTTATCACCCACAATAATTAAATTCCATTAATCTTCCTACTAAAGAAATAAAAAAGAAACATAATTTGTACTCTAACAAGATATGTTCCTACGATTCAAAGAGAGTGAATTTGAGAAGGAAGGACAATATAGTCATAAGGTCGATTAAGCAACTCATAGTTCTTGGATCTTGATATGAATATTGATTATTATTATTACAATTGATTATTATTATTATTATTAAGGTCGCAACTAAAAACTATTTTTAGCTCTCAACGATTTAAAGGTCGGAGAAGGAGAAGAATGCGAATGCCTCACTGAAAACGAATCTAACAATTGATTATTATTACTATATGGAAGATGGCAGCCGTGTCGGCAACGTCGACGTTGGCGTCAACATCAGCGTTTGACAGAAAAGTCTCTTGAAGCTCAACGTGTTTGACAGCGGCGGAGGATCGACTACTGGCCACTGTTGGTGGTCGGCCGACGAGAATGTTAGCAAACAGAAAGGGTCCAAAAGAAAGATGAAAGCTCATGAGAGAGAAAACAAAAATAATCTAGTGTATTAGTTTATGGTGTGCTTAACTAATCCAACGGTTACAAAAGGTGATGCACCGTAGGAGACCTATTAAGATCTCTCACCCTAGACAACGCCTTTTTCTTCTTCATTTCATGTATATTTAAGTTTCATTTCTGGTGCATTTAATTTGTTAGGGGTTAGTTAGGATGAAGTGTCATTTTTAACTTTTATATAAACCTACATTGTTAGAGAGTCCAATTCATTTTAATGATAATCTATTTTCTTTAAAAAAAATATAAAAAAATAAGAGTAGCTTGCTCCTTAAGCTATCTCAAACTCTAGCCGTAGCTTTTCATCTTTTTTTTCATTTTTCTCTTTCTCTTCTAATAGTTTTGATATTGATGATGAGGAGGATCTTCAACATGATCCGAGTTTATGTTTGGTCAGTCGATTTCTGGCGGATCGTCCTGTTGATCTAAAGAGTGTGAAGGTACGTCTGTAGATTTGGAGGTCAGTGAAAAGGGTGGTTGTGAAGGAGACACAACCAAGGACGTTTATTTGTTAGTTCTTTCACAAACTGGATTTGGAGGAGGTGATGGGGAATTCCTGGGACATATGAGAACCACATGTTAATGTTGGAGAAGTTGAAGGTGGGCATCCAATTGTTTCACACAAACCTTTGGATTCAAGTCCACCATTCCACCACTCTTCATCAATCCAAACATAGCCTTAGAGATCACAACAATCACGTTGTACACACTGATTAAAGGCACATGTGTGCAAAGTTTTTTTTTTTTTTTTATGATACTAACAATGTTAAAATCAACGGTGTAATTTAAGAGTGAATTCCCCTTCTGCAATAAAAAAAAAAAGTAATTCAATAGTCTAATTTATCTCTTAATGGAGGGAAATGCAATTTTTTTTAATATATTTTGTAGAGGGAGAAGTGGACATTTTAATATAAAAAAAATAAGAATTGTGTAATTTGAGTCTCTCTCAAGGGATGAAAATGTAATTTACTAAAAAAATAATATGTATTATTCATGACAAATTTCTATAGAAAAAAGTCCGTAAAATTGATAATTAGTTTTAGAGTTAACTTTATATTATGATATAGACATTTTTTTGTGAGTAACCCTGATCGGATCGTAGAACCTGAAAGGCATCTTTTTAAAATCGTGAGCAATTCGAGGAACTTTTTGAGCAATTACTTGAGCTTATCGTCACAAATTCCTAATAGTCATTGTTACGGATTGAATTTTGGCCCATACAATGACCCAATTCAGGTCCACTAACCCAATACACCGCCATAGAAAGGCTTGTGAAAGGTCACATGTGCGCCCTACAACACAAGAACACCGTCCCAAGCCGATCCTGATCGTTGCATCGATCTCTAACTCACTCTTGCATCCGCCGTTGAATTTCACATAAACAGTTATACTAAACTTATCTATGTAAGTGTGACTCTGCGCCACGCTACGCTCCAGGTAAGATCACATTTTATACTGCTCTATTGTGTTTTTACTTTTTACCCTCTGTGATTTTTTTTTCTTTGTTTTAGAATTCTTTACAAATATTAAAAAATTTATAGTAAAATCAATCTACTGTATACTTTGTATATGATCATTACTAAATTACCTTTGTATTCCATATTGACTTTTTATCCTATAAAATGACTTTTTATCCTATAAAATAAATCGGTAGTATTAATAGATGGTATATTTAAAAATAATAATATTACATCATATAAACATATTCAGGGAATCCCCGTGAGCTTAGCTCACTTGGTAGGGATATCACATTTTATATGTAGGGTCAGAGTTCGAACCCTGGACACCCCACTTCTCCATAATTAATTGTGTAAGCTGCCATTAGGTTACTTGACAAAAAAAACATGCTCACGGACAATTTTATTTGCAAATTAGGGACAATTTTTTTTTGTTTTCCAAATAGAATCTTATAATTAAACACATAGGGAATATATCACATGGAACCGCATCATTCATTCGCAACATAACACAAACACATAAAAAGCTTCGTTGTTCTGTTATCTGAAAACCTTGAACGCTTGTCTCGCACATTCTTTCGCCTATTGTCAGGTAAGTTAAGCATTTCGTTTCTCATTCCTTCTCCATTTTTAATGTTTGTTTGTTAATCGGTTGAAGAAATGCTTATTGTTAGCAAATGGCTTATGGTTCAGAAATTGTTAGAAAATTGCTTATGGTTGAGCTTATTTATAAAAACAACTTCTAACTTATATGAAAACAATTCGACAAATGTTGAAACGGATGAGCAATAACAATGGCTGCTCATGGCTGTCATCCTTAGTCAGGCATTACTCTAGAGTTCGGCCCCTAGGCCCGTTTCAGTTGATAAAGTAATCAGAGTTTCGAACAACATTGCTCGCTTGGATGTGCCCAAAGATGCTCCCAAACCTAGACAACTACTATCGTTGCCTCCTTTTCCTTCTCACCCTTTGCCTGGCAAGAACCCAACCAGTGCACCTGGAGAGCGTGATCGTGTTACTGCTGTCAACTGGATTAAGTATTACTTTAAGGGCGCGTCCGGTTCTGTCATTGAGTCACATTTCAGTCGAAACTCGTTAACCACTAGTTTAAGTAAGTAAGTTCATTACCTGCGAATTTGGACGTGGTTAACTATAATTTTCAGGTGTTCAATTACATTTAGATTTGAACGCCTGAATATTGTGGTTAATCACTTCCGAATTTGTGGTTAATGAAGTTACATTGATGGTAAAAATGGGTTTTGACACCTGGTATATCTATTAACTTTCTATTGAATGGAATTAACCACGTTAAGCATTTAATATGTGTCGCAAAAGTTGCCAATCTGTAGTTGTTCAAATAACACAACTGCTAGCAGAATTGATAAGAGGTTAATCAACATGACCTTGAGTGATCTAGTCAGTCACAGCAAGCATAAATAGTAAACGCCAAAGGGGTTACATTCAATTGCCAACACTGGATCTACATTTTCCAGTGTTGTTAAATAACAGTTGCTGTGGCTCTATACCGCTATAGCTTTGCGGAATTTGGACAAACCTCGCTCGGCGATATGCTATTTAGTATAAAATTTTGTCAAATAGCGGCTATAGTGGCGCTATAGCACTATTTAGTAGAAGAATTATAACAATCTTCTATCTTCATCTATCTGCAATTGACAACGCTAGCATTTTCTTTGTCAATTAATTTTTATTTCATGTATTAAGGCCAAATATAGATACAGTAAGTAGCTGAAAATATACTTACGGACTTTGTTGATGATTTCCTATTCTAGGTGCAAATGGAAGACCTGATTGCTGCTAACTCTTTCACTCAGAATAAAGAGCTGATGAAACCTATGCGGAAGGTATTTCATGTTTACATTTATCCTTTAAGCTTGCCATTTCATGTGACGAACTTTGCTTTGTAATCTGTCTTCGTCTGTGTATGTGTTTAAGAATAAATATATGTCAATTGCTTTTGATTTGTTTTAGGTTTAATAATACTATAACTATGCAGCTTAACTACAGATTAGACCCAATGACGTGATGAAACCCGGGTCCAGAGTTCATGTCCCAGTATCAATTGCTGAAACTAGGATTTCCAAAAGATATGATGCTATACCAAGTGGAACCCTATATCCAAATGCCGATGAAATTAAGTATCTACAGAGGCTTGTGATGTACAAGGTATGTCTTTCATCTTACACCACATTTATTTCCATTTTACAGTTTTCCGTTGGCATTTTTTTTATAAGCTTTTGTTACTCTTCTTATTATTCAATTCATTTCAATATTGTGTATTCATTGCCTATGCAGGACTTCGTGATTATTATTCTGAATAAACCTCCAAAATTGCCGGTTAAGGTCTGAATGTCTTTTTCAGATTTCTAGAAATTCACTGAGTTGGAGTTTGCTCTGGGATTTTGATTTCCTGCTGATGATCTTGTTAGGGGAATCTTCCGGTTCATAATAGCATGGATGCATTGGCAGCTGCAGCACTGTCCTATGATTGTGACGAGGGTCCTAAACTGGTAAACTACTCTTTTATACATCATTGACAATGCTATGATATGCAAACAATTTGGTTTGCATTTGCAGCTAAATGAGTCATCATGCACCATATGAATATTTGCTCATATAGCTATTCTGACAGAGATTAAAGTCTGGTGAATTTTGGGAATGTCTAGGGGAGAGAGATATAACTTGGCTCTCAAATTTGTTTAATAAATTGACGAAGTCTGAGAAAATGCTAGATGAGTGGAGGAGAAAAACATTCGTTATTTATATGAATAAGAACTTGGGAGATATGAGAAATGTGATGACTACATATGTCATTAACTCATGGGTCATACTTCTAAACTATGGAAAAGAGTAATTAATTGTCTGGAGATCAATGTAGCCAAACATAAAGGCACCATTTGATTTGTGAAGGTTACCTTACTTACTAGGAAAATCTTTGGTTGTTATGGTAAATTACCCTTGTGCATAAATTGATCTCCATAAAAAAATTCTTGAAATTTATAAAAATTAACATCTTTGAAGAGTAATTTGATTATTAGTTGCATTGTTTGTGGGTTTAGGCATGCACCTTGTTTGGATTGAGGTATCGTTGTTTTATTTCATTTTTCACTAATAATTACAAAAAGGACAATTGGTTTTATTTTGTTTCCTTTGTTCAATCTGCCTCTCAATTCTATTTGGGACTCTGAAAGTGCTATAGAAATGGTTGGTGCTTACTGCTTATTTACAAGACTACACATGATAGGGGCATAGGGCCATTAAACGGGTCTGTAGTAGGAGATGAATTAATTGAGGAACGGAGTACAATAGGATTTGGAGTTTGGAAAAAAGAGGGCGAGTAACAGATGGGACATGTGGCATAAAGGGATCAGGGGAAATTGAGCGCGTTTGTTTGAGATTTTTTTTTTGAAAAAAATCTATTTTTTCAATAAAAAATCACTTTTTTTGTTTTGTAGTGTTTGTTTCAGATTTTTTAAAAATCCATTTTGTTAAAAAAATCATTTTTAGCCTCAAAATGAAAATCTATTTCAAGTAGCTTTTCCAAAATCTATTTTTTTTAAATAGAAGGAACTCAAGTGTAAGAGTTTCAAATCTTAAAAAATGATTTTTATGTTAGTAAACAAACAAAATAGCTTTAGATTTTTTTTTTTTAAATCTCTAGATTCTTTTAACTCAAAATCTATTTTTTTTAAAGCCGAAACAAACGCACCCATTGTAAGGAGCTAGCTCCGTTGTTTGCCATCTTAGTCTTTATATATCAGATGCAAAAGTTCTTGGTCATTTAATATCAGTTTGGGTCCTATCAAATCAATTCTTATGTTGGTTTTTTCAGGTCCACCGTCTTGACAGAGAGACCAGTGGCATCCTTTTAATGGGGAGAACAAAAGATAGTGTATCTCACCTTCAATGGTTATTCAGTAACACAAACAATGCAAAATCTTCTTGTAAGGTGCCTTTTCTACACGAAGTATTTAACTGCTGTTTGCATACACATCATTTAGCTTGTGAATGCAGTATCCAGTCTTTCAACAACAATTTTATTTTTCCATTTGAACTTTAACTCTCCCTGGACTATTTTAGGCTTGGAATGATGCATGTGAAGCTACATATCAAAGGTATTGGGCATTGGTCATAGGGACTCCCAAGGAGAAGGAAGGCATAATTCATGCTCCTCTTTCTAAGGTTTGTGCACTTTCTCTTGTTTAGTTTTTGTGTGTTTACATCCAATGATAGTCTGTAACATGCTTAATGTCATTGCTATCTTCCGATGTGTTATTGATTGTGTTTATATATATGATCTTATGTCAGGTGCTTATGAATGATGGGAAGACAGAGAGGGTAATGCTAGCTCACCATTCGAGTATAGAGCCTCACCAAGAGGCTGTAACTGAGTATCGGGTGCTTGGTCCAAAGATAAATGGATGCTCGTGGATTGAGCTGCGTCCACTAACTTACCGGAAGCATCAGGTATCTTTGATGCTGCTATAAATTCTTTATTCAAATGAACTGTACTGGTAAAAAAAAGGAATTAGGCATGGTTTTCATACCTGTTTGAATATAGTTAGGACTTAGACTAATCTTAGATTATCATTAGAATATGCTGTCGAATCACTAAAATGGGTGGCTCAACGAGTCAACCTTCTGCATCGACAAAGCCTGGACTTGGGTTCTATTCTAGGAAACCTGTTGTTAGGTAATATGTAATCCTCCTCCCACTATAAATTCTCACTGAGATTGGTGTCTTTCCTAGCCTTGCTTTGTGGCAAGAATTACCCTAATCTAAATTTCAATCTGCCAAAAAACTCTGTTGGTGTAATGTATACCATCCTATCAGTTATGCTTTTCGTTTTTACCTTCATCCGTCATTTTCCTTCCTTGCTATAAGGGGGCATTTATGTGAACTTAATTTAAGAGCTTATCATATAAAAACTATCTGTAAGCTGCATACATTTTGTATAAGTAATTTCTATAAGCTATTTTGGGGAGTTTAATGAATAAGTTGAAAACATTCTTATGACATATCATAAGCTATTATTATAAAAAAAGATTCTAACACTTACACAAATGCTTATGCTATACGATAAGCCTAAATGAGCTCGTACAAATGCTCCCTAATCCTATAATTCTTAACAATATCTAAAAGATGTCTCCTTTATCCCTTTCTTGCTTTGTCTATCTGTGTCATGTGTCTGCTGCTTCATCCTCGCCAGACGGAGTTTCATTAACTACAGGGGCGTTGCCCAATGACTAGAAAAACTGGTACATGTTGGTTTTGAGCTAGTTATATGGCTACAATAATCCCACATGCTGGCTGCTGCAGCTCAAGCTATTTTTCTTTAGTTTTTCTTTTATTAAGTTATGATCCTTTTTTTTAGGCTTTTAAGGAAAATATCCGGTCCAACTTCTCCTTGAAAGTAGAAGAGAAGCCCAAAAAGTAGTTGGCCAAACACTAATAGTCTCTTCTAATTTATAGCTTCTTGCAAAGTTAAAATAAACTTATGCATCTCAACAATTTTAGAATTTCTATTCTCTCATTTACTTCTCCATAGCCATTTATAAACTTATAAGAGCTTTTTTTGGAAGTACAAATCAAGTACTATATATCTCAATTGAGAAGCTTTCATAAGTCTTCAGTTATCCAAATTGGCCTTTTTCATGAGGCCATGGCTGTTGGATCTTCTATTTGAAGTTTTATGTAAAGTTTTCGTATCTACTTGTATTATATATCTTTTAGCATTCAGATGACCCGGTTAATTGAAATTCTATTACCTTTCTAATTTACTAAAGGGGAAAATTCCAAAGTTGTTTATTATTGGGAAGAATGTATTGGATCGATTCAGGCTTTATGTATTACCTATATTGTTCTCAGCTATCTGCTAATTGCATGTCTTGTCCTTGGTAAAAAAAAATAAAAATTGCCACTCTCAAGTCACTCTTGAGATTAGCGGTGAGTTTGGCAAAATAGCAATGTGCCATCGTGATTTTGATAAAAGGTACACTTAGAAGCTTCAACAAAATCACAGAGACCATATTTTTGAAGTAGCTTTTCACACCGTAAAAATTATTGATGACAGTTATACTATATTTGTAGCAGAGAAGTAGGAACAGTACTATAGGCACTATAACTAAGTTTTGTCCTTAATATATAATAGGCCACTTTTCACCCCTATGTTTCAAAAAGTTACGATTGTGGCCCTCTTTAAAAAAAATAGATATTTTGACCCCCTAACTTTTGGCCCTCTTTTGATTAGCTGATTTTGATGGAGATTATGACAATTTCTGAGTCTCTGATGGTGTAAACTGACATGGGGATAGAAGGATGCTAATAAGTGGAGTCCAAAACTGGCATGATGTAACTTTTGGCCCCCATAAAGAAGGATCCACTTATCATGTCAGTTTGGACACCATGCAAGTTAGAGGGTCAAAATATCCATTTTTTTTAAAGGGGGTCAAAATCGCAACTTTTTGAAACATAGGGGTGAAAAGTTAAGCCTATAATATATATATATATATATATATATATATATATATATATATATATATATATATATATTGATTTTGCTGAGTTAAAGCAACCCGTTCCTAACTTAATGTGATTTCTGCTCCATTTTTACCAGCTACGTGTCCATTGCGCTGAAGCACTTGGAACACCGATAGTCGGCGACTACAAATATGGCTGGTTCGTACACAGCCGATGGAAACAAATGGCGCGAGTCGATATCGAGCCAACAACTGGAAAACCATACAAGTTGCGGAGACCAGAAGGTTTAGTTGTTCAGAAGGGAAGTGTTTTATCTAAGGTGCCTTTATTGCATCTGCACTGCAGAGAACTGGCACTCCCCAACATTGCACTCCCCAACATTGCTAAGTTTCTTCATGTTTTAGGAAAGCGTTCAAAAGAACTTCACCCTTCACTTAACTTGCAGTCTGATATTCTTCGCTTTGTCGCAACAATGCCTAATCATATGAGAATTAGTTGGAATCTTATGTCATCATATTTAATTTGAGAAAAAACCATTAACTCTTGGAGAAAGACGTATATGTCAACAGATGTTATAAACATTTAGGCATAAATCTGTTGGCATTCAAGATTTTTATATGAATTATGATACACTTTTTGGGTAGATAGACTGACAATAGTCATTGGAGAACACATAAATGTAGGAGTCGGGGTTCAAACCTCTGTCTTGGTGTCTGACCTAAAAATTTCGACATTTTTATCGGTTAAGCTATGATTGACTTGTGAACCCTTTATGAAACACTTTAATACTCTGTTTAATTCTTTTCTTTTTTTACATAATTCATTCTTTTTTTATTGGGTCGTAATGTTTTTTCTAGCATTCACATTTTTTTTTTTGGAAACACTCTAATAGTCTCTTTATAATATGAGGACTGCTATGTAGTACGGAAATTTCCGGTGCGAATTTTGACAAATGTGGAATACACGTGCCAAAGCTTAATTATTTCCCTCTCCCACGTGTAGTTACAGGTTTTTATTAAACATAAATATTAAATAAAAATACAACCCTTCATATAAAAACAAATAAAAAAAGTCATCTCTCAAGTCTGCTTCGTTTTTTCCAAAGGTGAATAAGAACTCAAGTAAACCATTCCTAATTCCTATCATTTCCATGTTAAGCATTCAATTAATTGCTCAGAAAGATAAGAAAATGTGTTTGATGCCTAAATCCTCAATCAACTTTTATTTTCATTTGTTAACATAGAAAACATTAACAGTACTTAAAAATCATTTGAGCTATGTAAGTGAGAATCTTGATGCCTAAATTGAATTCAGAATCTTGTTCCAAACAATAAGATACAACTTGCTCTTAATAGTTGATTCTCCATCAGCAGTATGGGTGGTTGTAAAGGTCATAGAAGGGATTTTCTGTAAGCTGGGAATTACAGTGAACTCTGCAGGCCCGTCGTGAAAATGACGCACACAAATACAGGTTAAAGAGTGTAGGCGGTGTGCGGTGTGTATGTTTTCTGAACAAAGAGATTACAGCGCGTGAAAACAGTAACAATTCACGCATCCGTGAATATTCGTACCCAAACCCCCGTACTAAATATCATTTTCCTTATAATATACACTAGAGTCATCCCTTCAAAAAAAAAATACTGGTGTGTTAACCCGTGCATCACACGGGGTGCATGGGAGATATGATTTTACAAATATATAATGGAGATTAAAATTAATGATTTTATAAAAAAAGTTAAACGTTTATGACCATTTTAGTACTTTTATATAAAAATAGCATCAAATAAACATTAATTATTTATTGTTTTAAGTACTTTATAATATATTTTGTTTGAAAGAATTTTTTTTTTAACTTGAACGCTTATAATAAAACAAATCACACCAAAATGGGAAAAAAAAACCCAGAAATTGATAAACTAAATAATATTTTTTGCAATTAGTGATTCAGACAAGAAAAAATAAAAAATACGATTCATACCAAAATTCGACTTGAGAAAACCATCATTAACACCCAAAATATAAATATATGTATATATATCCATAAAAATTTTGATACAACATTGTTTACATAGTACTTCCATTACAAATTGAGAGAACCTACTTTCTTTTATTCCTCAAAAGTAAAACAATATAATCCCTCTTATCCTACTTATAAGAAAAATTTAAAAAAAAAATGGTCCTATTTATAAGAAAATTTAAAACTTTTAAGGTGCATTTATTGTTTAAAAGACTTTTTTAGTCTTCATTTAATGTTGGTCTTTTCAGTATTAGAGGGTATATTTAATACTTCACAACTTTTTATGAGGGTATATTTGTAAAATCATTCAAAAATTACAACAATTAATGATTGTCTTGGTTTTGATGATTTTTGCTTTCTTTTCTTATATAAAGGATCGGAGGGAGTACCAATTTGCGTGACATTATGAAATGCAGCAAGACAATAGTATATAAATATCTCCCTCAATAAAAAACTACATCACTTAACACCCAAAATATATTCTGAACTTTTAAACCATCCGACAATGCCTCTTTATAGACCTTATTGCAATATATCTAGATCCTTTATATTAAGTTGAAATGAAACAATCATAATCATAACAACAAATTCTGCAAAATTAAATGATAAACATCAAGAAAATGAACTGGAAAATAGCATAATCCAAATAAAGAAAAATTAATAAGTATCAACATTTGCCAAGAGTTTAGTGGTTTCTCGTTACGCTCTTAACCACTTTGTGCTAGACGTTTGCTTAAAGGAGATAGAGCAACAAATATAAGAGGAAATTAATCAAAAACAATGAGTTATTTTCCTCATAATCTAACAGAGTGAAGACATATAGGAAATTGTCTCATATTGACCAAATTCCAGAAATTGTTCGTCACTTTGTGCACACCTTATTGAATCTCAAGTTTTGATGCAATGGGCTACATAAGTAGGGGAGAATAATAAAATAGCCAATTAATTATCCCATGCAAATAGAGCCAACATACTTATCAAATTCTAAAGCTTTACCTAAAACTATTAGTCTCGTAGCACTGTAAACTTGTAAAAAAGCATTTGAAAGGGAAAAAGTTTGGGAACAAACGGATAATAAAAAAAGCATGACTAAAAAAGTATAAAAATGCAATTGAACCACAAAATCATTATGTTATTTTCTGGTCTCCGACTACTGGCCATTCACTTACTCCTGACTATTCTTCTATAATAGGAATAACTTGTCAAAATATTGCATACGAATTTTCTGAGACTAAAAGGAATTTCAGAAAATGAATGAGAAAGAAAACACACCATGAGACTGAAATAGACATGAAATATATGTTTGTATCTGAAGCTAAATGTTAGTCACACCAGAGGAAGACAAAACATCACCTGATACGGTGGTGTTATGTCGACAAAGTGGGTTTGTTATTTCGAAATAAAAATAATATCAAGAAAATGGGGTTTTTATGTCGAAGGCAAAATGGAGTACATGTTCAGAAAACATCTCCCAACACTATTTTGACAAAACCATGTGTGCTTTGCTAGCTGCTGCTCCATCCTCAATGTTCAACAAAATTGGAATTAGAGAAGAAACTAAGAAGAAAAGATTACGTGGAAAAATAGAAAGAAGAATTAAATGAAGAGAAAAATAGAAACAAAATTTACAGTAAAATTAAAACCTTTCTTTTGTAGAAGTCGAAAAGCACTGAAAACTGAAGAACTGTGATGTTTTACCAAAGAAACCGAGGAATTATGGCTTTCATAATGTCTCCCTCTCTTTCTCCACCAAAAATGCAAAGAAGTAGAAAATGTGCATTGAAGAAGGCCACGGTGTGAGAGAGGCACGGAGATTATAATGAAAAGTTTGAAAGGCAAAATGAAAGGTTTGTTGTAGAAGTGAGCAGTCTCCAAGAAAAGAAGATTGATGATGATATTTTGAGTGGAGAGATTTCAGATTTCAAAGAAGAAAAATTGGGTAAATGCGACAGGTGTATGCCTTTATTTTGAAAGCTGAATAGTTTTTCTAGTTTTTTGTTTTTTGTTTTTTGATTTCCCTTACATTGAAAACATGCTTTGCATTGAAAACTTTTTGCATGCGGTATAATCTACTCCCTCCGTCCCTTAATATAACCCCCTTTTGTTTTTTTTTTTCCCTAAATATAACCCCCTTTTCAAATTACAACACACATTAATTATTTTTTTCCTTAGATACCCTTATTTAATACTACTACTACTCCCTCCGTCCCTTAATATAACCCCATATTGCTTTTTTCACATTTCTTAAGAAATGTTGTTGGTGTAGTTAATGTGTCTATTTTATAGTACAATTTTACAAAATTAACCTCATTAAAGAGATAAAGTGAAAAGTCAATTTATTGTACTTTTAGAATTAGTAGTAGTATTAAATAAGAGTATCTATGGAAAAAAAATAATTAATGTGTGTTGTAATTTGAAAAGGGGGTTATATTTAGGGACAAAAAAAAAAACAAAAGGGGGGTTATATTAAGGGACGGAGGGAGTAATTCTAAAAGTACAATAAATTGACTTTTCACTTTATCTCTTTAATGAGGTTAATTTTGTAAAATTGTACTATAAAACAGACACATTAACTACACCAACAACATTTCTTAAGAAATGTGAAAAAAGCAATAGGGGGTTATATTAAGGGACGGATGGAGTATTTGCTGAACACTTACATTGAAAACATGCTTTGCATTGAAAACTTCTAAAAACTTGGTTCAATAATAAATCAACAATAGTTAAATAATTAAAATTTAAAAAATTAATTAATTAAGAAACAATAATAGAAAGATTACTACTAATAGTAAATTTAAAAGTGGTAAGCATCCTTGTTAGTTGACAAATGGCAGACTTGCCAAAGAACTAACCTTGCTTTATTATTATTAATAGATACGTTAGAGTCATGATGAGTGTGTTAGTGTATGTCTTATCTTTGTCTTTTCGCTTTTCTATTGGTTTAAATATTATTCATATTATAATGAGATTTAAGTGATTTTTAATAAAATATTTAATTAATATTAAACAAAAGATAGAATTGTAATTAAAATAGTTTGAATGAAAGATATAATTAGAAGACAATAAATCAGCCACAACTTTCTCGTAAGCCTAAAATGAAGGATATAATTAGAAGACAATAACCTAGTTTTCTTCTCCTTTATCTACCAAAGATGGGTGATTTAGGGTCAACTTTTGATCCAAAATCACTCATGTAAGTCTGACGTTGGTTTGTTCGTTGTCTTTGTGCGGTATTGTTGTCTTTCTTGTTTCGTTCAGGTATTTGTTCGGTTCAGATTTTCAGATTAGCTTCGATCTAGTGCAGATTCAATTAATGACTTTGGCGTCGTCAACGTTATAGATCCAGAGACATAAGTATTTTAGAAACTTGAATATAGTCATATGTATATGCTTTTATACTTTATCGTTTTATACTATTAACATGGATGTTGTGACTTTGTTCGCAAATTCATCATTTTTGTTTTTAGCGAATTTGCATTCTATCGATGTACTCTATTAATTTGAATGAATGAATATCATTTATTTTTTGTAAAAAAATAAAATAAATCAACCACAAATCATGCATACTTTTATATATAAATATAGATATAGATATAGATATAAATATAAATTCTTTTTATTTGCTCATGGTAAATTTGCGTGGGACTATTTTGTTTGTAGTTCAAAAATGTTGGACCCATTTGAATTTAAATGGCATTTGAGCACAAACATGAATTTAAAGGTTTTGACAAAAGTTAGTGAGTATAAATCATGATGATAAAATTGTACCAAAAAAAATCATCATGATAAAATGATGATGATCGGGAACTTTACCATGAGAATAATACATTATAAATTAAAACCAAACACAACATAGATATAAAATAAAATTGATCTCTTCTCCCTTAATCAGAAAATTTAATCTCTTCTCTCTTGTCTCATGCCCATCTTTTGAACCAAATAAATTTTGGGTTATATTTGCTTTTTTTTTTTTATCCTTCTTTCTAGAGTCAATAATCTATGTGAGATATTTATCTATTTTTGGGTTATAATCTATATATTATTTGTCCTTACTCTTTTTATTCGTTGACAAATAATTTAACATGTTAACATGCCTCAAAATATTTGCTATACTTTTTATACAGTTTTTTTTTTAAATTCTTTTTCATATTAATTAGATAATCCAATAAAAAAAAATCTATTAGATAAGTTTTATGGGACTCTCACGTGATTGTAGATATCTATTATTTACTTTATTTTTTTCAAAAAAAAAATGAAGAAGATTACAAATGTTCCCTCTATTTTATATTGAGTGTCATATGCTTATAAAAAAAAATAAAAAATTAAGTGTCAAGAAAATATTGCCTAGGTTTTCTCCCATCCTTTGCAGTTTCAGTTTGAATCACACGTAAATCTAAACTACAAGCCGGGGAGGCAAGGACCTTCAACGTTCATAATAGCCATTTTGCATTCAGCAAGCTATTGACGGTTGAAGAGGTCCTTGAAGATTGGGAAAACTTCATGTTTATTGGTGTTTTTGGTAAACAAATACCTACTGGTTTTGATTATAACAAGAAGGACCAAACTAGAGATCTTATGACATGTTGTGCATTTTGTTCTTGTGTGTTCATCGAGTTCGTAGGTTGCTTAACGAACGGGACGAGACTATGTGGCGTCTTTCGATAGGTTTTAAAAGCGATAAAGGTACATTAAGTTAAATTGAAGAAACTTAAAGAAAAGAAAAGATAAAAATTTAAATGCATTAAAAATAAAGGTGGTTCAACAAATCCTTTACGTACATTCTTTATGACTCTTTTCTCTCGTGCGGGTACTTCGAATGTTTTAGAATTATGTATATGTGATTTGCGACCCGTTTTCCCTATGGAAAACTACTATTTATGCATAGTAAATAAGTGGAAAGAAACTAATCTCACGATCAATACTCCTTCCATGTAGACAACCGCCTGTCTCCCACGTTCTCCTTGAGGAAACGCTTCTCCTTTGAAATTCGAATCTTCCCGCTTCAAAGGAAGTTGCTTGACTTTGACGGGTTCGCCTCTTGATTCGTATCTTGTCAAACTTCAATGCTTCAAACTTTTCAATGATGAGTCCAATATCTCGTCGAAAATCCTTTGAATAAAGAAAAGACTTTGATTCCTGCAAGAATAAAAGTCAACTAATGTTGACCACATTAAATGAGGCTGGTGAAAATACCAAGTAACAAATTGCCCCCCAAAAATGTCATTTTCGACTGAATACATTCAAAGGAGAGAATTGACATTTTTGAGAAAACTAAGTATTCTATAGAGTAGTTTTCTCAGATTTCGCTTCTCTTTTCTAAAGAAAACTTTTAACTTCCCACTAACTCCAAAAATTAACTTCTTCTTTCTGTACGGTTACTACATATAAGAACCGATCTTTATCACGGTAGTTACTTTTATCCTCTATAAAAAGTCCTTTGTCTTCTTCTTCACACAACATGTTTCCCACTTGCATTCTTCGATTCATACGACATAGAGGAGAACTCTTTACAAAATGGATGAACTTCCAAATGAATTCCATATCGTTGTTACTGAAAAGGTTGCTGCTTTCGGGGTTCAGGACCTTTTGAATCTTGGTATGACGTCCAAACGTCATTGCTAACTTGCTAACAAGAAGATGGCACTTAGGGCGCTAAATCGAGATTGTTTATGGTATATTGTTGACCCCTTTCCGGGCGAAGCAAAACATCGGTTTATGCAAAGGTTATCAAAAAGTGGTTATGCATCTTATAACGTGGTGTTGGCTGCTTTCAAGCTCCAACAAATTCGGCCTGACTTGGAGGAGATCAAACTCATTCTGGTAAAAGCGGTGAAGCATGGTTCCCACGGTGCCATATACTTTCACATCTACTAGAAGTTTTGTCTAGCGAAAGATTCCCTAAGAATGAAGTTCTCTCTGCCTTTCGGGACCTCTTCAACCGACGTCAACTTGCTAACTGTAGGGACGTCATTTTGAACACGGCCGACCATATTTCGCATGGAACGTTATCTGTTTCAGGCCTATGCCTTTATGCCCGAGTTATCGATTTTCCTGTTCTCCCAACAAGAATTGTGAAGGAGTCAGAAGAATCCGACGTACCAATCTACCTTTCCCAGGTGTAGATGAAGACTACCTTGTGACAAACTTTTGTCTTTCTTGTCGCCTTGATCTTGAGCTTATCTGGTTCCTTGAGCATTTCCGTTTCTTTTTGGATTTCGGCCTCTTATGGTAATGTATGTTTAGGGAAAAAGAAATATCTTTCGATGACTGATGTGATGAGTCAGTCTTCAATGAATTTACCCACTTTTCGGTATTGTTTTTCTGCCCATTAGTTGGCCTTTGGTTTCAAAATAAAAATGTCATTTTGATTTCCATGCTTTCTTGCAAATCTTTAGATCATCGATAGCAATTTGCTTCTTAGCGTTAATCTCTGATTTAATTCAATACCAAGTTTTCATTTCTCGACATAAGATTACTTTTTCATCATTTTATTTGTTTTGCGACAAACTTGCATTTTCAAATATTTACCGTTTTATGTTAACACATTTCATTGTCATAAAGATGATTCCTTTGACAAATTGTTAATGACAAAGATTTAAAACTTTTAAAAATATGAGTAGTTTCAGGATGTACACCACTTGGGATGAAATGAATTGAATAAACAAAACTTGGAATAACCAAGAATTGAGACGCAAATAATCAAGATATGAAAATGGCTTAATTGGATTTGAAGAAATTGACATATCTTCTGCCCCCACAAGTTTTGACATTAAACATTCTGCTTTAGAGGCATCTAATAAGAACCATCTTATCCTTGATCTTGTAATCTCCATTAGAAATTGTACACCTTGAAACCAACTTGCGTTGAAATATGGACATGTCATCGAGTTTTTTGGTCTTTCCACCATTATTCCTTTTGGTTTTTAGAAATATTCTCGACAACACCTTTTAAATGGTTCACACAACCATCTTTTGTTTGTAATATGGCTTCTAAAGTTTTCTTTCGACTAAGTGAGCCATAATTTCGTCTCAAGTATTTTACTTAGATGTGATTGTTATCTAGACCAATCCTCCCGGATGAGGAATCAAATCTTTTATCGTAAAGACCTTCTTTTTCCAACATGAAGCCATGGCTTGGATCAAGTCTTACAGATACTGAATCTATTTGGTGATTACCATCATCCTCAGCAAAAGAACATGGTGCAATTTTCGCCAAACTATTCTCAAAGGTCTTTCTTGTGATGTTGTTAACTTCAGCAAGCAAATAGATTCGATCTGTTTCGACATCTTCAACCGAGCCATCGTCTCTCCAAATTACAACTTTCTGATGCATAGATGAAGGAACAACACCAATTCCATGTATCCACTCTCTTTCTAGAATCAAATTAAAGTTTACTTTTGATGGCACTACCATGAACAAAGTTGATCTGGTAACAGATCCTACAGTGAGGCTCACTTGGAAAGCACCAAGAGAGAAACCTGTTTTTCCCTCATAGTTCGACATGACTCTTATGAGGTTTTAGATCTTTACCACATTTCCCAATTTTCTTAAGCAGAGATTGAGGCATTAAATTTACAACAACACCACCATCGACCAATACCTTGTTGATTCTAACGTCATCAACTTTGGCTCGAATGAATAATGATTTAAGATGACTCTTCATAGAACCATTAGGTTTCTCAAATATGGCCTTTTGTTGATCACCATAGCCATAATCTGTCACATATCAACACATGGATTTATATTTTTCCATGCCTTCTGGATTGTAATCTTCGTCAGATTCCTCGACTTTAGATATCACATCATATTCTACGGGTAAAATAGAAACCACATTGCATATGATGTCGAAATATAGTTTTGAATCCATCTCATCGTCTCCAACAACATTTCCTTCAATAAGAGGAAGAGACAATCTTTCTTTCACTGGTCTTCTATCCACTTCGGCCAGTTTTTCTTTAGGGTTAACCGCTTTGTTATTAGCTTTTTGCAGTAATACCCTTTTTGGATCTTTGATACCTTTCCCATTGAGTGTGTGTCATAGGATTCTTGCCTTTGTAATTATTACGGTAGGAATACTTTTTCGACTCGTCTGGATTTCCAGCATCAGCGATGATGTTTTTAGTAACAACATTACTAGTATTTCCTTTTACCACATTATTCTTTTCACACTGAACATTCTTATGAGTTGATTGAACTCATTTCTGCACAGCCGCCTTAGCATAGGGCACATAAGCTCTTCCTCTACCATCCTTATTAACGTAATTAGTGGTCGAAGAGTTATTGATGAAAGGGATATAACTCTTAGTGAAAGAGAACTTTGGTCTGTTGTAACGCCCACTTTAGATTATTTTAATTTTTTAATTATTTGATTTATTTAAAGAGTCTAGATATATATATATATATATTATGAGATGCGGAGAATTAAGATTTATGTGATTTTTAGTGATTTTATACGATGTGGTGACTTATTTTATTGTTTAATAAAATAAGATTTAAAAATAAAATAAATATAAAGATGTGGGGTAGTTTTGAGATTTTAGAGAGTTATGTGGGAGAAAGAGTAAATAAGATAAGATTTGATGGGAGTATAAATAAGGAAATTAGGTTTAGAGGTTGTCAGTACGTACGATCAGTTTTGGGAGAAAAAGGGAGAAAAGGCAAGAGAAGAGGAGAGCTGTGATTTCGCGTAATCTCATTTCCGCTGCTATTATTAGAGATACAATTTTACAATCAAATGATAATAAAAAAAATTATAAAAAAAAAAGATAAAAAGAATACAACATTATATTGTTGCACGGGTCAATTTTATTTATTACTTTTATAGTTAAACATAAAAAATTAATGCAGTTCATGGTTCCTAACAAATTATTTAGGGTAGCCGAGTTTGGATGAAAATTAGAGTATTCTGTTTGTAAACGTATTAAATAATTGTGCAACAACTTGTCAAAAAAAATAAATCTACAGAAACAATAGGTTAAGTTGCTGCAGACCTAATAAAATTAATAAATAATAAGGATAAGGATTAAGATATCTATTAAATTTTTGCTTTGAAAAATATTTAGGTTATTAGAGAGAGAAATGAAAAATATCTATGATTCAAATTTAAAGTTAAAATTTTAGGATAGAGTTGTTGCAAATCTAATAAGGGATTAGTGGACAGAAAAAATTAGTTAAAACTTAATAAAATTAATAAATAAGGATAATTAAAATCCCCTCTTGTCAAAAAAAAAAGGATAATTAAAATTCCCTAGTTAGTTTTGAAGACCGACCGCACGTGAACATGTATTCTCAGAATATTTTACCACGAACTTTGTGATGATGGAATCCCCCGTAAAGTTGCAACTTGCTAATATAAAATCAAAGTTTCTTATTTTATTAATGGTATATTTTTTCGATGGCTGCTCTAAGCTAATTTCTTATGTGATTGTGAAGTGCTGAAACTGTAAAAGGAGCAATATCTTATATGGAACACATTTCTTTCAAAATGTAACCATTTTTTTATGTGTCACATGGAGAAGAATACTTTTTTCTTACAAACATGGTGAAGAATACTCTCGACCTTTTTAGACCATTTAAAGAAAACTTTAGTAAAATTAGAAAAGGTGACCCTGCCTTTAAAGGATATCATATACATGTGCACTAATCCATGAGTATATTCTTTATAACTATAAACTAATTTTTTTTATTGTCTTAACTCTGAATTGTAGGAGAAATGATTCCGGAAATTTGAAATTCGTCTACAAGGTAAATAATATGATCAAATATTATTCTAGTTAGAGATTAATCTTAGAGTGTGTTTGGACGAGGTAATTGAGAAATTTTAAAGAATTTAAAATTCTAGGCAATTTAAATGATTCAATTAAATTCCTTTCATTTCTCAATACTTTTGTTTGGGTCGAGTAATAAAAAATTTCAATGTCATCATTTTTGAAGAACTTTTATAAATTTTAATTTTTTTGGGCCAAATTTGAAAATTGAAATTAGGGGTCAAGTAAATTTCAAAAATTTTGAGGGGTCAAATTATAATTTTTGAAAACTTTGAGGGGTCAAATTATAATTTTTTGGGGTCAAATTGAAAAAATTGAGGACCAAAATGCAAAATTTGAAAGATTATAACAATGAAGAATTTTGAAATTCTTTAAATTTAACTTGAACAAAATACTTCATAAATTTCCATCATTTTAAAAATTCTTCAAATTATTATCCAAACAATGAAATTCACCTTAAAGTATTTGAATTCCCTCATAACATTACATTCCCCCATCCAAACACACTCTTAAACTCAAATACTTCAGATTAATTTGATTTTAGCTGAGCTAAATTAATTATTTGAGTATAAACAATTGTTTTTATACTTATAAACTTATATTATATGTTGATCCCTTTTCCAACCTTAAACATTCTTATCTTTGTTTCCTTGGACGATTGATATGGGCCAACTACCTATATTTAAAATCTAAAGTAGATAGCCTCAATAATATCTACTTTAGTAGTTTCCTGATTCCATTTTGCATCTTAAGTGTGAACCCGGCCAAGTCCTTGATTTGAAACTTCCACAGAGTGAATAATCTATCTTTGTCTATCTTTGTTTATGAAAATCCTAAGAAGCACAATCCTTTTTTAAACATAATAATCACAATCATAATATGCAAATATATTATGATCCCTCATGCTCTATCATGATAAGTGTTTGAAGAGCTTATTGTCATGACAAACAATAGATAAGTTCACAAGTCAATCAATACATATGACAATAGATAAGCTCAAATAAGTCGATCTAAACCGACCTATAAGTTAGAGACACTCGTCATCATACAAGATCGGCTTTGTAAGACTGTAATATTAGGTGCAATGAATGACAATCGGTCTTATAAATGGAAAATAATCTTCTCACCTTACAAGCCGGTATTGTATAAGCAAGTTAAGCCGAGCCAAATTTTAAGACAACTCAACCAATAGGCCATATTGCATCTTTTTTTTTTAAAAAAATAAAATAATAATTCCAGTGATTTTTGTGCTACACTACAAAGTTGGATTTTCTACCAACATTGATCCATACTGAGCCATTAACAAGTCTATTCACGTAAAAAAAATCCCACCAAAATATAGCATAAAATTACAAGCATCAACAAATTGAATCAGTTACATGACACATTAGGCTTATAAAAGCCTTTACACATTTGAGAAACAGCAATCCTAATTTTCCCATTTTACCAAAACAGAATTTCTTTGCTTCTCCACCCTTTGAAGGTTAGAAGACAATTGAAACAGATCAACAGTGGCACCATGTTCAGATTTGATAATTTCCATAGAGTTTATCATACATGGAAAAGACTCATTTTGTTCATGTTTATTCACGGAGTTTATCATCAAAGGTGTTTCAGAAACTTGGTCGCCTCTGTCTTGCGTGCGGATGTCCCGAAAAGAAGTACTGGAAGTAGCTGATGGATTTCCTGCTGCATGGTGCGACGGATTCTGTGACTGAGCTGACAGAAGAGAGAGAGCACGGCTAGATAGCTCGTGTCCAAGTGTAGCGGGCGCTTCCAGTTGAGGGCTGTAAATTGGGTCCTCTTCCAGTTTGATATGTCCACTTCGAGAGATTTGATCATGCTTTTCTGGGAAAAGGATTCTACCTTGAAATATGTCTTGAAAGGAAAAGTTGTTAGTACCTACACATTTAATGTAAGAGAATTTGTTAGATTCTTTGCTATGTGTGTGGAACACCGTTCCCATCGAGAAGATTTATTTTAGAAATAATAAGATTATAACAGGAGAAAAGTGGACTTTTTTTTAAGAGAAAAGAGGACGTTGTAAATTAGTTTCACACTGACATGAAAGTACATTATTTTTCAGTTATTGTTAAGCCAGAACTGCATTAGGGGTCCTTTAACTTATCCATCGAAAATTCATAATTTTGCAGTTATTTTCAATGGAGAAACTATCACGTCTTCACATTTATCCTATCAGTACTGAACTGTTACCTCATTAAAATGTAAACCAGAATAACAGTAAAAATGTAAAGACATGATATTCTATCCAATTTTTTTGTTGTTTTGGACAGAAAATCATTAAAGATCCAACAATTTTGACATTTAAAAAGTTAAACGGCATTTTATATCTAAAAAAATAAAGGGCCAGTTTAAACCTTTAAATTAAGTCAAAGAATCCCTGGTGTGGTTTTGCCTAGTTTTAAAATGCAGTTATAAAGTGGACTTATGTGGCAATGTAATGAGTTTTCATTGGATGTCGACGGTGTAAAACTAATTTACATCTACATAGGAATCCCCATTAAAGTCTTATAGCAGACAGGAGCTCCAAACATCAAACAGAAAGACAAATACTGTAACAAAATAGACTTTGCATCACTTCATTTTAATTGTAACAATCCCTAGTGCCTTAACTACACACACTTTACTCTTAGGGTATAATAGATTTTACATTTTCATCCAGTTTATTTATTACGTATTTGGTAATCTACTATATACTATATAGTGCATGATTTATCTTTGTTACAACATTCCAACAACAGTGACCTATTGAAATCATGAATTGAATAAATGATTTAAATAATGGTGGAAATGCAAAATATATGTCCTACCACGATAGCGAAAAACTAGTCTTACAACACTAGTATATGATTATTTTCAACTTTGTGCATAAAAAACTCTGATGGATGCAAACAAACACTTAATAAATGGTCCACATCATTCCCTGGGACCACAAAAACTAAAAGATGGAGTTGATAACATAATTTAAGAAGCTTTATGTGCCTCTTTTGACTGAAATGTTTAAAAAATTGCATGCTGTCTTTTTCTAGATTCCAAGGTGTTAATTTCAGTTCATGGCAGGCATTGCATCATTATATTGAGAAAGCTAATCCACATTACTTAACCTAAATTTCTTATAGTATTGAATTCTTAATATTAAATGAACCATATTTTCATTTTTTTTAAATGACTTCATTCCAATGATTGATATTTGATACAAATTTAGTTAGGTCCAATTTGACGAAGTTCTTGATATATCTGCTCTTACAGTGACAAAAAAGCATTATATCTTATAATTTAGGATTAGAGGAAACTAATAGAAAATGCCAAAACTGACTAATACTTTTCTTTTGAGAACCAACCTGAGAGATTTCAGCTATACAAGGCTAATTGAAAAATATATCATATGGTTCTGCATCACAAAGTCAAAAAGCTTGCACTAGTATTCAAAATTCTTTTTGTAATTTAATCAAGAATAAATTTATCCTATCAAGATTCTTTCAATATGCAGTGAATTATGTAGATAGACCCTACCTTCACATAAAATCCTAACTAATATGGTTAAGAAACCTCCTCAAATAGAAACCTTCTGATTTTTAAATTACATATGGTGGTTAAAGATTAGAGGTATATATGATTGTATATTAAGCACCTAATCTATCTATTAACTCTACTATATTTTGAAGTGGTTATATATACTTGCTAAGAATGATGCGTCAAAAATTTGATTCACTAAATCTTATTAAAAACTGAAATTTACGTAGTATGCCACAGATTTTTATCAAAGTCAATATGAAGGATGCTACACTTTTATAATGGATTTCTACGGTTAGGTCATATTTTCCCACTTGGGTTCTAAATTTTATAATCTCTTCACAAATATCTCATTCCTAGCATGGAATAGATAGATCAGACCTAAATCCTCATAAACACCATGATGGCAATTTGGAAATATAATTCTAGTTGTTAGGTAACTGTATTGAACGCTTCACGTAAAAATCATTTGTTCATGGCTACATTGAGTTTTAAGCATATATATAAGCAACTAATTATCAGACATAAAATCAAAGAACTGATGAGGTTATCAACCAATTTTTGCTGTCTTGTCTATTTTAATGAAGACTCTAGCAGAATGTATATTTCATACCTTGATATGACTGAAGAATCTTGTGTTGTTTACTAGTCATGTAATCAAACTGAGGTTTCCTTCGGCGCTCATTATGTCCAGCTAGACGCCTGCGACAACTGCGCTTACCATCGTCAAACTCAGCTACCAGATGGAACCTAATTCAAGGACAAAAAAAAGCATAATTAAGTAAGAAATGTAAACTATACAGAGCAGTTTGCAAGACTTGACATTTACAAGCGGTCCATTAACAATTCTAAGATATTACCATGTTATAATTCAGACTATGAATGATTACTTTGGTTGTATATTTAGTGAATGTGAGATCTCAACATATCTATTCTATATCAACATCATATGCACTAATTGATCAGAGCATTGTGAATTGTCAAATAAACTAGACGGCATTTGGAGAAAGAAAACTCTAAAATCATTTTATCAATAGTAGCCCTAAAAAAACCATAAGAAAGTAAAGTAATACAAGAAGTATTGATGGCTTGTCTGATTTGAGAAAACTCTTAAATTCTTTCTTGGTTTTACTAACAACATTTCCTATTTGAATATATTAAAGAAGTACAAAAATGGGGTACGTCAATAATCGAACAAATATAACGATCTTATATAGTTAGAAGATGACCATCTGACTGTAAGAGAAGTATAGAAATGTAATTTTAATTCCTAAGGAACCAAAAAATATACCTGCTGCACTGCTGACAAAACCTCTGTTCAACACCATTGACGATAACTTTAGCTGTTTTGGAGTGAACATCACAGACTTTATGCCTTTTGTGGTAATCTTTCGAGGAGCTAAGATCCATGTTACAACCATAAACTTGGCATACAGGAGCCAAAGCAGGTAAGCTAGAAGTGCGGGATCTCTTGGCTAACACGGTTTGATGTATCGGCATAGATTCAGAAGTGAATGTTTTTGCATCTCTATCACTACCCGCACCTTGACAATCTACTAATCTCCCTAGCTTCAAATCAATCAATGAAGAATCATGTTTTTTCGACTCAACTAGAGAACTTAAATACTTTGACTCGGAATCTTCTTCCGCAAAAGATGAATCAAAAGCAATAACATGGATAGAGGAATTCTCTCTTTTACTAGAATTATTACTATCCAGCTCACAGCTAGATGTCTGAACCGAACCACGAATAGTCCTAGAAGTCTCCATCGGAAATCCCAAGTCCACAAATTCCATACTTTTAACTACCTCTCTATCTGAATTAAATCCATCTCTCTCAAAGTTACATGAAGATTTGTTCTCCCATTCAACCAAATGTTTTCTAGTTCTCATAAAAGCATCAAGTGAAAAGTCGTTTTCATCAGAAAACAAATAGCTTCTCTCTTCAGGGATATAACTCCAAGATTCCATTACTACAAATTGAATTGAAGTGACAGAAACACTGAAATAGTGAAGAAACCTACCACAATTGAAAATAAATACATTATTACTCCTTTGCTATAATCGAATGTTTATATTGATAGATATTCATTCTATTACAACTAATTCAAGCATACATACATACAATAAATAGGAATAACATAACCATATCAAAATAAAACAAGTTACATCACCTATGTGATAAATAAATCTACCATAGAGAAGAAAAAGAAAGAAAATAACATCCAAAAATCTCAACTTTTTCAAAAGGGTCATTCAAAGTTTGACACAATAAGCAAACCAAGCAACCATCAAATAAAAATTTCAAAAGGGTAAATCAAAACCAAATCAATACATTTGAAACACAAATGGAAAGTGAAAAATCTATGCAGCCATCTCAATATTCCATGATTCTATCTTTCAATCTACACAGTTTCTTGAGAACAAAACAGGATCCATGCAACCAAAGAAAAAAAAGCAGTATCTTGAAGTAACCAATAACCTGAAAGATGAATTGTGGTGGCAAGTTGTGAGTGGTTTTGGCACACAGAAGAGTGAACAGTGAAGAGAGAGAGTGGTTTATCTCAGAATAGTTGTAACGTTGAAGTGGAAACAAGATGAGTCAACACGATTTCCTACCAAACGTCGAAACCAAAAGCATGTTGTTGATGTCTTTTTTGTAGCTTTTGAGAAAACAGTGCAATTCCGTTTTAGTACAATTGATTTGGTTCTATTTACAGAAACATCACCAAAAAGTGGCCTCGAGATTTTAAAACTCAGGTTCTAGTTAGTGAAAGAATAAATTAATTAAATTCGGTCATTAACTTATTTTTAAGGTGGATCATTTAACTTTTAAAGGAGAAAGTCTTCTCTAGGCATAAGAATTTTGGCATAAAATTTAGACACACATACATAAATCAAAAAAATTAAAAGATAAATAAAATAGTCACATCAATTAATATTATTTTAATTATTTTCTTTTTAATTTTTTAAATTTTGTGGATGTGTGCCTAAATGTGAGGTATTAGTGTTGTAACCAAGTAAGAGTTTTTTCTTTTAAAGGGGTTAATCTTGCAGTTCTATACAAATTGACGAAAATACTCCCACGTGACTTAAGTCACGCAGGTGTTATAATTTGAATGAGTTAAGTCATTTTGAGTTACAACTTGAGTGAGTTAAGTTAATCTGGGATAGCATAGAATGGTAGAGAAAAGATTAGACAAAGCCATGGTGGATACTGACTGGTTATCTTTATTTCCTGAAGTACACCTCACAAACCTGTTGGCATCTCATTTAGATCACAGTCCTATATTGTTACAAAGTGTTGGTACTACTAATAATGTGAGGAAAAACCAGTCCTTCAAGTTTGAGAACAAATGGTTTAAGGAACCAGACCTAGAAAAATGTGAGGGTCGATTGGTGTATTGATGGAGCAGTAGATATTATAAATCGTGTTGCGCAGTGTTCTGATCAACTTCAACGTTGGGGCCGTAGAAAAAGAATGAGATTCAAGAGAGATATTACTCATTGTAGTAGGGAAATGGAGGTTTATCGAGGAAGTAGAGATCCTGTTGGCATAGAGCGGTTTCAGAAAGCACAAGAGCAACATGCTAAGTTATTGGTACAAGAGGAAGATTTTTGGAGGCAAAGGGCCAAGATGCATTGGCTGAAAGATGGTGACCTCAACACTAAGTTTTTCCATCTTTCGGCTTCAAGCAGACATAAGTTGAAGAGAATTGAGAAGTTGTTGAATGAGCAGGACATTATGGTTAGTAATCAGGTGGACCTTTGTGGGGTAGCTAAGAGGTATTTTGACAAGCTTTTTCAGGCCAAGGGTGGAGCACATGATCAGGTTTTACATCTTATTCAACAAAAGATCACTGATGAGGACAATGATTTTCTTCTCCAATCAATCACTAAAGAGGAACTTCATACAACTTTATTCCAAATGCATCCTGATAAGTCCCCTGGTTCATATGGCTTCAATCCGGCGTTTTATCAGAGATTTTGGGAGATCTGTGGAGATGATGTGTTTGAGGCAGCAAAATGTTGGCTTCATAGGGGGTATTTTCCTGCAACTCTAAATGATACTAATATATGTTTAATTCTGAAATGTGACAATGTTGTGTCTATGACTGATCTGCGACCCATTTCCCTGTGCAATGTTTTGTATAAAATAATTTCTAAAGCCCTTGCAAAAAGATTGAAACAGTGCTTGTCTAAGTGTATCTCTAAAGAGCAATCTGCTTTTGTAGAAGGAAGGTCAATTATTGATAATGTAATTGTCGCATCCGAAATTATACATGCAATGAAAAGGAGAACTAGAGGGAGAAAGGGTGATCTACCGCTCAAGATCGATATTAGTAAAGCATATGACAAGGTTGATTGGGGTTTCCTTCAAGGTATGGTGTTACAACTCAGTTTCGATGAAAAATGTGTTAATTGGATAATGATGTGTGTAAGTTCTGTTAACTATTCTGTTCTGGTGAATTTTGATAGAGTTTGAACTGTTTATCCGAGAAGAGGCCTCTGTCAAGGTGATTCTCTTTCGCCTTATCTTTTCATCCTAGTGACTTAAGGATTATCTACACTTATTAAATATTTTATGGCCCATGGTGATATTCACGGTGTTAAAATTTGCAGACGAGCCCCAGTGGTGTCTCACCTTCTTTTTGCAGATGACTGTTTTATTTTTTGTAGGGCCACTGCTCAAGAGGCAAATCAGTTGTTGAATATCTTGCATGAGAGACGTTGTAACACCCCGTTTTCCCAACATAAAAATTTCTTACGAAAATCAGAGTTTTCAACATAAACGGAATGTCACACTTCTTTTCAAAAATCGTAAATGGAATAAATAACTATTTATCCTTCATAAAACAATAACATAATATTTAATACTTCGCAGCGGAATTTATTCAACATCTAAAATAGTCTTTGGCACGAAGGCCTCATTAAAATATCTCATAAAAATCCAATAAACAACTTAATCTTGTAAATTCATAAACAATACGTAAGGAATAGAAAAACATGCAACAAAAGTTCCCATCCCGTTACGTATCAGAGCACCTAAAGACACCACACACAACGGATTCCTCACATACGCACCTAAGCTTGATTACCTGCACTTGCCCACAAGGCGGCAATTCCAACAGAAGGGGTGAGATTTCACAAAACAATAATATTAAGCATATAATTCAACAATTATATTTAACAGCTTAAACATCATCAATTTATAATAATAATTCTTCGTATAGTACTTCATTAAATCATCAATCAACTTCTAGTCATCATTAATATCATATTCATCACATCGTATACATTCATCATATAACAACATAATCATCACATCATAAACATCATCGTATAACAACATAATCATCATAAAACATCATCGTATAACAACATAATCATCATATCATAAACATTCATCATATAACAACATAATCATCATAAACATTCATCATATAACAACATAATCATCACATCATAAACATCATAATAATAATACTTCATAAACAACTCATTAAAAAACGACAATGCAACTTCAACGACTTCAACTTAACTATGCAACTTAACAACTTGACTCGACAATGCGACTATGCAACTTAATCTTCTAAATCATGCATGTGGTACCAAATTTTGAGCATTAATATACTCCATCGTCGCTTTGAGCAAAAGCTCCATCGTCGCTTTGAGCATAAGCTCCATCGTCGCTTTTAAATGAATATGCATGGACTCACATCTTATGACTTAAACAAGTCTAACATCTTAAAACGTCGCAACATCACAAACATCTTGGACCGACACATGCAGCTCTTAATAAATGTAAACAGCAACATGGCAGCAAGTAATTCACAGGATAATAAGATATCATTGCAAACATTGTTTTCAAACATCACACAAACTTCACATACATCTCAAGTAATGCACATAAGAATCATAATTCAAAGCAACATAGACAGTATACAACACAACATGACATAATAATATCAAATGCAAGTCATCAATATCTCAAATATTCATAAATAATTCAAGTAATGCGTATACAATTATATCACAATATGAAAAACATCAAATCATCATAAATCAGTTTCACAGATCATCATTAATATCATATATAATATTCATAACTAATTCATTAATCATAAACATCATACTCATGGACATATAAATTCATATAACACTTCATCAATCATGAACAATATCGTATTCACAAACATATACATACATATACTAATTCATCAATCATATTCAATTATCCACTGTGACCTACATGCAGTAATTTGACCATAACTCAAGTTCTATAAATTCTTTTGGAGTCAAACCAACAACATTAGAAAGCTAACATCCATACCTACAACTTTCGTGTTTACACCTAAGACCAATTCTGTACTGATCAATACCAGTTTTCATTTTAAAATTCGGGACATAATTAAGAAAAATCAGGAAAAACAACTTATATTATTCAAACTTCACAATTGACAACCAAGTAACATAATCCATCAATTATCACTCTTAACTCTAATTCTCTAATTCTCAAAAACTAAACCTACAACATGTTAAATACAATTTTCAGAATCATAGACTCAAGATTATTGAATGTTAGTCCCACCCTTACCTTGGATTGATCGACGAAGGACATTAAACAGAACATGGATTATGGTCTTGAGAACACTCTTAATTCCGAAGGGACAGAAAGGAGTAGAAAAAGGAGAAAGACTCGTCAACACAAGTCAAAAGAGGGAGAAGAGAAGAAAAGCACAGGAAGCATCAACTGTGAATTTCGGTGTGTAGAATGCACTGTGTGAGTTCTCTATTTATAGAGATAGTTTACAACTAATAAGTGAGAAACTTTGGGAACAAGTAATGCACCTATTAGATCTAGTACTTAAATATCTCAATTGAGTACCAAAATATATTTCAAAGCATACACTAAAATATATTAGATTGCCTACCAAAATATTTCTATAACAAATAACAATTATATCTATATAACAAATATATTTCTATAACATATACATATATATATATATATATATATATATATATATATATATATATATATTTTCTACAATGATAACATATATTTCTACAACAAATAACATATATTTTTTTTTACAACAATAACATGTATTTCTATAACAAATAACATATATTTTCTACAACAATAACATATATTTCTATAACAGATAACATATATTTTCTACAACAAATAACATATATTTTCTACAACAAATAACATGAATTTCTATAACAAATAACATATATTTCTACAACGAATAACATATATTTTCTACAACAATAACATATATTTCTATAACAAATAACATATATTTCTATATATATTTCCACTTATTCCACTAAACTCTTCTAATTTCCAAATCAGCCCCCACAACTTAATCTTATTTCTATTTTCAAGACTTATTGTATTAAATAATAAAATAACACTACTTAATAAAATAATGACACACCACATAATCATTTAAATCATATAAATACTAAAATAAACCACTTAATAAATCACATAATCAAATAAATATATTCTTAACTCTTCTTAATAAATTCTAGACTCAATTAAATAATTAAATAAAACAAATAATTCAAAGAGGGCGTTACAGACGTTATGATAACGAACAAGTAAACAACTTAAGACTAAGAATGAGGAATATTGTATGATATCATAATAAAGTATATATAGATCCTAGAATAGATGAGAAAATAGAGTATGTTAGTGAGGTAGATAATAAAATAAAATAGAGGGATAATGTCGTGGAAATGATTCGTGCGTAGGGGTTGGATTATTGAAGGGATAATGTGGTGATATAAATGTCTTGAGAGGAACAAAATGGTGAGGAGTCTTAGGATTGTAATGAAGAGTGATGATGAGTAATGTTATGTAAACTTATAAATACGTGCGATGAAAGTTGATGAGGTCTTTATCATAAAGAATGTTGAGAGTGATGATGTCTATATTACGATATGAGAACTGATGATGTTTATATTATAATGTTGACGAGAATGGTGAAATTTATTTCTAATAAAAGATGGGAGTGAGAGAGTTAAAGATCATAGATATAAGAACAGGTGTTGTTTGTTTATATGGGTGATGAACTTGGAGATATTTAAGGAGTATAAGGACGATAATGGTGACATGTATTTTAGTTGATGAAGAAAATAAAGAGGTTTAAAATAATTATTGCGGTGATGTTGTTGATGTTTAATAATATTTAGTGATGTAAGCGGTGATGGTTATATATGGTGATGTTTAGAGAGTATGGTGATGAAATGGTGAGAATATTTACAGTTGGTGATGAAAATGGTGATGTTTAATTATGGTCATGTTCTTGTTTATGTTGTAGTGTTTTGCATATTATGGAGAGTCGTGCATTAATGAATGACTTACTTGTTCTTGCTATTTTTAAACGTGAAGTGTAATGTGATGGTGTGATATACGACATGTTCAGAAAGAATAATAGGTGTTGATGATCTTGTAATGGTGGAATATTATTCTTATGATATTTCAATATAGTGAATGTTTCCTTATAATTTGTTCTGGCTGGATTTCCCACCCCTTTCTTGTTGTATTTATTGTGTCTGTACCCGTGGGGTACAAATACTTAGGACGAGGAGATCTAGTTGCGGGACGCTTAAAAGGTTGCGACGGAGCCCTTTAGAAGGGCTCAAACGCCCTCTAGAAAGACTTGGGCGCCCTCCGAAAGGGCTCCAAGGCCTAGGCGCGCTCCCTCTAGGGCGCCGCCTTCTTTAGCTTCTAGAACTATCTAGAAACCGCCTAAATACCATATATACCCTTGTTACTTGGAGGTTAAGTAACCGAAACCCAAGCCCACAGCAGGCTATAAATACCTCACTTGAGAGCATTCTCAAGACATCCATTAATCATTCTAAACCCTAGAATACAATACAACCCTAGTATTCTTTACTCGTACTTTTTTGCAAGTACAGTTGGCGCCGTCTGTGGGAACCGGTAAAACTAACCTAGACCATACCTCCTCGGCGGTGGAACCGCCGCCACCCAATCCAAAAATCACCAGCCAATACGGCGAAATCCTGATCATAGCATTGCCTCACTCTTGTACCAGTTTTGTTCTATTATTTCTTCTGAATCCTTATTTTCAACGGAGCATTCAATTTCAGTTTGATTTTGATTTTTTTTGAACCTTTAGCTACCGCACAATTTTATGATTGGAAAACGTTTGTTTACTTGCAATTTTTAATAGCGATTACTCTTTCAAATTCAATGGCCGTTCATAATTTTATTGTTCATCAAATTCCAAGGGAATTTCCTTTGGCTGCTACTTTGTTTTTGTTTTGATTTCCTTTTTGTTGCTTTCCTTTAGTTTAATTCCAAATATTCAATTCCAATTTGTGTGGCTACGTGAGATAAATATTTGGTGCTACTCTATTCAATTTACTGTTGCAGCTGATTTTTGTGTGGCCAGGAAATAGGAGACCTAAAAATCTATCGGCGATCTCGAAAAGATGATGACCTAAGAAGCTCAACCAACATCAGGTCTCCAAATCTAGACGACAATATAATCACTCGCTGCAATAATCAAGAGTTAACCTTATATAAAGGCTCTAGCTCAGCGCCCAAGAGTTAACCTTCTTAAAGGCAATAGCTCAGCGCGAACGCCTAAACAAGGATTGAACCCGGCGTCGTTAAATAAACCTGACGCCAAAGCACGAATTAACCTTATTAAAAGGCTCTAACTTGGCGTCTAATAAATGGGAACGCCTAAACTGGGATTGGATCTTGGCGTCCTTAAACTTTGAATGCCTAAACAGTGAGCGAACACGGCGTCGTTAAATAAACAGAGCGCCTAAATAGGGCTGACCTCATTAAAGGCTCTAACTCGGCGACTTCGAATCGAACGCCTAAACTGGGTTAACCTTCGTAGAGGCTCCAGCTCGGCGTGATAAAAATAGAGTAAAGCGCCTAAACTGGGCTAGCATTAATCAGAGATCTAGCCCGGCGTCATAAGAAGAATAAACTAGGCCGCAAACAAAAGAACGAAACAGAAAACACGAAGAGCAACAATTTCGACAAAGTAAAGCAAGTTAGAAATACTTCAAAGTAAGGACAAAGCGCAACAAGCAAAATAAATCACCAGTCACAGTCATAATATTACAAAAAAGCGCCTAGACAGGTCGCCCACAAAAAGAAGAGAGAATAAATTCAAACTACAAAAGATCAAGGCTCATCAATGAGCTCGCCCTCCTGGACAATCTTCAGAGAATCCGACGTCGACAAGTCTAGCTCTGGAAACAAGAAAGCCACCTAAGACTTGGCCCTATCAAAACCGTCTTCAAATTGGCTGACCAGCGCAATCTTGCCATTCTCACTTCATCTTCCAACGATAGAAGAATCAACAAGGTTGAAATTCCTAAACATTTGAAGATCCTCCAAAGGAGAACACCTCGGTTAAACAAATTATGAAGACTTCCCAAAGCAAACGACTACCTATTTTCGATCGAGCATTGAAACATAATCACTTCGCCTTGTTCCAAGGCTCGTGCTTGGGGGGCTGTGGACCATCATCCCTGAACAAACAAATGCATGTCCCCTGGGGGCTCCGAAGACAGAATAAAGCGCCCTAGGCGGGACCTCTCAAGAATAGGACATACTATTCAAAAAATGAAGCAAAGTGGTGGTTCAAGCAAACCACAAAATTTCAAACAAACACTTCGCCTTGTTCCAAGACTCGTGTTTGGGGGGCTGTGGACCGTCATAATATTCCTAAAGGCTTAAGAGCCCTTTAGAAGGGCTCAAACGCCCTCTAGAAAGACTTGGGCGCCCTCCGAAAGGGCTCCAAGGCCTAGGCGCGCCCCCTCTAGAGCGTCGCCTTCTTTACCTTCTAGAACTATCTAGAAACCGCCTAAATACCATAAATACCCTTGTTACTTGGAGGTTAAGTAACCGAAACCCAAGCCCACAACATGTAACGCCCTAGTTATTATTTAATTATTTTTGGTTGATTTTAAGTATTTTATATGATTTTAAATGATTTATGTGATTATTTGGTGTATTGTTATTTTATTATTTACTTGTTTTTATTATTTAATATAAATATAGTGAGAAATATAATTTATTGGTGTTTTGGGGGTTACTTTTTAATTAGAGGAATTAAAGGGAGTTATTAGTAGTTAAGAGGAGTTAAGAAAATAATAGGGAGAGTTAGGAAAAGAAAAGTCAGAAACACTTTTCACGTACAATGAGTTTTTGGGAGAAAAAGGGAGAAGAGCCAAGGTAGCCAAGTGAAGAACCATAGAGATTATAGAGCTTTGATTCATCTGAAATTCAGGCAAGGGTGAGACTATCTCTCAATAATAGTATTGTTATAATTCTGATTTTGATTTAACATGATGATTAGGGGGAATTGAGGGTTTGAGTTAGGTTTTTGGAGAAAATGCAATTGTTGAGAAATGAGTTGAATTGTTGTTTCTGATGTTGTTTTTATGTTCTTTGCAATGCATTATTGTATGTTGAACCTGTAACATTTGTTAGAACACGTTTTGGGTGATTAGGGGTTAAAAATTGGGTTTTGAATGAGATAGGGTTAGAAAATCGGAAAGCATTTTTCCCAACCAAGATGAATGACCGCTTAAGCGAGCCACCCGTCGCTTAAGCGAGCATTCAAGCTTTGTGCCCAGAATTTTGCAAATGACCGCAGGCTCAAGCGAACCACAAGCGAGCCACAAGCGTGCAAAACCTGAAGCTACATGATTTAGGTCGCTCAAGCGTACCGTAAGCGAACAGCAAGCGTGCAGAACCTGACCTTACGTGATTTTGGTCGCTCAAGCGAGCAGGCCCTCGCTTAAGCGAGCTGGGCTTTTGTCAGCCACTTTTTGATTTTCGTTTCGTGCATTAGGGGATCCGTCTGAGCATTCTAAAATGTTTATTTTTAACTTGTATAACCTCTGTATATGCATTAAACCTTATAAAAACTTCTTGATATAGGAATTGGATTGATTTATGAGAATTGCGTTATGTTAATGAATTTTGCCGTGTGGATTGTTGTGTCACATTTGACCAAGTTGGGGAGTATGTCATAGTTGATTATGCATATTAGTAGTTGTTGTTGTTGTTGTTGAGTTGTATGCAGATATACACAATTCGAGTCCATTTCATACTCATACCTTGTTGAGGGCTCATGCCCTGGAATGTTCATCATTCAACTGTTGAGGGCTTATGCCCTGGAACGCCTTGTCGTTCAATTGTTGAGGGCTCATGCCCTGTGAATGCTTTAACCATTCAAATTGTTGAGGGCTCATGCCCTGGAATGCCTTGTCATTCAAACGCGTTAAATGGTACCACATGCATATGCACTGTTGCATTGTCGTTAGTCGTCGTTGTGTCCTTGCATAGTCGTTGTCGTTGGTCGAGTGGTTGTCGTTGTTGTTGTTGTTGTTAGTTGAGTTTGAAGGTGATGATAATGTTGTTGATTATTGAAATTTATGTATATTGAAGTATTTTGTTGATATTTAGGGTGTTAGATTCATTTGATGAATTATAATTCTATTATTATTGTTTGAGAATCTCACCCCTTCTGCTTGAAAATGTTGCCCTTCGTATGGGTAACTTGCAGGTGATCCAGAATAGTAGAAGTGGTGGCTCATGTGTCTTAGGGCTCTGATACGTAACGGGATGAGAATTAGTTGTTGTATTTTCATTCCTTTATGTATCAAAATTTGAAGCATGTTGTTAGAGTTTCATTTTGAAAATAAATGTTGAAATATTACTTATGTTGGGGCCTTTGTGCCAGATTTATATGTTGTTGGATGTAATGTTTTAAAAGATTTTTCCGTTGCAATACTTTGTTGTTGACATTGTTGAATAAATAGTATTTTCAATCTATTTATGAAATTTTTGAAAAGCAGTGTCATGCTCCGTTTGCTGATTTACTCTGATTTTATATTAATAATTAGTTGTTGGGTTAACGGGGTGGTACAATTGGTATCAGAGCAGGTTGGTCCGTCCGACCAAGTAGTAGAGTCGTGTCGAGCCACATAGTGTCGTGTAATAACCTTACACTGTTTTGTTGTTCTGAATTGTTGCTTGCGATGTAGAATTTCGAGATGGCTGGAAGAAAGGATGCTGCTATTGCTGCTGCCCTCGAAGCTGTTGCTCAAGCTGTAGAACAACAACCAAATGTTGGTGCTGGTAATGATGGAGTTAGAATGCTGGAAACTTTTCTAAGGAACCATCCCCCAACATTCAAAGGAAGGTATGATCCAGATGGAGCTCAAAAGTGGCTCAAAGAGGTGGACAAGATCTTCAGGGTTATGCAATGCAGCGAGGTGCAGAAGGTGCGTTTTGGCACGCACATGTTGGCTGAAGAGGCGGATGACTGGTGGGTGAATCTTTTACCTATCTTAGAACAGGATGGTACTGCTGTGACTTGGGCTGTGTTCAGAAGAGAGTTTCAGGACATGTATTTTCCGAAGGATGTCCGAGGCAAGAAAGAGATTGAATTCCTGGAATTGAAGCAGGGAGACATGTCCGTAACTGAGTATGCTGCCAAGTTTGTGGAGCTGGCTAAGTTCTATCCTCACTACACTCCTGATACTGCTGAATTTTCGAAATGTATCAAGTTTGAGAATGGTCTGCGTGCTGATATAAAGCGGGCCATTGGTTATCAGAAGATAAGGAATTTCTCTGAGTTGGTAAGCAGCTGTAGGATCTATGAAGAGGATACAAAAGCTCATTATAAGGTGATGAGTGAGCGTAGAGGTAAGGGACAACAGAGTCGTCCGAAGCCGTATAGTGCCCCAGCTGACAAGGGTAAGCAGAGGCTGAATGATGATAGGAGGCCTAAGAGGAGAGATGCTCCTACGGAGATTGTTTGCTTCAAGTGTGGTGAAAAGGGCCACAAGAGTAATGTTTGTGATCGTGATGTGAAGAAGTGCTTCCGATGTGGGAAGAAGGGTCACACGATAACTGAGTGCAAGCGTGGTGACATTGTCTGTTTCAACTGTGACGAGGAGGGTCATATTAGCTCGCAGTGTACGAAACCTAAGAAGACTCAGACTAGTGGAAAGGTGTTTGCTTTGACTGGTACGCAAACTAGTAATGAAGATCGACTTATTAGAGGTACTTGTTTCTTTAATAGTATTCCTTTAATTGCTATTATTGATACTGGAGCTACTCATTGTTTCATTGCTGTTGATTGTGCACGTAAGTTGGGTCTGATTATGTCTGACATGAATGGAGAAATGGTTGTTGAAACTCTAGCTAAGGGTTCAGTAACTACTTCTCTTGTTTGTTTGAGTTGTCCGTTGTCTATGTTTGGTAGAGATTTCGAAGTTGATCTAGTATGTTTGCCGTTGACGGGTATGGATGTAATCCTTGGTATGAACTGGTTGGAGTACAACCATGTCCATATTAATTGTTTTAGAAAGACGGTATATTTCTCCTTTGCTGAGGAAGAAAGCGGAGCAGAGTTTTTGTCTACTCAGCAGTTGAAGCAGTTAGAACGTGATGAGATCTTAATGTTTTTCTTGATGGCGTATTTGTCGGTGGAGAATCAAGCTGTAATTGATAGGTTGCCGGTTGTAAATGAATTTCTAGAAGTTTTTCCTGATGAGATTCCTGATGTGCCACCAGAAAGGGAGGTTGAATTTTCAATTGACCTTGTTCCAGGAACGAAGCCGGTGTTGATGACACCTTATCGTATGTCGGCGTCCGAGTTAGCTGAATTAAAGAAACAGTTGGAAGATTTACTTGATAAGAAGTTTGTAAGACCGAGTGTTTCACCTTGGGGAGCGCCGGTTTTGTTGGTCAAGAAGAAGGATGGTAGCATGAGGTTGTGTATTGATTACCGTCAGTTGAATAAAGTGACGATGAAGAATAGGTATCCATTTTCGAGAATTGATGACTTGATGGATCAGTTAGTGGGTGCAAGTGTGTTTAGTAAAATTGATGTGAAGTCAGGTTACCATCAGATTAAGGTAAAGGATGAAGATATGCAGAAGACGGCCTTTAGGACACGATATGGACACTATGAATATAAAGTGATGCCTTTCGGTGTTACTAATGCGCCTGGTGTGTTTATGGAGTATATGAACATAATTTTTCATGCTTATCTGGATAAATTTGTGGTTGTGTTTATTGATGATATCTTGATTTATTCTAAGACCGAAGAAGAGCATGCAGGACATTTAAAGATTGTGTTGCAGGTGTTGAAAGAAAAGAAGTTGTATGCCAAGTTGTCCAAATGTGAGTTCTGGTTAAGTGAAGTAAGTTTTCTTGGCCATATTATTTCTGGTAGTGGTATTGTTGTAGATCCATCGAAAGTTGATGCTGTATCACAATGGGAGACTCTGAAGTCAGTCACAGAGATTAGAAGTTTTCTGGGTTTGGCTGGTTATTACTGCAGATTTATTGAAGGATTTTCGAAGTTGACACTTCCATTGACTCAGTTGACTTGTAAAGGCAAAGCTTTTGTGTGGGATACTCAGTGTGAGAATAGTTTCAATGAGTTGAAGCAACGGTTGACGACAGCTCCAATTTTGATTTTACTGAAGGCAGATGAACCTTTTGTGGTATATTGCGATGCGTCCAAAAGTAGCTTAGGAGGTGTTCTTATGCAGGATGGCAAAGTAGTAGCTTATGCTTCAAGACAGTTGAGAATTCATGAACGGAATTATCCTACGCATGATTTAGAGTTGGCGGCTGTAGTCTTTGTGTTGAAGATTTGGAGGCATTATTTGTACGGCTCTAAATTTGAGGTGTTTAGTGATCACAAGAGTTTGAAATATTTATTTAATCAAAAGGAATTGAATATGAGGCAGAGAAGGTGGCTTGAGTTGTTAAAGGATTATGATTTTTGTTTGAATTACCACCCCGGTAAAGCTAATGTGGTTGCAGATGCTTTAAGCAGGAAGACGTTGCACATGTCCGCCATGATGGTAAAGGAGTTTGAGTTGCTTGAGCAGTTTAGAGATTTGAGCCTAGTTTGTGAGTTGTCACCTCAGTGTGTGTAGTTGGGCATGTTGAAGATCAATAGCGATTTCTTGAACCGTATCAAGGAAGCGCAGAAGATTGATGTCAAGTTTGTTGATTTAATGGTTGCTAGTAATCAAACAGCAGATGGTGACTTTAAGGTTGATGACCAAGGTGTGTTGAGATTCAGAGGAAGGATTTGTATTCCTGATGATGATGAGTTGAAAAAGTTGATTTTAGAAGAAAGTCACAGAAGTAGCTTAAGCATTCATCCGGGAGCTACAAAGATGTATCATGACTTGAAGAAATTGTTTTGGTGGCCCGGGTTGAAGCGTGATGTTGCACAGTTTGTTTATGCTTGTTTGACTTGTCAGAAATCTAAAGTTGAACATCAGAAGCCTGCAGGGTTGTTGACACCGTTAGATGTGCCAGAATGGAAATGGGATAGCATCTCCATGGATTTTGTGACTAGTTTACCGAATACTCCGAGAGGGCATGATGCCATATGGGTTGTTGTTGATAGATTGATGAAGTCGGCACATTTCATTCCGATTAATATCACTTTTCCTGTAGCTCAGTTGGCAGAAATTTATATTCGGGATATTGTGAAGTTGCATGGAGTTCCATCAAGCATTGTGTCGGACAGAGATCCGAGGTTCACTTCAAGGTTTTGGAAGAGTTTGCAAGAGGCCTTGGGTTCAAAGTTAAGGTTGAGTTCGGCTTATCATTTGCAAACAGATGGTCAGTCGGAGAGAACGATTCAGTCATTAGAGGATTTGCTGAGAGTGTGTGTACTTGAGCAAGGTGGAGCTTGGGATAGTCATCTACCATTGATAGAGTTCACGTACAACAATAGTTACCATTCGAGTATTGGTATGGCACCGTTCGAAGCTTTGTATGGTCGGAGGTGCAGAACTCCTTTATGTTGGTTTGAGTCCGGAGAAAGTGTAGTGTTGGGACCAGAGTTAGTTCATCAGACTACGAAGAAGGTCAGGTTGATAAGGGAAAAGATGAAAGCGTCGTAGAGTCGACATAAGAGTTACCATGACAAGCGTAGAAAGGACCTTGAGTTCCAAGAGGGAGACCATGTGTTCCTGAGAGTCACTCCTATGACCGGTGTAGGTCGTGCGTTGAAGTCAAAGAAGTTAACTCTGAAGTTTATTGGTCCTTACCAGATATCTGAGAGGGTTGGAATAGTGGAATATAGAGTGGGTTTGCCACCACATCTTTCGAATTTGCATGACGTGTTTCATGTGTCGCAACTTCGGAAGTATGTAGCGGATCCTTCGCATGTTATTCCAAGAGATGATGTGCAAGTTAGAGACAACCTTACGGTGGAGACTTTACCGTTGAGAATCGAAGATCGTAAGGTGAAGAAGTTGAGAGGCAAGGAGATACCTCTAGTGAAGGTTGTTTGGAGTGGAGTAACTGGTGAGAGTTTGACTTGGGAGCTGGAGAGTAAGATGCAAGAGTCTTATCCAGAGTTGTTTGCTTGAGGTAGTATTTCGAGGACGAAATTCTTTAAGTTGGGGAGAGTTGTAACGCCCTAGTTATTATTTAATTATTTTTGGTTGATTTTAAGTATTTTATATGATTTTAAATGATTTATGTGATTATTTGGTGTATTGTTATTTTATTATTTAGTTGTTTTTATTATTTAATAGAAATATAGTGAGAAATAGAATTTATTGGTGTTTTGGGGGTTACTTTTTAATTAGAGGAATTAAAGGGAGTTATTAGTAGTTAGGAGGAGTTAAGAAAATAATAGGGAGAGTTAGGAAAAGAAAAGTCAGAAACACTTTTCACGTACAGTGAGTTTTTGGGAGAAAAAGGGAGAAGAGCCAAGGTAGCCAAGTGAAGAACCAGAGAGATTGTAGAGCTTTGATTCATTTGAAATTCAGGGAAGGGTGAGACTATCTCTCAATAATAGTATTGTTATAATTCTGATTTTGATTTAACATGATGATTAGGGGGAATTGAGGGTTTGAGTTAGGTTTTTGGAGAAAATGCAATTGTTGAGAAATGAGTTGAATTGCTGTTTCTGATGTTGTTTTTGTGTTCTTTGCAATGCATTATTGTATGTTGAACCTGTAACATTTGTTAGAACACGTTTTGGGTAATCAGGGGTTAAAAATTGGGTTTTAAATGAGATAGGGTTAGAAAATCTGAAAGCATTTTTCCCAACCCAGATGAATGGCCGCTTAAGCGAGCCACCCGTCGCTTAAGCGAGCATTCAAACTTTGTGCCCAGAATTTTGCAAATGACTGCACGCTCAAGCGAACCACAAGCGAGCCACAAGCGTGCAAAACCTGAAGCTACATGATTTAGGTCGCTCAAGCGTACCGTAAGCGAACAACAAGCGTGCAGAACCTGACCTTACGTGATTTTGGTCGCTCAAGCGAGCAGGCCCTCACTCAAGTGAGCTGGGCTTTTGTCAGCCACTTTTTGATTTTCGTTTCGTGCATTAGGGGATCCGTCTGAGCATTCTAAAATGTTTATTTTTAACTTTTATAACCTCTGTATATGCATTAAACCTTATAAAAACTTCTTGATATAGGAATTGGATTGATTTATGAGAATTGCGTTATGTTAATGAATTTTGCCGTGTGGATTGTTGTGTCACATTTGACCAAGTTGGGGAGTATGTCATAGTTGATTATGCATATTAGTAGTTGTTGTTGTTGTTGTTGAGTTGTATGCAGATATACACAATTCGAGTCCATTTCATACTCATACCTTGTTGAGGGCTCATGCCCTGGAATGTTCATCATTCAACTGTTGAGGGCTTATGCCCTGGAACGCCTTGTCGTTCAATTGTTGAGGGCTCATGCCCTGTGAATGCTTTAACCATTCAAATTGTTGAGGGCTCATGCCCTGGAATGCCTTGTCATTCAAACGCGTTAAATGGTACCACATGCATATGCACTTTTGCATTGTCGTTAGTCGTCGTTGTGTCCTTGCATAGTCGTTGTCGTTGGTCGAGTGGTTGTCGTTGTTGTTGTTGTTGTTGTCGTTGTTAGTTGAGTTTGAAGGTGATGATAATGTTGTTGATTATTGAAATTTATGTATATTGAAGTATTTTGTTGATATTTAGGGTGTTAGATTCATTTGATGAATTATTATTCTATTATTATTGTTTGAGAATCTCACCCCTTCTGCTTGAAAATGTTGCCCTTCGTATGGGTAACTTGCAGGTGATCCAGAATAGTAGAAGTGGTGGCTCATGTGTCTTAGGGCTCTGATACGTAACGAGATGGGAATTAGTTGTTGTATTTTCATTCATTTATGTATCAAAATTTGAAGCATGTTGTTAGAGTTTCATTTTGAAATAAATGTTGAAATATTACTTATGTTGGGGCCTTTGTGCCAGATTTATATGTTGTTGGATGTAATGTTTTAAAAGATTTTTCCGTTGCAATACTTTGTTGTTGACGTTGTTGAATAAATAGTATTTTCAATCTATTTATGAAATTTTTGAAAAGCAGTGTAATGCTCCGTTTGCTGATTTACTCTGATTTTATATTAATAATTAGTTGTTGGTTTAACGGGGTGTTACACAGCAGGCAGTAAATACCTCACTTGAGAGCATTCTCAAGACATCGAATAATCATTCTAAACCTTAGAATACAATACAACCCTAGTATTCTTTACTCGTACTTTTTTGCAAGTACAAAAATAAATATTGAGATGAGGGGCTGTTTTGAGAATTTAGAGAGTTTAGAGGAATAAGAGTAAATAAGATAAGATAGATGAGAGGAGATATAAATAGGAGAAAATTAGGTCAGAACACTTTTACGTGAAACAATTTTAGAAAAAGGGAGAAAACCAGAGAAGAGGAGAAACCAAGGGAAAGCTGCGATTTCTGCATTCTAAGGTTAGAGTGGGTCTAACTTTCATTAATTTTAAGCCTATGATTCTGATAATTGCAATTGACATGATTAGGTTTAGTTTTTAAGAATTTGGAAAATTAGGGTTATGAGAGAAATTGATGATCAAATGATGTAGAACCGTAGAATTGATGTAAAAACTGTGTACAGACCTTAGATAATCCATAGGATGATAATTGGAATCAGTTTTAAGGTTAGAACCATGAGATTAGGTGAATTTTTGGAGAAAACTGCATTCTGCCCGTGCTGTAATTCATCGCTCGCCCTCGCGAGCAATGATTCTTTCCTCGCGAGTGATGAGCTTCATCGCTCGCCACAGCGAGTACTTTTCCCCGCCTCGCGACTGACACCTTGTTGCTCACCATAGCGAGTAGATCACCCGCCTAGCGAGTTGACCAGTGAGGAAAACATGACTTTCGTGAATTAACGTTTTCGGTTAAGTTTTAGATGACTTTGAGTGTCTGAAAACGTATAAGAATTATTAGATAAGTTTTTGGATTGAAATTGGAGGTAGGAATGTTAAAAATGGGATTTTTGGTGAAAAATGGTCACAAAGCCGTAGCTGCCCAGTTTTGTTCGCCTTAGGCGAGTAACCTTTCTCGCCTCGCGAGTAGTTCTTTTTGTGAACTCGCCACCGCGAGCAGATGACCTCGCCTCGCGAGTTGCACTGTACCAGATTGCCTAAGTTGGAATCTTGTGCTACTTTCAGTTGTTTTTGTTTTGAATTGAGTTTTGATATAAATATGTGAATTGCTAGTATTTGACTTATCTTTCCAGTAGCTTTGAAATGATATGTGAATCTCTTTTGATTGATTTCATATGAATTATACGATGAAGTTGTCTAAGATGTCAAGTTGTGATGAGTTGTCTAAGATGTTTAAGATGTAAGTTGTTGAGTCCATGCATACTCATTCCGTTGGGGGCTTATGCCCTGTGAGCTTTTGCTCTTTATGATGAGGGCTTATGCCCTGTGAGCTTTTGCTCTTTATGTTGAGGGCTCATGCCCTGTGAGTGTATTTATGGTCTTATGATGAGGGCTCATGCCCTGGATGGTACCACATGCATTGATTAAGAAGTTGAAGTTGCATAGTCGAGTCAAGTCGTTGTTGATAAGATGTTAATCATGAGTTGCTAAACTGTTAAGTTGTTTTCAATTGTGAGTTGTTGATGATTTATTATGAATTATTTATGAATGCATTGTTTGCTAAATCTGATGAAATGATGATGTTTATGTTGTTAACTGTAATTGATGAATTATATGTTTAACATTAATGTTTGTGAAATCTCACCCCTTCTGCTTGGAAATGTTGCTCTTCGTACAAGTAACTTGCAGGTGATCGAGAATAAGTAGCTGTTTATTGCTGTCGTGAGTGGCTATCTCTCACTGTGTCTTTAGGTGCTCTGATACGTAACGGGATGGGAACTTTTGTGGCTATTTTCTATTCCTTATGTATTGCTTATGATTTTACATGGCCGTGATTTAGTTTTTGGACTATTACGAGATGTTTTGATGAGGCCTTCGTGCCAAGACTAGTTATATTGTTGAAATAAAATCCACTGCGAAGTTTTGAATATTTATGTTGATCATTTTATGAAGGATAAATTGTTATTTATTCCATTTATGATTTTTAAGAAGTGTGACATTTCGTTTACGTTGAGAAAACTCTGATTTTATTATGAAATTTTTATGTTGGGAAAACGGGGTGTTACATTATGTTTAACGATGAATTTATTTATCTTTGAGTTTAAATCTTGAGAACCATAGTTATTTCTATTTCGATGTTGAATGACAAGAGAAATTTTTATTAATGAGATTAGAGAATTGTTTTCTGCTGTTGAAATTATTATTTAAAAGAAAAATTTATGTTATTATGTGATATCATGTGAAGTTTTGTAACATCCTAATTATTAATTTTATTCTTATTATTTAATAATTATCGTCGGGAAATAGGGTGTTACGTAGTTGGTATCAGAGCAGGTCGGTCCATCCGGCCTAGGTTATATATTTTTGTTATGTCCCCACAGGCGACATGTGTGTAGACACTATCGAAACCTGATTATGTTAATACTTGTTTAGTTGTGGATGGTACATAAGAGGATGGACAAGAGATTTAATAAATAACAGGCAACAATTGTATGTCGAGGATGGAGAACGCGTGAAGGTGTGGACTTTAGCTAGCTAAATTATATTAGTTTAGGATCTGGATTTCTAAAACCAAACATGAACTGGAGGAGTAAGGAATAGGTGTATCAGGGTAGAATAAGAAGAGGGGGTTTTATCCAGAGCAGTTACCTACGAGTAATTTTCGAGGGCGAAAATTCTTTAAGTGGGGGAGAGTTGTAACACCCCAATTTTATGTTTTTAATTAATTCCATAAATTTTAATAGACGAAGTGTTGGTTAATATTATTATTGATGCTGCTTTAACTTGAATGTTATATTATTGTTAAGAAGATAAAATATTAATGAGGATTGATAAGTAGTATGAGAATTTAAATTAAATAAAGTGAGGAATCAAAACAAAATAAAATAGTGTCGGAGGTGTAGAATATAAGTTTCAAATAAGTGGGGGAGGGGAGGAGTAAAAGAATAGTGAACAAAGGAGAAGAAAATTATAACAAGTAATTGACCCAATTATAAATAGAAACATTAGGAGTTAGAAGGGTCATTTTTGCTGAACGTGGAAAATAGAGAAGAGGGGAGGAGAAAAGGAGAAACCCTAGTTGCGACGGAATCAAGCCAAAGTTGGAATTTTCGAAAGAATCGAGGTAAGGGGGAGAATCTTTGCACTTTAGGGTATCTTAATCTATGATGAGAAGGTTGTCTTAAATTTTAATATGTTGTTGTTGTTGTTGTTATGGTGTGAATTTGGATGAGAGAATAAAGGTGAATGAATTAAAAGATGAAGTTGAAAGGTGAGAATTAAGGAAAACTAGTTTAGGTTTCGAATTGAGTTTCTAGTCTTAAAAAGAGTGGATAATCCAGTAGGTTAATGAATAATTAATGTTCTAATGATAGGGTAATCATAGGGTGATGATTAAGGTCAAGTTTTGAGAGTATTGGATCGAAAACGGAGTCGAAAAGGTTTCCCCAAGGCGAAATCGCAGCTGAACTGCGATTTTGCTGTCACTGTGCAAAACGCGTTACTTGTTGTCTCAGTTTGACAAGTTTAAGTTTCGAACTGGGTTTAGGTGTCTTCATGAAAATTGTATATATGGATGTTAGATTTCACTAGCCTTTGGAGGGACTCGATTTAATCATATAGAACTCAAGATATGATCAAAATACTACACAGGGGTCAGCAGGGACCAACAAGGTCGTGCTCTTTCCCCAAGCTTAGGAAAATCAAATTTTCTGGATATTTTTGTTTTGAATTAGGTTTGGACGTCTTCATGAACATTGTAGATATAGTTGTTAGCTTTCAGTTTCTTTTGGTTGGACTCCAATTAGATTTTTAGAACCTTAGTTATGATTAAAATACCGCATGTGGGTCATGCTGCATTTTCCATGAAATTTCAGCATAACCCTTTCAGTGAACTCTAAAACATCTATGAGAACATTAGTGAGGTTAAGCAAGCCGTTAGCGTGTAGATTAAAAGTAAGAGTCCATAAACTATATACCTAAATTAGGAAGGGTGTTTAGGCATAGATATAAGTTACCTCGGAATAATAGCGAGTCTAAAACATAAATCGATGATAATGGTCTAAGATAATTTTTTTTTAAGATATATGAATATGATAAACACAAGTTCCTCGAATTACTGATGTGCCTAAAAAGAGTAGAAGAAATATATATATATATATATATATATATAGTAGTTCATGACGGAGTGAAAACAACGAGAGTAATCCCTTGAGATATATAAAGGGTCTAATGTGGTAAGCTGATTAAGAGGGTATAAAATATGAAAGAGATAAAGAAGTGAAAAATTCGATGATAAGAGAGGATATAAAGTAGGTTGTCTTAGGGTAACTGATGAAGTTAAATATAATCTCTTTAAACCAATGATGATCTTAGGACTATTGTTAATTGAAGAGTGAGAGAGTCATGGTAATCAAATAACTTAAGGCGAATGTTATATAAGAACGTACGAAGTGTAAAAACGAATAAAGAATATAGTGCAGTCGAATTAGAGGATTGTAGACGAAATGTAAGGAAGAATAGAGAGTTGTCAATTGAGTAATGAAAGATAATAGGAATGATGATAGAGATGATTAAGATGAGAATCGATTAGAAGAGAGAAATTAAGATGAATATGAAAGCAGATAAAAGGTAATAGTTATAATGTTTGACGATAATAATATTAATAATAATGACCAGTATCGAGAGAATAAAACCTTGAATCATAATGAAGTCTTGGTGAGGGAAGTTTATGAAGTTGAAAGTAATGACGAGGTGCGATAATAAACTTAGATTAGAACGGGGTTCAGATTACGAGAATGGTTGACGTATAAATGACTATGAATGTGAGGACGAGGTAATAAGATGTAAAGTCGCGTGTTATCGCGATTTTCGGGTGTCAAATCATTAATTAGATTTGAACCTTTCAATCATTGATATCTCTATTTTTTGGGGAAAGGTAAAATCGAGAGAAAACCTTAGAAATTCCGAGTTCGGGGCTGATTTCACTACGGGAAGGTGTTAGGCACCCGCAATGACTATAGTATCCTATAGGAACCGTTTTACTATGCTCTATGTATATGCTTCGCTTTTATTGCTATTTGTGAAAAATTAATTATTGGTTTTAAGAATGAGAGAAAGAGGTTTGGATTGTTTTTATTGGACTTGGAGAGATTTTGAGTCTCTTGCCTACATACCCTTTTAAGGGATCAAAATTCCATGTAGTTCTCTTCCAAAATATTTTTTTGTGGGTTGGTTCAATTTTAATTTTGAAAATGGTTTTGAAGAAAGGAAAGAGGCCTTGAAGGCATAAGATTTGAGAAAAGGTGGGGTGATTCCAATTTATTTACAAAATGGTTAAAGTTGAGAATTAGTGTTCATTTGGATTTTTGATTAAGAAAATAAAGGAAAATTATGGAGTTTTGACTCCAACATTATTGTGAAAAATATTTGAGTGAAGAGTTAGTTTTTTTTTTGAGAAAGAAATCATGAGTTTTTTCCTAAGTGTCGCGCTTCCTAAACATACATCTAACGGTAGACATACAACGTGTGTGCGTGTCGGTGCTTGTGTCGGTGTACATCATTATAGTCCATAGTCCTTTACATCGGGTCCTATTTTACATTCTATGGTCTTGCAAGAAAAGAAAGCAAAAATTAAACTAAAATATTACATGAGAATTAGTTGAACGTTCCATGAAAGAGTTAAAGGAAGGAATGGGAATGAGATGAAATGCTTAGAGTGCATGAAACATAGAGTAAAGTGGTTAGTAAAACAAGGTGAAATAACAATGAAATACTAATCCTAAACAAAATGGTAAACTATCACAAAATTAGCATAAAATCACACTAAACAAAATTGCAAAATATCACACAATAGGTATCAAGGATCAAACTAACATAATTGCGAAACATCACAAAATCGTAACCAAAAATCAAATTTAACAAGAAAATGGAAATATCACAAAATGGTAATCAAGAATCAAAAATCAAGAAAATAGAAATATCACCAAAATTGTAATCAAGAATCAAATTTAACAAAAATGAGAAATATCACAAAATTCAAGTTTTAACAAAGTTGAGAATATTACACAAAAACAAAAGAGAATCAACCTTGCTAAGATCGAATGTATTATCATGGAATCAGAGGGAATAAAATCATGCAATTAAGTGCCAATCAACATTATATGGCATGAACTTAGATCAACAATTATGCAAGAAACTCACCAAAAAAACACAAAAATACACAAATATGTAAAATAAATGCGCATATATTTTTTTTTATCAATTTTAACATGTAACAACATCACAAAACAATAAAAAATGCTTCAAGAACATAGAGTAATTTTTTGGAATTTTTGTAAAGAAATTAAAACGCACAGGAGGTCCAAATAGCAAGCACAGGGGTGCACATAGCAAGAAAATTCAAGGAAACTGAAAGAAAGGCCAAACCCGCGGGTAAAAAGCCCAAACCCAGCACACAGACGGATTCGGATCTCCAGAACGCCTCTGGGGCGTTGGATTGATCCGGATCCATTAAACCTAGATCAAACGGCCTGCAACGCGCGAGAGTGGGTCGGGTTTGAACCGACCCGGTTTGCAAGCTTATATAAAAGGGGAAAGGATCCGTTTCTTTCATTTTCTTGGGCGTTTCTCTCTCTTGTTCTTCTCTTCTTCGCCGTTCTCTGAAACCCTAACCCTTGTCCAGTCCGAATCCACCCAGAATCACACAAATCATGGCTTAAAAGCTTCATCCTATCATTCTAAACATGTATTCGGCGTTGAAATTTACGTATATGAGCCGAATCACCGTGGATCTGAAGTTTCGTTCATAGATTTCAAACGGTTCCGTGGCTCTTTTTTTTTGATTCAAACCTTTTGTTTTGATGAAACCCTTACGGATTCACAGGTTTACAACGGTGGATTCACGTTGTAAACCCTAAAATCCTTCACTGTTTTGAAAAAAGGTTAGGGTTTCATTCTTTCTGAACCGGACCCTTCGAATTCGCGCGGATTCACGTTGATTCGATCTCGCTGATGTTTACGCGTATGAGAGAGGTAGGTTCGTGTGATTTTTACCTGGTTTCGTTCGGAGATTTGGACTTGAATCTTCAGAACTCTTGGCTTTGATTCTGTTTTTCTCGTTGGTTCTTGCTTGAAATCTGAATGAAACTGTGAATCTTCTTCTTCTTCTTAATCTCTGGTCTCTGTGATCGTGCTTGAGTTTGCCATTATCAATGGTGAATTCGCACTGGAATTGTAGAGAAAATGATTCGGTGATGAAGATTCAATGCTGAATCTCTGAGAATCATTGCAAACTCCATTGTATTTTGTTGAATTTATGGTTCTGGAAAACTCTAGGGTTTGTGAATTGTTCCTTGTTCTTGATGAATTTATGTTTTGATCCTAACTGCCAAGAGAGAGAAAGTTGGAAATGTGTTTGTGATGTGGCTTGTGATCTGTGATGATTTCTGACACCTAGAGCCTTTTATAGGCTGACATGTGGCTGCTGGACCAATGAGGCTTTGACACCTGGCCTCCTCTGCTTGCGTGGCATTCTTGGACAGAATTTGATTTGAGGACCAACTTGCAAATAATGAAAGTTAAAGGACTGTTCTGCAAAAAATAAGAAAACTGGACTAATTTTTAATTAAAATAACTGGCCTGACCTGCCATTAAAGAAATGAAGAAAAGAAAAACGCAAAAATAAAGTTTGGGACTAATTTGCAATTAAACATAAAATTTGGGCCAAATTGCAAATAGTAAAATAAAACTGGTAAAAAGGTAACTTGAAACAACGTAAAGTGAAACAGTTAAAAGCAACAAGACGGACTAAAATGAACAGACTACCAACATGAGGTATTTTAAAATACCTCTCTGCCCAAAATTTGTTTGATGTGAAAAGACTGAAATGCCCCTGGGGCAAAAACGACTCAGACTGACTTAGATGCAAATTAAGATGATTTTTGTACAAAATTTGATCAATGATTCATGCAAACAGATTGAAAAGACTCAGTGACAGATGCAGGGATTGAAAAATGGGTTCCATTGCGAGAAATGACCAAAATACCCTTTTGTATGATTTTATGCAAAAATTAAAAGACGGAAGCAGTAACGTATGCAGTTGAAGCACAGTAGAAAACACGGCGGATTTGAAAGTATTAGAAAATAGCAGAGGAATTTGAATGAGTATTTTTAGGTCCAAAATGAGGGTACAACAGCTGCCCCTATTTAAGTTTCTTTGTCTGGAGAGTCAAGAGACAGAGTCTTTGGCTTGACGCGACGAAGATACTTAAATATCGACATTAGCACTGATTTTGGGCGTAAAAATACGTTTGTAGGTGTCATGCATGCCATGTAACATTTGTATTATGAATGCAAGACAAACGGAGAATCGATTTTAACAAAATATGTCGTATCCATTGCGGGACTGGTAGACATTAACAGAATAGCAAACAACAGAGTATGTCGTATCCATTGCGGGACTGATTGACATTAACAGAATAGCAAAAAGGAGTATGTCGTATCCATTGCGGGATTGGTTGACATTAACAGAATAACAAGACTCACTGGGGAGACTTAATAGCACATTTGACAGGTACAAGCTGTTCTTGAATGCAAACTAGCCACTTGACCGGGAATATTGACAACAAAGGGCGCAAGCTGCTCTTGTATTTGAGCTGGTTACTTGGCTGAAAGAAAATATAGAAAGCACAAGCTGTTCTTGGACACGAACTAGTTACTTGGCTGCAAGAAAACAAAGTAGAAAGCACAAGCTGTTCTTGGACACGAACTAGTTACTTGGCTGACAGGGAACAAAATAGAAAGCACGAGCTGTTCTTGGATCTGAACTAGCCGCTCGGCGGATATCAAAAGGATAGGTACAAGCTGTTCTTGGATGTGAACTTGCTGCTTGACCGATAACAAAAACAAATTGACAGGCACAAGCTGTTCTTGGATGCGAACTAGCCACTTGGCCGTTAACAGAAATAAATTGCATTTGAAAAGGAATTGAATTTGATTGACATAACTGCAGGAGCTTGAATTTGACAGGAATGTTGACAAGACTGTTGGACTTTGGAATTGACAAGACAATAGACATTTGTTATCAGCAGAAGAAATTTGAAGTTGACAAGATCGATTTTGATCGAGATTAACATAGGAATTGGGAATGCAGATGCGTATGAATAGCATGACAATTTTATCAAATGCATGAACATATAGGATGCATGGTTATGCATGTATGAATGCTTGGGAATGCATGATGATTGGCAATTTGTAGACAGAATTTCGCAGCGACGGACAAAACATTGGAATATTGGGCACGTAATGGCTCGTGCTCGGACATATACTTGCAAAAGTTCCTCTTCTGGGGATGCAGTCGTTCGAAGATACATCGAGACCATCGCTGAAGGCAGGAAGCTGTAAAATCGTAGAGGAAGACAATCTGAATGGTATTGCCGCTTGTTGGAACAGTCACGTAAAATGTTTCGGACATCGCATCTGTGGTCAATGCTTTTGCATGTTTGTTTTGTTTTTTTTTTCTTTTCATTTTTCATTCTCATCACCCCATTTTTGCCTGGATCGCCCTTTCGGGTTTTCGACCCACCGGGGAATAGTTTTTCAAATGCCCCTGTTTTTGCCTGAATTGCCTTTTGAAGGTTGTCAATCCATCGGGGTGTTCATTTTTGCCTAAGACGCCCTTTCGGGTTTTCGACTTAGCGAGCATATTCATTTTTCATGCTTCTCATTCTGTTTTTTCATTCTTGCCATTGACCACAGACCGTCACTGGGGGAAGGCTTGCTAGCAACTTGAATTGGAATTGGTTATCAATGTAGATTTGTTCATGCATGTTCATTTGAATGTACCTAGCTGTTCAGGCTTGTTTTCAAAATACTCAAAAAATTTCAATTTTCAGAATGTTTATTCCAGACATGCATCATTATTAACATAGAAAAAAATCTTTTTGTACAAAGCTTTGAAAATAGAATAGAAAAATAGAGTGCCAAACAAAAGCATAGGCTCAAATCGATGTATAAGGGTGGTAATCAGCCGAAGGCGTGATTCCACGGATTTACAAAGCTTGGAAAATGGTAATTTTATTGGTTGGTGGTACATTGAACACAGTAACTACTATGGTATCTGAAACTCTTGAATCCACAGGCGTTGAACCTCGGATGAGAACAGCCAATCATCAATTGCAAAGATCCCAAGGGGAATGGTAACTTGCCAGATATAGTCAATTGTCTTTTATTTCAATCTCATTTTTGCATGAACCGCCCTTTTGGGTTTTCGGCTCATCGAGACGCTCATTTTTGCCTGAGTTACATGTAATCTCAGCGAGCTTTTACATTTTTGTTTCTTGTCCCTTATTTTGCCTGGACCGCCCTTTCGGGTTTTCGATCCACCGGGAAGCGCATTTTTGCCTAGGCCGCCCTTTCGGGTTTTCGACCTACCACGCTGTTCTTTTCATATCTAGACAAAATATTTCTTGACTATATCGGCATTCACAGGATTCGGAAGTTCTACACCATCCATGTGTGTGAGAATCAAAGCACCGCCAGAGAAGGCCTTCTTGACAACATAAGGTCCTTCATAGTTAGGCGTCCATTTGCCCCTTGGATCGGGTTGCTGACTCATTCTTCTCTTCAATACGAGTTCACCCTCTTTGAATTCCCGAGGACGAACTTTCTTGTCAAAAGCATTTTTCATCCTTGTTTGATACATCTGACTATGAGCCAAAGCGTCCAGGCGTCTTTCCTCAATCAAATTCAACTGGTCGTACCGACTCTGGCACCATTCAGCCTCAGACAACTTTGCTTCCATAATCACACGGAGAGACGGAATCTCCACTTCCAATGGGAGGACTGCCTCCATGCCGTATACAAGAGAAAAAGGCGTTGCCCCGGTTGAACTACGGACTGTAGTGCGGTAGCCGTGTAAAGCATAGGGCAACATCTCATGCCAGTCTTTGTATGTTGTTACCATCTTCTGCACAATCTTCTTGATGTTCTTATTGACAGCCTCAACTGCACCATTCATCTGAGGTCTGTAAGGAGAAGAATTGTGGTGTTCAATCTTGAATTTCTCGCATAAGGCTTGCACCATGTCATTGTTCAGGTTGGTACCGTTGTCAGTGATAATCTTGCTAGGAACACCATACCGACAGATGATATTGTTCTTGATGAATTTGACTACCACTTGCTTAGTCACGTTGGCATATGATGCAGCTTCGACCCATTTGGTGAAATAATCAATTGCTACCAGGATAAAACGATGACCATTTGAAGCTTTTGGTTCAATTCTTCCGATCATATCAATGCCCCACATAGAGAAAGGCCACGGAGAAGACATAACATTGAGAGCGTGCGGAGGCACGTGGATCTTATCGGCATATATTTGACATTTGTGGCACTTTCTGGCATATCGATAGCAATCGCGCTCCATGGTCATCCAGTAGTAACCAGCTCTCAACAGCTTTCTAGACATAGCATGCCCCGATGCGTGGGTCCCAAAGGTGCCATCGTGCACGTCGTTCATTAGCTGTTCTGCTTCACATTCATCAACACATCTTAACAACACCATATCGAAGTTCCTTTTATACAGGACATCACCGTCCAGCAGGAACTTGCTAGCCAGCCCGGGCAAGGTCTTCTTGTCTTTGTTGGAAGCATCCGGCGGGTACTCACGGTTTTGCAAAAATTGCTTGATATCATAATACCAGGGTTTGCTGTCGACTCCGCCTGAACCCGTCTGTACAGTTGCATCACTGACAGTAAACACATGAGCGGGCCGGTCTAAGCGTTGTACTTTGATCATCGGCACGTGATTCCAATGGTTCACTTGAAACATGGAAGATAAGGTAGCAAGAGCATCGGCCATTTGATTCTCCTCTCGGGGGATATGGTGCAACTCGACCTTTGTAAAATACGTCAAGAGACGTCTCGCATAATCACGGTAAGGGATCAAATTGGCATGATGGGTCTCCCATTCTCCTTTTATCTGGTTGATGACTAGTGCAGAGTCTCCATAGATGTCCAGATGCTTGATTCTCATATCGATGGCTTCTTCAATTCCCAGGATGCACGCTTCATATTCGGCCACATTGTTGGTGCATTCAAACACGATTCGGGCTGTAAAAGGAATGTGATGCCCCTGCGGAGCCACAATTACTGCGCCAATTCCTCGGCCATAAGCATTAACAGCACCATCAAAGACCAATCCCCACTTGCTATCAGGGTCTGGACCTTCACCGATCAGTGGTTCTTCACAGTCTCTTGACTTTAAGAACATGACCTCTTCGTTGGGGAAATCAAACTTCAAAGGTTGATAGTCATCAAGTGGCTGGCAAGCAAGATGGTCAGCCAAGATACTCCCTCTAATGGCCTTCTGGGCTTTAAACACAATATCATACTCTGACAGTAACATTTGCCAATGTGCGATTTTTCCAGTGACAGCCGGTTTCTCAAAGATGTACTTGATTGGATCCATCCGAGATATCAACCAAGTTGTGTGATTTATCAAGTAATGACGCAGGCGTTTGGCAGCCCAAGCTAGTGCACAACAGGTTTTCTCGAGCATTGTATACCGAGTCTCACAATCGGTGAATTTCTTGCTCAAATAGTAGATCGCATGCTCTTTCTTTCCAGTTTCATCCTGCTGACCGAGCACACATCCCATGGATTCATCCAACACTGACAAATACATGATCAATGGCCTTCCTTCCACCGGCGGAACGAGGATAGGAGGTTCTAGCAAACAACTCTTGATGTTGTCGAAAGCTTCTTGGCATTCGTCATTCCATACTACAGGTTGATTCTTCCTGAGCAACTTGAAAATTGGCCCGCAGGTCGCAGTCATGTGGGATATAAATCTGGAAATGTAGTTCAAACGCCCGAGGAACCCTCTGACCTGCTTCTCGGTTTGCGGAGCCGGCATCTCGCGGATAGCTCGGACTTTGTCGGGATCTACTTCAATGCCCTTCTGGCTGACAATGAATCCTAACAACTTCCCAGATCTTACACCGAACGTGCACTTGTTTGGATTCAGCCGAAGCTTGTACTTCCTCAACCTTTCGAACATCTTAGCCAAGTATTCGACGTGTTGCTCTTCATCGCTCGACTTTACAATCATGTCGTCTACATACACTTCAACCTCCTTGTGAATCATGTCGTGGAACAAAGTGGTCATCCCCCTTTGGTAGGTAGCACCAGCATTTATTAGACCGAACGGCATTGCTTTACAACAGAAAGTTCCCCACGGAGTGATGAACGACATCTTCTCCCTGTCCTTGGGTGACATTTTGATTTGGTTATAGCCAGAAAAACCGTCCATGAAGGAGAACACCTTGCACTGGGCAGTATTGTCAACAAGCACATCGATGTGAGGTAGTGGGAAATTGTCCTTCAAGCTTGCTCTATTCAAATCTCTGTAGTCAACACACATTCGAACCTTACCGTCTTTCTTCGGCACAGGCACAATGTTAGCAACCCACTCAGGATACTCAACCGTCATGAGAAAACCCGCGTCAATCTGCTTCTGCACTTCAGCTTTGATCTTCAGAGCCATGTCCGGCCGAGTCCGTCTCAGCTTTTGTCTGACGGGAGGATAGTCTGGTTTAGTCGGTATCCGATGTTCCACAATCTGGGGATCCAAACCCGGCATGTCTTCATACGACCATGCAAAAATGTCCGAGTATTCGCGGAGAAGCTGGAAGATCCTTTTCTTGACCCCTTCCTCCAATGCAGCACCGACTTTGATCTCTCTTTTGTTATCCTCGGTACCCAAATTGATTAGCTCAATCTCCTCCTGATGAGGCCGAATGGTTTTCTCTTCTTGCTCAAGCAACCGGGAAATCTCATCTGGTATATCATCATTATCCTCATCTTCGGCCTCAAACACCGGGGATTCAACAGTTTGGAGAAACATAGGGTCACTGTGTTCAACGGGTTCGTTTTGGTTCGATCTGCGTGACATGATTGGATGATTTTTAGAAAATAGTTTTCATGCAGATCTTTGAAATTAATAAAAAGTATAGATGTTTTGGTTTTTTCTGGCATTACCATTATTTCCAAGGGAAAAGCATTAAAGAAAGAAAAAGAGTCGTGAAAGGAACGACGTTTTTTATTGATAATGGTGATGTCGGAACAAACATGCCCTTTACAAAAGTGTCACTTCCGCCTCGGGCGGGACGGAAGGATCGTTATTTTGAAAATAAAGCCTAAACAGCAAGACATATTACTTAGAATCATGCACAAACACAGGGAGATTGATAACGTTCCAGTTCTTTGCCATGCCTCCTGGTATCACAAATGTGGGCCTAACCCCTCTTTCATCACCATCCAGAATTGCATTGGCAAACCCGGCACTACGGAACGTTCCAGTTGACACGCCTGACGTTGGAGAGAAACCGAGACCCTCTTTGCGTTTGTTGTCCTGCAGCTGTATCAATTGGCCCCAACCAGCAGCCTGACCCTCCTGAACGGCTTTCTGCGCATCTTTCAACGAAGCCATCGCAGCACTAGCTCTCTTAGGCTCTGTACCCTCGATGGTCAAACCCTGGAAGGCAGTTCCTTCGGCAGATTTAGCTTCGATGCAAGAGAAGGATGATAACTGACTGACCAGATAAGCTTCTTCCCCATGCACTGTCACAAGTTTACCATTCCTTACGAACTTTAGCTTTTGATGGAGGGTAGAAGTAACTGCTCCGGCCTCATGTATCCATGGTCTCCCGAGAAGGCAACTGTAAGAGGCATCTATGTCCATAACCTGGAAGGTAATCATGAATGTTTCAGGACCAATAGTCATGGGGAGATCTATTTCTCCAAGCACAGTTTTACGGGAACCATCGAAAGCCTTGACTAGGAAAGTACTCCTTCTCAGAGGAACTCCTTGGCAACTCAACTGATCCAAAGTCGACTTAGGCATCACGTTCAATGACGACCCAGTGTCTACCAACACGTTGGACAGCATATCCGTTTTGCAGTTCATGGAAATGTGCAGGGCTAAGTTGTGGTGTCTCCCTGCCTCTGGAAGTTCATCTTCACCAAACCAAAGGTTACTGCAAGCAGTAATGTTAGCCACAATCCCACCAAATTGATCCTCCGTGACCTCGTGGTCAACATATGCTTGTTCTAACACCTTTAACAATACATTCCTGTGAGCCTCCGAACTAAGGAGTAAGGACAAGATGGATATCTTCGAAGGAGTTTGTAATAGCTGATCAACGATCTTGTAATCGCTTTTCTTGATTATCCTCAAAATCTCATCCAGATTGGAATCTTCAATGGATTGGCCTAGACGGCTGGTACTTTCAACAACAGGAGGGCTTGTTAATGGAGTAGTTTTATCAGCAGGAATCACAACTGGCGCATCATCTTTCTTTTGGAACAAGAGAGGTCGGACCTTGCCGCTCCTCAAAGCCGTCACCTCAGCGATACTGCCTACTGTGCTTGAGGACACCAAAGGTACTTCTTTCCCGTCTTCCAACATAGTCGCACTGTACTTGTACGGGATGGCTTTCGCAGAAGTATATGGCACTGGACCAGGTAACCGTATGACCAACGGTTCAACGTCCTTCCTGACGGGTGTGCTCTTGACTGGAGTATCATGGAAGATCGGTACTATCATGCAAACATCACTGGTAGTCAGGTAGTTGTCATTCATCAATCTTTGGATATCATTCTGAACTATGCTGCAACCCATAGGGTCCTGAAGGCATTCACAGCAAGCTGCGTGGTCGTGGCTGAACAGAGCAGCTTGGCACAGTTTGATATGCAGTGGCACTAGGGGAGTTGCGACATTACGGACATTGAGACGAGGGATTTCTTCACATACTTCGATCATATTTACGGCGGCATGGTTGGGGAGTGGATTGTCAAGTACATGTGGGAGATTGTTTTCAAAAGATAGCTTTCCCTGGTCGATCAACTTCTTCACAATGTATTTCAGAGCGTAGCAGCCTTCTACGTCATGACCTAGGGCGCCTTGGTGGAAATCACATATGAGATCGGAGCGGAACCTGGGAGGCAGTGGGTTTGGCGGAGGCTTGCCAGGTCTAGTGGTGCAATACCCCTTATGTAACAGAGTTGGGAGTAGTTCAGCATACGCCATTGGTATCGGCGGGAAAGATGGTCTAGATTGAGGGCCTTGTTGTTGTTGCGGTTGTTGTTGAGCTAGTGGTTGTTGTTGCATTTGTTGGGCGATGGCATTAACAGGGACCTGAGGCTGGCCCGGTAGTGGAGGGTACTGATGGTAGAACGGCGGATAGAACGGATGCTGGGCATACTGTAGATACTGATATGGTTGAGGCAGCTGTGTAGCATTGACAGGAGCGGCAGTGGCAGATTGATTGGTTCCGGCGGACACCATTCCAACTTCTGATTCCTTTTTCTTATGGTGACCATTGCCGTATTTCTTCGGTGCATTCGAGGACTCACCCTTCTCAAACACGATAATCCCTTCTCGGACCGCTTCCTCCAAGCGGGTTCCCATAGTGACCATCTCAGAGAAGTTGCTTGGGGCAGCAATAATCATTCTTTCAACGTAATCCTTCTTCAGGGTCTTCAAGAATGTTTGAGTCATTTCTTCCTCGTCCAAAGCGGGGGTGATACGGGCAGCTGCCCCTCTCCACCTCTGTGCATATTCGCGAAAGCTTTCGTCTTTTTTCTGAGAAAGAGACCGGAGGAATTCTCTATTCGGCTTGAGCCTGGTGTTGAATCCATAGTGGCTCTTAAAAGCAGTAGCCAGATCATCAAAAGTACGGATATCATCCTTGCTCAAACCGGTATACCACTCTGCGGCATCTTCCATTAGGCTGTCCTGGAAGCAATGGATCATAAGCGAATCATTGTCTGCATGGTTAGCCATCTTGCGGACATACTTGATGATATGGTTCTGGGGGCAAGTCAGCCCATTGTAGCGATCAAATTCCGGGACCTTGAACTTCTTGGGGACATCCACCCTCGGCACTAAACAAAGATCGTGGGTTCTGACGAGGTCACTGCTCCCACGGTTGGCCTTGATCTCGCGACGGAGTTCTCTGGCGAGCTCTTCCATTTTTTCTTCCATAGTTCCCAATATAGGAGTCTTTCCACGGTAATCATTAGCATTGGCGCCCTGGGGCGTAGAGTGCACAATCGGATCGGTGAAGACCGTTGATTGAGGCAGAGTAGTATGAAGAGATGTCTGCCCTGAGACGGGGATTTGGTTACCGGTGGCAGCACTAGAAGCACCTGCTGTCGGATCAGGAGCAAAGAAAAGTGGGAGTCCATACGGGTATCCTCTTGGCATGGCAAAGCGGCTATCGAGAGATGATGTTGGAATTGCTTCAGTGGTCTCTGGAGCAGACGAGGTTGGTTGCTCATGAGCGGCCATCAGAGCAGTCATGGCGTCGAGAGCTTTAGCTAACTCTTCTCTCACAGAGGCTAGTTCAGTGCGGAGCTGTGCATTCTCTTCTTCCATAGCTACTTGATTCCTCCTTCTGTATTGTCTAGTCTGATGTACTCTGGTAGGTTGATCAGTCCTTCGAGCACGAGCCACTTTTCACACTGCGGCAGAAGAACCAGGAGGCAATGAGCACTTGGAAGTTTTATTATTATTTTTTGTGACCGATGAATGATGCATATGATGCATGATATGTGCGAATGCAAATGCAAAAATGACTCTTTTTGTTACCAAAGGGTTTTTTAGAGAAATTAGAATTCTTTGCAAACATTATGGGACTAACAAATTATTCAAAGCAAGTTGTTTTGATACATTGAGCCAAGGGAGTAGGCTTCCGAAACATAAGCTGAACCAACAACATAACCAATAGCAATCCTATCATCCAGAACTAAGGGGTGACCGGGTAGTATTCGGAATCCGAATCCGAAGCTGAACCACAATAACTGGCGAAGAAATCTCGACGACCTCTGACTCTCCTGGAGTCTCTCCTCAATAGATCATCCCTTTCCTCGAGCTCCTTCCTAACTCTGGCTAGTTCTTTCTTCAGCATTCGGTTCTCATGATCCTTCTGCTCGTCTCTGCCATCCAAAGTCATGATCAAGTTCTCAGCCTCACCGTAACGGGCTTTCCATGCTCGCTTCTCCTCACTCTCCATAGCTAGATGCTCCTGATACATCTCCTGAGTCGCGGGAAGCAATGGTAATGGTCTAGATGGAGTAGATGCAGATACATGCCTTATAGCAGGGTAAGGCATGCCAATCTCTTCAGCTCGGTCTATCACCCACTGCGTGTAGGCCTCATGAGCAATACCGGATCTCACACCCAAGTGTCTCACATCCTTTCTACGAACCTTAGACCAAGCATCTATGAAAGCTTTCCTTTGCCCGGTGGAGGCATCGGAATAGTAAAAGAACTCCTGAGATGTAGCAAGGTTAATGGGCTTTGCTCACATAGGAAAACCAAACTGTCTCATGGCTAACTCGGGGTTGTAGTTGATTCCTCCCCGGGTACCGAGAAGAGGTACATTGAGGAAATCCCCACAACCAGTAATAATCTCCTTGACTCGAGCTGCTGGAGTGATCCAAACCACCTTATCGGGAGTAAGAGCCATAATCCGCTGCGAATAAGACCAATTCTCCGTGTTGGCATGGAAAGAACTCGGGAGGTGAGAAATAAACCACCTGTATAGAAGAGGTATGCAGCAAAGAATAAATCCGCGGCCCTTGAGGGTCCGATCATGGATGGCATGGTATGTGTCAGCTAACAAAGTAGGAACCGGATTCCTGGAATGGAAGATCTCAATAGCATTCATGTCCACAAAGTTGTCGAGATTCGGAAAGAGAATGAGCCCATAGATGAGTAGTGCAAGAATAGCCTCAAGAGTGTCCTGACAAGTAGATTCGAGATTAGCCCGCTCAAGTAGGTACTTTGAAGTGAAGCCCTGGATGTGAGACTTGGTAACGAGATTCTTAGACACATCGGAAGTCTTGAGATAAAGATCCTTAGCAATCACCAGAGGAGTAAGAGGAGATCCTGGGCCTGTGAAAGGTACCTTCTCGGCTATAGGTAAACCCAATAAACAAGAATAAGCCTCGAGTGTAGGAACCAACTGAAAATCCGGAAAAGTGAAGCAGCGGAAAACCGGATCATAGAATTGTACCAGAGTATGCACCAGCTTCTCTTCTACATTAGTTCGGAGAATAGTAAGCAAACCACCATATCGGAGACGAAACCCAGTCGGATTCTTAACCTTGAGTGCCAACTCCCTTAGGCTAGCCAAATCAACTTCTTTGAACTTGTAAGACTTAGTCCTCTTCATGCCTGGTTATATTTGCAAAGAATTTTAGTTTGTCTATACCCTTTGATAAATGCATGTAAAATTTATGCATGAATGCATGTATGCATGGTTTTAACAAGGAAAGCACGGTGGGCTAAGGTAACCAGTGGACACGGTGTCCGGTGAAACTAAGGTTTTGATAGTAGTAACCAAGGTTCTATAAAGTTCCCAAACCACAACCTCTCTTCCGTATATCATGGTAGTACAAAGCAACGCTTGTCCATGATCATCCGTAAGAAGGTTTAGTTTGGGTGTAGTATCGCGTGACAACTAAATTTCGAGACAACGCTCGGTTTAGCCACCGCACTACGTCCTAAGAAAGGCCAAAGATGGGTTTGGTAACTACGGTCCATAGCCTTCATCGGTCAATTGGAAGTAAAGTGCCTAAGCATGACAACACACGCCGACAACATCACCTCCAAAATGCCTCAGCTATGTGAGATTGATCGCGTAATCCAATGCACGAGGCAACCCCCGGAATGGATTGTCGATTATATCTCTTCCTACTCTTAGGTTCACTCAGCCCGGGTATAGGGCTTTTTGATATTCTCACCCCACACGTACATAAGGAAAAAAATTTACATGTAACAATAAAGCAAAGCATAAGCATAAAGCATGAAAAACTAGGTGTAGCCCTAAAAAACTAATCCCCAGTGAAGTCGCCATTTCTGTTATCGCGATTTTCGGGTGTCAAATCATTAATTAGATTTGAACCTTTCAATCATTGATATCTCTATTTTTTGGGGAAAGGTAAAATCGAGAGAAAACCTTAGAAATTCCGAGTTCGGGGCTGATTTCACTACGGGAAGGTGTTAGGCACCCGCAATGACTATAGTATCCTATAGGAACCGTTTTACTATGCTCTATGTATATGCTTCGCTTTTATTGCTATTTGTGAAAAATTAATTATTGGTTTTAAGAATGAGAGAAAGAGGTTTGGATTGTTTTTATTGGACTTGGAGAGATTTTGAGTCTCTTGCCTACATACCCTTTTAAGGGATCAAAATTCCATGTAGTTCTCTTCCAAAATATTTTTTTGTGGGTTGGTTCAATTTTAATTTTGAAAATGGTTTTGAAGAAAGGAAAGAGGCCTTGAAGGCATAAGATTTGAGAAAAGGTGGGGTGATTCCAATTTATTTACAAAATGGTTAAAGTTGAGAATTAGTGTTCATTTGGATTTTTGATTAAGAAAATAAAGGAAAATTATGGAGTTTTGACTCCAACATTATTGTGAAAAATATTTGAGTGAAGAGTTAGTTTTTTTTTTGAGAAAGAAATCATGAGTTTTTTCCTAAGTGTCGCGCTTCCTAAACATACATCTAACGGTAGACATACAACGTGTGTGCGTGTCGGTGCTTGTGTCGGTGTACATCATTATAGTCCATAGTCCTTTACATCGGGTCCTATTTTACATTCTATGGTCTTGCAAGAAAAGAAAGCAAAAATTAAACTAAAATATTACATGAGAATTAGTTGAACGTTCCATGAAAGAGTTAAAGGAAGGAATGGGAATGAGATGAAATGCTTAGAGTGCATGAAACATAGAGTAAAGTGGTTAGTAAAACAAGGTGAAATAACAATGAAATACTAATCCTAAACAAAATGGTAAACTATCACAAAATTAGCATAAAATCACACTAAACAAAATTGCAAAATATCACACAATAGGTATCAAGGATCAAACTAACATAATTGCGAAACATCACAAAATCGTAACCAAAAATCAAATTTAACAAGAAAATGGAAATATCACAAAATGGTAATCAAGAATCAAAAATCAAGAAAATAGAAATATCACCAAAATTGTAATCAAGAATCAAATTTAACAAAAATGAGAAATATCACAAAATTCAAGTTTTAACAAAGTTGAGAATATTACACAAAAACAAAAGAGAATCAACCTTGCTAAGATCGAATGTATTATCATGGAATCAGAGGGAATAAAATCATGCAATTAAGTGCCAATCAACATTATATGGCATGAACTTAGATCAACAATTATGCAAGAAACTCACCAAAAAAACACAAAAATACACAAATATGTAAAATAAATGCGCATATATTTTTTTTATCAATTTTAACATGTAACAACATCACAAAACAATAAAAAATGCTTCAAGAACATAGAGTAATTTTTTGGAATTTTTGTAAAGAAATTAAAACGCACAGGAGGTCCAAATAGCAAGCACAGGGGTGCACATAGCAAGAAAATTCAAGGAAACTGAAAGAAAGGCCAAACCCGCGGGTAAAAAGCCCAAACCCAGCACACAGACGGATCCGGATCTCCAGAACGCCTCTGGGGCGTTGGATTGATCCGGATCCATTAAACCTAGATCAAACGGCCTGCAACGCGCGAGAGTGGGTCGGGTTTGAACCGACCTGGTTTGCAAGCTTATATAAAAGGGGAAAGGATCCGTTTCTTTCATTTTCTTGGGCGTTTCTCTCTCTTGTTCTTCTCTTCTTCGCCGTTCTCTGAAACCCTAACCCTTGTCCAGTCCGAATCCACCCAGAATCACACAAATCATGGCTTAAAAGCTTCATCCTATCATTCTAAACATGTATTCGGCGTTGAAATTTACGTATATGAGCCGAATCACCGTGGATCTGAAGTTTCGTTCATAGATTTCAAACGGTTCCGTGGCTCTTTTTTTTTGATTCAAACCTTTTGTTTTGATGAAACCCTTACGGATTCACAGGTTTACAACGGTGGATTCACGTTGTAAACCCTAAAATCCTTCACTGTTTTGAAAAAAGGTTAGGGTTTCATTCTTTCTGAACCGGACCCTTCGAATTCGCGCGGATTCACGTTGATTCGATCTCGCTGATGTTTACGCGTATGAGAGAGGTAGGTTCGTGTGATTTTTACCTGGTTTCGTTCGGAGATTTGGACTTGAATCTTCAGAACTCTTGGCTTTGATTCTGTTTTTCTCGTTGGTTCTTGCTTGAAATCCGAATGAAACTGTGAATCTTCTTCTTCTTCTTAATCTCTGGTCTCTGTGATCGTGCTTGAGTTTTTCATTATCAATGATGAATTCGCACTGGAATTGTAGAGAAAATGATTCAGTGATGAAGATTCAATGCTGAATCTCTGAGAATCATTGCAAACTCCATTGTATTTTGTTGAATTTTTGGTTCTGGAAAACTCTAGGGTTTGTGAATTGTTCCTTGTTCTTGATGAATTTCTGTTTTGATCCTAACTGCCAAGAGAGAGAAAGTTGGAAATGTGTTTGTGATGTGGCTTGTGATCTGTGATGATTTCTGACACCTAGAGCCTTTTATAGGCTGACATGTGGCTGCTGGACCAATGAGGCTTTGACACCTGGCCTCCTCTGCTTGCGTGGCATTCTTGGACAGAATTTGATTTGAGGACCAACTTGCAAATAGTGAAAGTTAAAGGACTATTCTGCAAAAAATAAGAAAACTGGACTAATTTTTAATTAAAATAACTGGCCTGACCTGCCATTAAAGAAATGAAGAAAAGAAAAACGCAAAAATAAAGTTTGGGACTAATTTGCAATTAAACATAAAATTTGGGCCAAATTGCAAATAGTAAAATAAAACTGGTAAAAAGGTAACTTGAAACAACGTAAAGTGAAACAGTTAAAAGCAACAAGACGGACTAAAATGAACAGACTACCAACATGAGGTATTTTAAAATACCTCTCTGCCCAAAATTTGTTTGATGTGAAAAGACTGAAATGCCCCTGGGGCAAAAACGACTCAGACTGACTTAGATGCAAATTAAGATGATTTTTGTACAAAATTTGATTAATGATTCATGCAAACAGATTGAAAAGACTCAGTGACAGATGCAGGGATTGAAAAATGGGTTCCATTGCAAGAAATGACCAAAATACCCTTTTGTATGATTTTATGCAAAAATTAAAAGACGGAAGCAGTAACGTATGCAGTTGAAGCACAGTAGAAAACACGGCGGATTTGAAAGTATTAGAAAATAGCAGAGGAATTTGAATGAGTATTTTTAGGTCCAAAATGAGGGTACAACATCGCGTTAATGAGAAGAATAAGTATGAAGGGGTTAATGGTGATGGTGAGGTAGAACCTAGTTGTAAAGAGAGGAGACGTTATGATAACGAACAAGTAAACAACTTAAGACTAAGAATGAGGAATATTGTATGATATCATAATAAAGTATATATAGATCCTAGAATAGATGAGAAAATAGAGTATGTCAGTGAGGTAGATAATAAAATAAAATAGAGGGATAGTGTTGTGGAAATGATTCGTGCGTAGGGGTTGGATTAATGAAGGGATAATGTGGTGATATAAATGTCTTGAGAGGAACAAAATGGTGAGGAGTCTTAGGATTGTAATGAAGAGTGATGATGAGTAATGTTATGTAAACTTATAAATACGTGCGATGAAAGTTGATGAGGCCTTTATCATAAAGAATGCTGAGAGTGATGATGTCTATATTACGATATGAGAACTGATGATGTTTATATTATAATGTTGACGAGAATGGTGAAATTTATTTCTAATAAAAGATGGGAGTGAGAGAGTTAAAGATCATAGAAATATGAACAGGCGTTGTTTGTTTATATGGGTGATGAACTTGGAGATATTTAAGGAGTATAAGGACGATAATGGTGACGTGTATTTTAGTTGATGAAGAAAATAAAGAGGTTTAAAATAATTATTGCGGTGATGTTGCTGATGTTTAATAATATTTAGTGATGTAAGCGGTGATGGTTATATATGGTGATGTTTAGAGAGTATGGTGATGAAATGGTGAGAATATTTACAATTGGTGATGAAAATGGTGATGTTTAATTATGGTGATTTTCTTGTTGATGTTGTGGTATTTTTCATATTAGGGAGAGTCGTGCATTAATGAATGATGTATTGATGATGTGTTGATGCATATTTACTTGACGAGTCGGGTCCCATGCATGCATACTAGAATTGAGTCTAGGAAAAGTGGTGATGAATTGGTGATGAAAAGTCCAGTAATATATCTCTGACAATTTGGTGATGAAAAGTCCAGTAACATATCTTTGGCAACTCGGTGATTATAGGTGTGGTATCACATTCAAATAGGTCTTAGGATGAGTCGATATGCATTTAAATGACTTACTTGTTCTTGATATTTTTAAACGTGAAGTGTTATGTGATGGTGTGATATACGACATGTTCAGAAAGAATAATAGGTGTTTATGATCTTGTAATGGTGGAATATTATTCTTATGATATTTCAATATTGTGAATGTTTCCTTATAATTTGTTATGGCTGGATTTCTCACCCCTTTCTTGTTGTTGTATTTATGGTGTCTGTACCCGTGGGGGTACATATACTTAGGACGAGGAGATCTAGTTGTGGGACGCTTAGAAGGTTGTGATGGAACTTATCTTTCGTTAATTTTATTTTAGTGATGATTAGACATGTTGTCGAATATGAGTTCTGATATGTAACACCAGGGTTAGGGTTGACGATGAATTTATTTATCTTTGAGTTTAAATCTTGAGAACCATAGTTATTTCTATTTCGATGTTGAATGACAAGAGAAATTTTTATTAATGAGATTAGAGAATTGTTTTCTGCTGTTGAAATTATTATTTAAAAGAAAAATTTATGTTATTATGTGATATCATGTGAAGGTTTGTAACATCCTAATTATTAAATTTATTCTTATTATTTAATAATTTATCGTCGGGAAATAGGGTGTTACACCGTCCATGATTGGTAGAAGTAAGAAGGGTACTTTTTCTTTTATCAAAGATTGGGTATGGAGGAAGATAAATTCTTGGAATGGCCGTGCCTTATCTCGAGCTGGCAAAGAAGTTATGTTGAAATCAGTCATTCAGGCTATCCCATCCTATATCACGAGTCTTTATCTTATTGCATCGTCGATTATTGATGAGATAGAAAGGATGATGAATTCCTTTTGGTGGGGCAGGGGAGGAAACCGTAAGGGAATTAGCTGGATGGTGTGGGATAGACTTGCATGTCCTAAATCTCAAGGCGGTCTAGGGTTTCGAAACCTCCAAACATTTAATATGGCTATGCTTGCTAAACAAGGTTGGAATCTTCTCAATAAACCGGATGCTTTGGCGTCAAAATTATTAAAATCTAGATATTTTCCAAATAGCTCTTTTCTTGAGGCCAAGCTTGGACATAATCCTAGTTACGCTTGGCGAAGTATTTGGTCTTCTCGATCTATTCTCATTCATGGTTGCAGATGGAAGATTAGTGACGGCTCTAGAGTGCGAGTTATGCAAGATCCGTGGCTGAGAAATAATTTTTCATCTTGGATGCCATCTCCTCAAAATATTGATGTGTATAATATGTATGTTTGCGATCTGATGAATGAAGGCAGTAACTCCTGCAATATGAACCTTATTAGTGGAATGTTTCCTCCCTGTATTGTAGATAGTATTATGCAAGTTCCTGTGCTTGATGTGGTCACACATGATACACTTATTTGGAAGGAGGATAAATCTGGTGTTTATACTGTCAAAACCGGCTATAGGTTATGTATGGAGAAGATTATGAATGTCGCTAAACATTTTGTTCCAGGGGAGTGGAAGCGGATTTGGAGGATTAAATCGCCCCCGAAAGTGCGGAATCTTATTTGGAGAATTTGTCGAGATTGTTTGCCTACGCGAAAGAAGTTGCAAGAGAGGGGTGTGAACTGTCCTAGTAGCTGCCCTGTTTTTGACAACAGTGTCGAACAAACAATCCAGCTTCTGTTTGGATGTCAGTTCAACAACGAAGTTTGGGACGTGGCTGGTTTGAAGGATGTGATTGGGAAACAAATGACTATTACTTCATCTCCTCATAGTGTTATAATGGATATTTGTGCATCAGAGGATAGTACAGTGGTGAGTAATATGGCTATGGTCATTTGGAGTCTTTGGTACAATCGAAATAATATTATTTGGAATAATAAGAGATCAACATCTTCTCAAGTCAATATGATGGCTAATTCTCTATGGGATGATTGGAGGCTAGAAAATTGTATAGGTGAGAACTCAACAAACAACCATAGTCATAATCCTATTCAAAGGTGGGTGAAACCTCTGGAGGGTTGGTTGAAGTGCAATGTTGATGCAAGCTTTCATCCTCACTAAGGAGTGTCTTCTTTGGGTGCTTGTATTCGTGATGAGAGGGGAGTTTTTGTTAGAGCGCATACGACATTGCGAGAACTTATGTTGCAGGTGATAGAAGGTGAAGCAATGGCTTTGCTTGGAGCCATCCAATGGGTTCTTAGCTCGGGATTTCAGAATGTCATTTTTGAGACTGATTCAAAGATTCTATCAGATGCTATTTTTCGGAAGAAAGAAGACATTTCTGAATTTGGATCCATCGTTACAGAAATTAACAGGTTGCTATCTCTTAATTCAAACTTTGTGGTTAAGTTTATTCGGCGACAAGCGAATATTGTAACACCCCGTTTCCCAAAACAACGTAATAATGCTAATATAAATATCAGAGTTTCAACAACAACGGAGTATTACATCTACTTTTCAAAATTTATTTAAATAGAACATAGAACTATTCAAATACCAACAAATCATCTTTATAAAATTCTGCAGCGGAAATCTTTATTTAAAATCAAAATCAACAACTACATCAACATCCTTGGCACAAAGGCCTCAACATAATAAAATTTATTTAATAATAGTTAAATCTCCAACAACAATAAAAGCTTTAACAACATGTTCTTCAAAAGTTGATACATAAAGGAATGTAAGAAAACATTGCAACGATTCCCCATCCCGTTACGTATCAGAGCCCTAAGACATAAGAGCCAACATCCTACTAGCCTTCGCTACCTGCACTTGCCCACGAGGCAGCAATTCCAGCAGAAGGGGTGAGTTCACAAATCAATAGTAATATATATATAGATATATAAATCATCAAAGTGAATTGAAAACATCAACAAGCAATAACATTCATCAACAACAACTACAACAATTATAATTGATTGACATCAACAACACCAAAAGCATCAACATCATCATCAACTACTTCATCTCACATTATATTTGCAACCTTTAATTTATATTAGGCAATCCACCACATCATCGACAAACAACCACCTCAACGACTCATCAACATCAACAACTACTTCAACCAATTACAACATCAACTCGACCAACTCAACGACTACAACGATGCAACGACAACAACAACAACTAATGCAATATGCATGTGGTACCAAAAATACAGGGCAGAGCCCTCACCGCTTTGAACAACAAAGTGTTCCAGGACATGAGTCCTCCCGCTTTGAACGACAAGGCGTTCCAGGGCAAAAGCCCTCACTGCTTTGAACAACAAGGTGTTCCAGGACATAAGTCCTCCCGCTTTGAACGACAAGGCGTTCCAGGGCAAAAGCCCTCACCGCTTTGAACAACAAGGTGTTCTAGGACATAAGTCCTCCCGCTTTGAACGACAAGGCGTTCCAGAGCATAAGCTCTCACCGCTTTGAATGACAATGCATTCCAGGACCGAGGTCCTCACCGCTTTTGAATGACGAGCATTCCAGGGCAAAGCCCTCCCGCTTTTATGCATTATGCAATGAACTCCACTTGTGTATATCAACATACAACATCAACAACTCAATGGTGTATATCAGCATACAACCAGACAACAACAACACCTACTACGACATCAACATTTGTGCCTAATACTTATGACACACTCCCAAACTTGGACAACACGACTCAACAACATCAACAACGGGAACAACGATACACCGTATATAGTTGTACATTTATAAACATATATATTCCAACATATCAACAACAATAGCAACATATACATTAATCAATTACATTCATATCAAAGTCCAAAACATCCTTCAAAAGCAAATCAAGTTTGATCAATAAGACATAAGCCAAATACTCATAAAACACCTCAACTAAATCTCTAATACTTAAGTTTGAAGTTGGGAAACCAACCATAAGTTTTTGGACTAACTTGGAATAAGTTATGCTAAGTTTTCTTAAAGTTTTCTCAATACCCACCTGGACTATTTCCATCATAACTCAAATTCTAAAAATCATTTTCAAGTCAAACCAAATCCATTAGAAAGCTAACTCAATTATCTACAACTTTACTGTTTACACCAAAAGCCAGTTCGGAACAGAAATGGGTGAAAAAGACGCAAGAACGCGAAACAGTGGATGCTGTCAAATCGGAGTACGATTTGGAAAATCGGAGTACGATTTTCTGGGTCAAAAATTGCATTTTCATTCTGGAATAATCGGAGCACGATTTGACAAAATCGGAGCACGATCTGGCACAGGCTGTTACGATTTTTTCACAATTTTTCACCTCAAAAACCCAATTTTGATCCCCTGATTACCCAAAATGAGTTACAAACATGTTTATGGGTTCAATACACAACAAAGCATCAGAAACAACTCATAGCAACATCATCAATCATACATAATTCATCAACAATGGGATTTTCATGTTCTTAACCCTAAATCAACATTCACCATTTTCCATCCAATTTCATGAAAACATACATACATATATATTAACAATTGAAATGTTAGCCCACCCTTACCTGATTAGATGAACAATTGCTACAGAAATTCTCTCCTCTTGGCTAATCCCTCTTTGCTCTTGGTTCTTCTCTCTTTTCCCCAAAACTCTAGTTTTTCCTCTGATACGTACAATCGTGTTTCTTTTCTTACTAACAAAGTGTAACCTCCCTTTACTCTTAACTCCCTTCCTTAATTTCAATTAATTTTCATTACCCCCCTTAATTCTAATAATTATTATAAATAATTCTCTTTAACCAAATAAATAATATTTCTCCTCCTATTTTATTAAATCATACAATAAAATATAATTCAAATAATAACATCACATAAATCACATAAATTATATAAAATACATAAAACATATCAAAAATGATAAAATAGAAATTAGAGTGTTACAAATATGGTTGCTCATTCCCTTGCAAGGGCTGCCATTTCTTGTGCTAGTCTCCATTTTTTTGTTTTCCTACCTTTTTGTATTAATGATCTTGTTATTAATGAAATGAGTTGATTTGGTTGTTGTCAAAACAAAAAAGTTAATATGGGATACAACCTGCGTGAGTTAAGTCACGCTCGGTACTTTCAGCGTGGGTTAACTCACTAAGGTTGTAATTCAGAGTGGCTTAACTCACTCAAGTTGTAACTCATAGTGACTTAATTCATTCAAATTATAACATCTGCGTGACTTAAGTCACGTGAAGAGTATTTTTGTCAATTTGTATGGGAGCAAGCAATTTTAGATAGGAGAAGAGCAATTTTCTTTGGCTTAATCCATTTAACTCATAAAGTATCGAGTTAGAACAGACTAGTTTATTGGGCTTCAGGGCTATCCAATATCGACATCTCTATGTAATTTTTGAAATAAAAAAAATAATATTAGTAAAAATATGATAGAAGGGACGATTAACCAACAAAATACAATAAATTATTAATGTGGTTAAATTGAAAGAATAAAAATTGAGTCAGTTCATATTCAATGTTAATATGAAAACATTTACACTTGTATCCAATTATATCTTACCAAATACATAATTTAAAGCAGTTAATATATCAAGTGGCATAAAATCAAATGACTGAATAAATAAAAAATGAAATTAAAACAATGAAATAGGTAAGACTTGCCATTAGCCCTCATTAACAAATGGGTCGGCTGTTCCTGTGAGCATAACTCAGTTGGCAAGGACATGAATTGTTATATGCAGGGGTCGGGGTTCGAACCCCGGACACCCTATTGGAACAAAATGTGTTTAACACTACCTCTTGAGAGTTTTGATGATAACAAGGTATTAAATTTTTTTAATTGGATATGCTAGTATTTGTTCAAGTGTACAGGACCATAGACAAAATTTGAGATCATCAGTAGGTTCTGGAAGAACAAAAGAGAGCAAAGGAATCAACAAAAAGGAAGGTTAAAGCGTCTGAAGAGAATTGCTCCTGAAGTTAAAGTTCTCCTGAAGACAAAGTGCTCCTGAAGTAATGACGTCATAAGAAGCAAGTTCATCAGAAGCATCTCATCAGAAGCTGAAGATCACCAGAAGCTGTATTTCATCAGAGGATGCAAGACTTAAAGCTTCAAAGGATGTTCAATGGATTTAATCTCGTCTAAGCATTGGAGAAGACCAGAAGAGTGAAGCAACGGCTAATTCAAATGGATTTAAAGGCATTGGATGCTTATTCTTTGAAGAGCGTTGACAAAGTACAATTGTACGAAGTGTACAACCACTACCTCCACTACTCAGTTTTTGTCTCTGCTAGAATACAAGAATAACAGCTCTGCCTGCAACGATGTTCCTACAGACTTGGAATGGATTTGAAATTGATCCTTCATAGGACGACAACCATATCAGGAAAAAGATCATTGGTGATTGATGAAAGCTTCAAACGGTTCTTATTTTGATGCGCTGGAAATTCACAACGTCTATTTCACACCTCTATATAAAGGAGTGAGGACTTAAAGAATTGTAAGAGACTCACAACAATTAAAAAGTGCCAAACCTCTGCTGAAATTGTTCTGCATCAAAAGTTCACTTAGAATTTCTTTTCAAAGCTCATATCTTAGAAATTCTACAGTCTTAAGAGTCTGTATCTGATTTGTATCGTGAACACCACTAACTGTATATCAAGTGTTCAACGTCAAACATTTTTCTTTGTAATTCTGTTTGATTAGAAGTCTCTTGCAGTTGTGCTTGAGCATAGAAGTCTCTTGATTGTGTTGAGGAGCATAGGAAGTCTCTTGCAGTTGTGCTTGAGAATTTGAAGTCTCTTGCTAGTTTTAGCAGTGAACATTTGTAATTAGATATTACATTTTAGTGAACTCTCCTTGGAAGTGCAAGGGGGACAGGACTATTTCCGGTTTGTGGAAGGAACCTGTATAATTTTTTTGAGTCTCTCTTCTCTCTCTCTCTCTCTCTCTGTTTTATCTGCTGTATTTAGTATCTGAACAACACTTCAGAAGCTGTACTCTTACTGCTTATGACTAGTGACTTCAGTAGGAGAAAAAGAAGAAAAAGGCAACACAATTCAACCCCCCGATTCTTGTGTTTTTCTCACCTTCAAATGGTATCTAGAGCTTTAGTTCTGTTGAGAACACTTAACAGTGTGACAGTTCAAGATCTGAGAAAAACATGTCTGGTGAATCATCTGTTTCTGGTTCTGGTGGTAATCATAATGTTGTACCTTATGATTACAATGATAAGAAAGCTGACTCAGGAAAAGTTCCAAAGTTCAATGGAGATCCTGATGAGTTCTCTTGGTAGAAAACCAACTTCTATAGTTATATCATGGGCTTAGATGAAGAGTTATGTGATATTCTGGAAGATGGAGTTGGTGGCTTGGATCTGGATGAAGAAGGAGCTGCTGTTAATAGAAAGAAACATACTCCCACTCAAAAGAAGATGTACAAGAAACATCACAAGATCAGAGGATCACTTGTTCTTGCTATACCTCGTGCAGAGTATTTGAAGATGAGTGATAAATGTACTGCAAAGGCTATGTTTTCTTCTCTCTATGCAAACTATGAAGGTAGCAAGAAGGTTAGAGAAGCTAAAACACTTATGCTTGTTCAAGATGAAGGATGATGAAAGTATTGAGGAGATGTACTTAAGATTTCAAACCTTAGTCTCTCGACTACAAATACTGAAGAAAAGCTATGTTGCTTCTGATCATATGAGTAAGATACTAAGAAGCCTGCCTGCAAGATGGAGACCAAAGGTTACTGCTATTGAGGAAGCTAAAGATCTAAACACTCTGAGTGTTGAAGATCTTGTCAGCTCTCTCAAAGTTCATGAGATAAGTCTTAATGAACATGAGCTGGCTAAGAAGAGTAAATCTATTACTCTACCATCTAAAGGGAAGTCATCAAAAGCTCTTAAAGTCATAGAATCTGAAGAAGAATCACCTGATGGAGATTCTGATGAAGATCCTGCTGAGATGATGGCTATGCTTTCAAACAGGCTGCAGTATTTGGCCAAAAAGAACAAGAAGTTCTTGAGCAAAAGAAGTGGTTACAAAGGATCCAAGAAAGAAGATCAGAAGGGTTGATTTAACTGCAAGAAGCCTCGACATTTCATTGTTGATTGCCCTGATCTTCAGAAGGAGAAATCAAAGGACAAGTCTAAGAAGTCAACTTTCAAATCAAACAAGATCAAGAAGCAGATCAAGCAAAGTTTGATGGCAACATGTGAAGATTTAGACAGTGAATCTGAATCTGATAAGGATGATGCTGATGAAGATGCAAAGGTAGCTGTTGGGTTAGTGGCTATAGTAACTTCAGAAGCTTAACCAGAATCAGATTCAGAAGAAGAAAATGAGGTATATTCTAAAATTCCCAGAGAAGAACTTATTAAGTCTCTTAAAGAGCTCCTTACACATTTTGAACTGAGAACCAATGAGTTGAAAGATTTAAAAGAAAAATATGTTGATTTAATGAAACAACAAGAATCAACTCTATTGGATATGAAAGCTTCTGAAGAAGGACTTAGAGGCTTTGACTTCATTTGCAAAACTTATGAAGAGAAGCTCAAGTTCTTATGTCAGAAGATACAAGAAAATTGTAATGGAAAACCTTTAAGCAACCATGAAATTGCTCTTGAAGATTTTATTATGTCTGGTATTGATAGAAGCAAAGTTGCTTCTATGATTTATAACATTTACAAAAACAATGGCAAAGGGATTGGCTTTTCAGAAGGAAAACCTAATGAAACTAATCTCAAAGCATGTTGTGAATGGATCAAGGAAGGATTGAAAACCTTCTTTGTACCTGAAGGTGTTATAGTTGAAATTGTAGTTCAGTCAGAACTTGAAGCTTCTAGCTCTAAGGCTAAGATTACTTAAAAACCAAAGAACTATAAGTCTAAGGCTAAGACAATTTTTGACTCTAAGACCTCAAAGATCAAGATTCTGAAAAGATCAGAACTTGTTCCTCAGAGTCTATTGAAGCCAGAATATGGTATCTTGAAAAGTCTCAGAAGAACAAAACAGTTATGGCTTCAGGTGAATCAGAACTAAAAGGTGTTAAACTTAAAGTACTGATCAATCAGAAGCTTTCAAAACCACACCTCAAGGTACAGGAAGTGAAGAGTAAAACTTCCAGCACTAACCTCAAAGGACCCATAAAACAATGGGTACCTAAATCTGAAATTGTCAATACTGCAGAAATGCCTAAAAGCAAAGGAAAAGCAAAAATTATGGTATATGGACAACGGTTGCTCAAGACATATGATAAGAGAGAAGTTAATGTTCCTCACCCTCACAATGAAAGAAGGAGGAAATGTGAAGTTTGGAGGCAACCAGTCTGGCAAGATCATTGGTACAGGAACTATTGGTAACTCCTCTATTTCTATTAATAATGTGTGGTTGGTAGATGGTCTTGAACATAACCTTTTGATTATCAGTCAGTTTTGTGACAATGGTTATGATGTGATGTTTGAAAAGACCAACTGCACAGTAATCAACAAAGATAACAAGTCTATTGTGTTCAAAGGAAAGAGAGTAGAGAATGTCTATAAAATCAAGTTTTTTGAACTAGTTTATCAGAAGTTAATCTGTCTTCTATCAATGAATGATAAGAAGTGGGTATGGCACAGAAGGTTAGGACATGCTAACTGGAGATTAATCTCTAAGCTTAGTAAGTTACAACTTGTCAAAGGCCTACCTAACATAAACTATCATTCAGATGCACTTTGTGGTGCATGCCAAAAAGGGAAGATTGTAAAATCATCTTTTAAAGCTAAAGACATTGTCTCAACCTCCAGACCTTTAGAACTGCTTCATATTGATTTATTTGGAGTAGTTAATACTGCATCTTTATATGGAAGCAAATATGGACTAGTCATTGTTGATGATTACAGCAGATGGACTTGGGTAAAATTCGTAAGAAGTAAAGACAATGCATATGATGTATTTAGTTACTTCTGCACTCAAATACAGTCTGAAAAAGAAATGAAAGTTTTAAAAGTCAGAAGTGATCATGGTGGAGAGTTTGAAAATGAGCCATTTGAAACTTTTTGTGAAAAAACATGGAATTGTCCATGAATTCTCTTCTCCTAGAACTCCACAACAAAATGGGGTTGTAGAGAGAAAGAATAGAACTTTACAAGAAATGGCAAGAACCATGATTCATGAAAATAATTTGGCTAAACATTTCTGGGCAGAAGTAGTGAATACATCATGTTATGTTCAAAATAGGATCTATATCAGACCTATATTGGAGAAAACTGCATATGAACTCTTTAAGGGAAGAAGACCCAATATATCTTACTTTCATCAATTTGGATGTACATGTTACATTCTAAATAACAAGCTCTACCTAAAGAAATTTGATGCCAAGGCCTAAAGAGGAATCTTCTTAGGTTACTCTGAAAGGTCAAAGGCATACAGAGACACTCTGTGTTGAAGAATCTATGCACGTTAAAATTGATGACAAAGAGCCTGGAAGTGAAACTCCAGAGCAAAATGAAAGTTATGCAGATATCCAGGCTAGTGAAGATACTTCAAAACCTGATTAGACTGAAGAATCTGAAGACAGTCCAGAAGCTGAACCAACTTCAGAAGCTCAAGATGAAGTAGCTTCTGATGAAGCTCAAGATGGCTCTCAGCAAGCCAATCAATCCAAGAATACATTCAAGTTCAAGTCTTCACATCCTGAGGATCAAATCATTGGAAACAAAGACAGTCCTAGAAGAACACGATCATATTTCAGACAAGAAGAGTCTATGATAGGATTGTTATCTATGATTGAACCTGCTACAGTTGACGAAGCACTATCAGATGATGGATGGATATTAGCTATGCAAGAAGAGCTTAATCAGTTTCAAAGAAATGATGTGTGGGATCTGGTACCCAAACCTCCTTAGAAGAACATTATTGGAACAAAATGGGTATTCAGAAACAAGTTGAATGAACAAGGTGAAGTAACTAGAAACAAAGCTAGACTTGTTGCACAAGGTTACAGTCAACAAGAAGGCATTGATTACACTGAACCATTTGCTCCAGTTGCAAGATTGGAAGCAATCAGGTTACTTCTATCCTATGCAGTTAATCATGGCATAATATTATATCAAATGGAGGTCAAGTGTGCATTTCTAAATGGAGTCATAGAAGAAGAAGTGTTTTTTAAACAACCTCCTGGTTTTGAGGATCTTAAGCATCCTGTAACACCCGGTTTTCCCAACATGTAAATAACATATAATAAATCAGAGTTTCATCGTAAAACAGGATGTCACATTTTGTTCTTCAAAATATCATCAAATATAAATAGAGTTTAAATCATTATTTATTTAAACAACTGTTTCAATAATTCAAATAATATCGCAGCGGAAAATATTCAACGTTTTAAAAAGAAACTTGACAATAAGCCCTCAACATCAGCAACATAATAAGTTTCAAATCCAAAAGTGGTTCAACAACAACAACTTAAAAACTAATACGTAACAAGGAAAACAAAACATAGAAATATCCCCATCCCGTTACGTATCAGAGCATGACTCCCTATGACGACACGAGGAATTAACTCACATCAGCGGTTACTCCTGGTTATCTACACGTTACCCACGTAGAGGCAACATTCAAACAGAAGGGGTGAGATTTCACATTCAATAATAATAAGCAACAATTCATATAAAGAATTAATCAAACAAAAACAACAACAACTCATCATCAAAAATACTGCACACAATTCCAACAACAGTCATAATTCAACTTCATTCAAAATGCATCAACAACAACTCGACAATGCAACAACAACGACTCAACAATGCAACAACGACTACTCAACAAATGCACCATGATTATGCATGTGGTACCAACAGAGCATCAAGCTCCCTTCGCTAAGGTCATACTTGGACTTGTCAGGCTACAACCCCCTTCGCTAAAGTCATACTCGATTTGTGAGGCTACAGCCCCCTTCGCTAAAGTCATATTTGACTTGTCAGGCTACAACCCCCTTCGTTAAAGTCATATTCGACTTGTCAGGCTACAGCCCCCTTCGCTTGACAATGCTATGCAATGACACAACTTAAATGCAACGACATCAACATCATAAACTCATATTAAATCAAACACAAAAGATCTGCACATCAACTCAAAACCACTGAAAAGATAAATCAGTTATCAACAACTTTCATATTTATAACAAAACCTAACTCAAAACAGAAACGAGTGAAAAAGACACAAGAACGCGAAATGGGCAATCTGCCACTGAACAGTTCGCTAGGCAAACACAACTACTCGCGGTGGCGAGAGACAGCGTCTACTCGCTAGGCGGGAAAAACATTCGCTGTGGCGAGTTGGGATCTACTCGCCGAGCGACCTAAAACACTCGCTGTGGCGTGTTGGGAACTACTTGCCAGGCAACCAAGTACACTCGTTGGGCGAGCGATGACATCTTCTCGCTAGGCGAGTTTGAGCACTCGCTGTGGCGAGCGACGACAAACAGGTCTACGAACAGACCTCTGTTCTCACTCCAAGACCCTAATTTTGACAACATCAAACCCCAAAATTGATAGGAAACATTACCTATTGTTATTCTACAAGCTAGACTCACTTTCTTACATTTATTCATGGAATTACCTACATTTTCAACAAGTTTTATTGAATTTAGACCTAATTCCTATAATCTCAAAACTCAACAACAACGACAAGAACAACATGATTAGACCCTTCAAAGAATCATATGCTTAAGATTATAGAAAGTTAGCCCCACCCTTACCTTAGGTTTGTTCAATTCTGAAATCTACAAGTTTCTCTTCTCTGACTTCTCACTTTTCTCTTTTTCTCCCAAAAACTGTTTTTACGTGTTCTGACTCTCTATTCCTCACTTCTTATATTCTTAACCTAAATAAATTCTCCCTATTCCAAAACTGCCCTTTCTGCCTCATTACTCTATTTTAATTTTTATGCCTTCACTAACAATATTTTAATAAACTAGTAATATTACTAACACATAACACATAAACCCACACACCGCAATTATTCAAATAAAATATACGAAAAAGGCACTAAACTCGACAAAATAATTAGACAATAAAATAGGGCATTACACATCCTGACCATGTTAATAAACTTAAGAAATCACTATATGGCTTGAAACAAGCTCCCAGAGCTTGGTTTGATAGACTGAGTAATTTCCTGATTTAAAAATGATTTTAAAAGAGGTCAAGTTGACACAACACTCTTCAGAAGGACTCTTGAGAAAGACATTCTTGTTGTACAAATATATGTTGATGACATAATATTTGGTTCTATTAATGCATCTCTTTGCAGAGAATCCTTTAAGTTAATGCAGGATGAATTTGAAATGAGTATGATGGGAGAATTGAAGTTCTTTCTTGGAATTCAAATTAACCAAAGTAAAAATGGAGTATATGTTCATCAAACCAAATACACAAAGGAGCTTCTGAAGAAGTTCAAGCTAGAAGATTGTAAAGTGATGAACACTCCAATGCATCCAACCTGCACCTTAAGAAAAGAAGATACTGGATCAAAGGTAGATCAGAAGCTGTATAGAGGTATGATTTGTTCTCTGTTATACCTCACTGCATCTAGGCCAGATATTTTATTCAGTGTATGCTTGTGTGCAAGATTCCAGCAAGATCCTAGAGAATCTCATTTAACAGTTGTTAAGAGAATCTTCAGGTATCTGAAAGGAACAATATCTTGGACTCCTTTATAGGAAATCCCTAGATTATTAGTTGGTTGGATTCTGTGATGCTGACTATACTGGTGACAGGATTGAAAGAAAATCAACTAGTGAGAACTGCCAGTTCCTTGGAGAGAATCTCATATCCTGGGCTAGCAAAAGACAAGCAACTATTGCTATGTCTACAGTAGAAGTAGAATACATCTAAGCTGCAAGTTGTTGTACACAATTACTCTGGATGAAACATCGGTTGGAAGATTATCGAATTAATGCTAACAATATTCCCTTTTATTGTGATAATTCTTCTGCTATTTGTTTGTCAAAGAATCCAATTCTACATTCAAGAGCCAATCATATTGAAATCAAACACCATTTTATTAGAGATTATGCTCAAAAAGGAATCTTGGATATACAATTCATTGATACTGAACATCACTGGGATGATATATTCACTAAACCTTTAACTGTGGAAATATTTTATTTTATAAAGAAAAATTTGAACATGCACTTTGTGTCTGATTAAAATTGCTTGCTTCTGAACTAGAAGTTAGGTCATGAAGTTAGTTCAGAAGCTATGGTCCATCAAAAGCTCGTAACTGAGATTCTGAGGAAAATGTGCTTCTGAAGATGACATCAACACTTTAACTTCAGAAGCTGGATTTTGTGCTTCTGAATAGCAGAGCTAGTGGAAACGTTGGAGTTGCTTTTTGGTAGCACCTGTCCCACTAACTTGACAGCGCATCTGAAGTTATCTGACGTGGCTTATTTGTATTGGTGTATAACTTAAGAAGGGCTATGATGATGTTATGCTTTGAATGTACTTTCTCGCGCCCCCAATTGTCATTAATGCTGTGTTTGTTTGTCCCCTTGAATTGCAAAAGTTTTTACTCAAACCACTTAGACAAAACACACACTACTCAATTCACAACCTACACTTTCTATTCTACACCGATTGTCTGTGAAGCAAAACTCTTTCTCTTCAATCAAAACCTAGAACCCTAAAAATCTCATCATCATCAATGGCGTTCTCAAGCTCCATTCCAGAATTAGCTATGCAAGATACTACACAAGGAACTTCTACGCAGCAAGAAACTCCAACATATGATATAAAGGGAAGAACTATGTCCCTAGAAGAGTGGGATTTAAACGTTCAGGTTGAGCGACCGGTTGATTTCATCTCTCTAGCACACCATGGTTGTGACATCAGAAATTACTATGAAGCTGAAGGTCTCATGGATTGCTTCAATATGCTGAATGGTTCAACATATGAAAACCTGGTTAGACACTTCTGGGTTAGAGCGCATGTTTATGACAAGAAAGCTGAAAAATTAGAAGAAATAGAGAAGATGTTGATTGAGCCTACATTGGAAGGGAAATCAAGATAAGAAATGGGTATGGAACCCTTTGTTGACATAGAAATCAGATCAAGCATCATGGGAATTCCAGTCTTCATCTCCCAAGATGTAATTGCATATGTCATCAGAAGGGCTTCTGAAGGCAACTTCAAAGATGGTTTGGACAACAACAAAAAGAGTCCATGGAATGAAGTTGTTCATCAAACTATGTTTAACAACAAGAAATAAGGTGCCTACAACAGTCTGTCTATGGAAAAGAAGGTTCTGACCAGCCTTCATTGGATCACAAGGTGTTCTTGCACTTCTTAATCAAGAAGGAGATAGCAAACGTGCCCAAATACATCTTCAAGCATATGATCAAGACTCTGAGAGAAAGTCAACTGAACAATAGAGTCTGGGTTCCCTATGGGAGACTTATCTCAGATATACTACATCAAGGAGGGATACTGAAGGCCCTAGATGAAATCAAAGTCTTCATTGATCAACAACTCGGTACAGTTACTGGGAAAATTATAAATGGAAGCACTTTGGGGAACATGACCTTGATCAAGAAAGAAGACATCAAGAAACTAGACACAAATATGAAGGAGTCCATAGCCATGTCCAACCTCATGGAAGGCTTTCCTCCTATCTGCAAGCAAGATCCACTTGATGTGCAGCTGTACTACATCTATGACCATCAGCAAAGCACTGGAGAGAATATCCAACTGGAGGATATTCTTGATCAGATGTATGGTGGTGCTCTGCCTGTGGCCAAGAGCAGGAAAACAAAGAGGAAGGAACTCACCAAGGATGAATACCTTGATGAAGCATCTGAACAACCAGCAAAGAAAGCCAAGAAGGCCAAAACAGACAAGGCATCTGAAGCAACTGGTTCTGGTTCAACAATTCAAGAGGAAGTTCAGGACTTGGTACCAGTCAAGGTTCTGAACAAGAGGACTAGAAGTGGGAAGGAAGTTGTACCTTCACCACCTCAACCTAGTCAACCCTCCATTCCTAAAAGGAAAAGGAAACTAGTTGTTAGGAAACTTAAGATTGCCTCTAAAGAAGAAGAAGATGAAGATGCTGCTGTTCAGAAGGCATTACAGCTGGCCAGAGAAATTGAAATACCTGCTGAGGTTCTGACTAGAGAATTTACAGTTGAAGCTGCTCAACTAAGATTGGAAATCATTGAAAACCTACAGCAAATGTCAGTGGTTGTTGATTTGATGGAAGCTACTGAGGTTGTTCATGAGGAAGCTGGATGTTTAGAAGCTCCTAAAGGTAACTCTAATTCTCACACTCTTGCTGAAATTATTACAGTTGAATCTAGTTCATCCCCTGAATCTAGGTCTAGTCCAGCTTCCCTATCATCATCCTCATCAATATCTGATACAGATGATGTACCCCTAAACAAAGTTTACACCAACCTCAACAAATCTTTATCCCCATCACCATTAACCAAAACTCATAAAAAGCCAACAAGTGATACCTTTGTGCCAATGTATCCCTCTGTTGAAGAGAGGTTAATTGGTTTGAAACAAAGAAGAATTGATGCTTGCAAACATCTACCTGCTGATCATCCCCTTCAACCACCTGTGATTGAGGCTATTCAATCAATTCCTGCTGATGCAAAGGGCGCTGATGATCACATAGGGACAGATTCTGCAAACATTAATGTATCATCACCTCACCCTACCTCTCCAACACAAACAACTCCAATAATAGAAACATCTGAACCATCAATAATACAAAACCTTGTAGATCACTATTCAGGTGAACTACCTGAGTATGAGTCAAATCTAGAAAAAGCCTCTAACATAGCTTCTGATTAAGTTATGACAGAAAGCCCCCAACAACATGAACCTAACCAAGATATGACCTCATCAACCAACCTTGATTCTGTTCTCATCTCTGAACTTGTTTCTGAACTAAGTGTTCCTGAACAAATCATTCTTAACCAACAACCATCAACCAACACTTCTACTGAACCTGAAACTTCAATCAATGACCAACCCTCATCGTCAAACTTAGCCATTCTACCTACTGCTCTTGCCAAGACCAATGTCCCTTCTCCACCCACCCTGTTTCTAGATTCAACTGTTCTAGCAGATGTGTGTGAGAACATCTTTCAGGAGTTGAACAATCTGATTCAAGCTAGGAATAACCTCATTCATGAGGACAACTACGAGAAACTGTGGATAAGGTTGAAAGATAGAGTAGAGTAAGTCTTGACAGAGCTACAGAGAACATGCATTGATGCTCAAGACAGTGCTCAGACAAAGCTTCAAGACTGGCTAAAGGGAGTTGTCAGTAATCTGCATAAAGTAAAAGTTCTTAAAACTTGGGTGAAGACTCCTTTGTGCTTAAGAGCAAGGAATGCTTTTGATTTCATTCCATCAAGTATACACCCAAGAGAGCTGGATTTAAATTGGTTAAACAAGATAAATCTTAAGGAAGCCTCTTCTGAACTGGCACTTCTGCAAAAGAACACTCTCTTGGAGAAGGAAACCAAACAACTCAAGAAAGAGCTTCTGGAGCAGAAACTACTTCTATTGGAATACAAGTCTGCTACTGAAGCCAAGCTGAAAGAAGCAAGAATAAGGGAAGAGAATCTCATCAGGAGCAATGATGAATTCAAGAAGGAAATGAAGGAACAAGCAAAAGAAACGAACAGGATAATGCAACAGATAATGAAGGTGTTTCAAAAACAAGCCCAACCTTAGTTGCACACCATTTAGCTTGTTTTATTTCCATTATTTGTATATCTTTATAAATTGCTTATGAACTTATTTGTGCTTATGAATTACTGTTTGATCTATGTGCTTCTGAACAATTCATGCTTCTGAATATAAACTGCTTCTTAACTTCATTATATTGTGTGCTCTGATCATACTTTTTATTTTCTCACTTCGTTTTTCTAATCTCTTCTTTTTGTCGTTATTCTTTTATACTTTTTGTTGATGACAAAAGGGGGAGTAGATGTATAGTATTTAAAGGCTCTGAGCCCCCTTAATAGAACCTTTTTTCTATCTCTTAGTCTTTTAAGAGGGAGTAGATGATCTTGTGAGAATATTCTGAGAGTTATTTCGTTTTTAAATGATCAATTTAATTAACAAGAATAGAACTCAGGGGGAGCTTACAAACCTCACCTTAAAGTACTATTGGACTCAGGGGGAGCTTACAAACCTCATATCCTAATAGTCAACTTGTTAATTAGATTAACAACAATTGAACATTTTAAATACTAATGTTTGTCATCATCAAAAAGGGGGAGATTGTTGGAACAAAATGTGTTTAACACTACCTCTTGAGAGTTTTGATGATAACAAGGTATTAAAAATTGTCAATTGGATATGCTAATATTTGCTCAAGTGTACAAGACCATAGACAAAATTTGAGAACATCAGTAGGTTCTGGAAGAACAAAAGAGAGCGAAGGAATCAACAAAAAGGAAGCTTAAAGCGTCTGAAGAGAACTGCTCCTGAAGTTAAAGTGCTCTTGAAGACAAAATGCTCCTAAAGTAATGATGTCATCATCAGCAAGTTCATCAGAAGCATCTCATCAGAAGCTGAAAATCACCAGGAGATGTTAATCTCGTCAGAAGATGCAAGACTTAAAGCTTCAAAGCCTGTTCAATGGATTTAATCTCGTCTAAGCATTAGAGAAGACCAGAAGAGTGAAGCAACGGATAATTCAAATGGATTTGAAGGCATTGGATGCTTATTCCTTGAATAGCGTTGACAAAGTACAATTGTACGAAGTGTACAACCACTACCTCCACTACTCACTTTTTGTCTCTGCTACAAGACAAGAATAACAGCTCTGCCTGCAACGATGTTCCTAAAGACTTGGAATGGATTTGAAATTGATCCTTCATAGGACAACAACCATATCAGGCAAAAGATCATTGGTGATTAATCAAAGCTTCAAACGACTCTTATTTTGAAGCGCTGACAATTCACAACGTCTATTTCACACCTCTATATAAAGGAGTGAAGACTTGAAGAATTGTGAGAGACTCATAACAATGTAAAAGCGCCAAACCTCTGCTGAAATTGTTCTGCATCAAAAGTTTACTTAGAATTTCTTAACAAAGCTCATATCTTAGAAATTCTAGAGTCTTAAGAGTCTATATCTGATTTGTATTGTGAACACCACTGATTGTATATCAAGTGTTCAACGCCAAACATTTTTCTTTGTAATTCTGTTTGATTAGAAGTCTCTTGCAGTTGTGATTGAGCATAGAAGTCTCTTGATTGTGTTCAGGAGCATAGGAAGTCTCTTGCAGTTGTGCTTGAGCATTTGAAGTCTCTTGCTAGTTTTAGCAGTGAGCATTTGTAATCAGATATTACATTTTAGTGAACTCTCCTTGGAAGTGTGTTATCGCGATTTTCGGGTGTCAAATCATTAATTGGATTTGAACCTTTCAATCATTGATATCTCTATTTTTTTTGGGGAAAGGTAAAATCGAGAGAAAACCTTAGAAATTCCGAGTTCGGGGCTGATTTCACTACGGGAAGGTGTTAGGCACCCGCAATGACTATAGTATCCTATAGGAACCGTTTTACTATGCTTTATGTATACGCTTTGCTTTTATTGCTATTTGTGAAAAGATTGGTTGATTTTAAGAATGAGAGAAAGAAGATTGGATTTTATTTTATTGGACTTGGAGAGATTTTGAGTCTCTTGCCTACATACCCTTTTAAGGGATCAAAATTCCATGTAGTTCTCTTCCAAAATGTTTTTGTGGGTTTAATTTGTTTTATAAGTTTGAAAAAGATTTTGAAGAAGGGAAAGAGGCCGTATAGGCATTAGAATTGAAAAGAAACAGAAAGCATTTGGTTGGTTCAATTGTTAATGAAAACGGTTAAAGTTTGGAAATTAATTGCATTTTGATTTGATTAAGAAAATAAAGGGAAAATCCTTTGGAGTTTTGACTCCAAGGTTTATTTGGAAAATATTTGAAGTGATGGAAGTTATTTGTTTTTCCTAAAAAGATTAATTTTCTCTAAGTATCGCATATCCTAAACATACACCTAACGTTAGCTCATGCAACGTGTGTGCGTGTCGGTGCGTGTGTCGGTGTACATCATTATAATCCATAGTCCTTTACATCGGGTCCTATTTTACATTCTATAGTCTTGCATGAAATTTAAAGAAAAGTAATCCGCCTAAACATTGCATGAGAATTAGTTGAACGTTCCATGAAAGGGTTAAAGGAAGAAATGGGAATGAGATGAGATGCTTAGTATGCATGAAACATAGAGTAAAGTGGTTAGTAAAACAAGATGAAATAGTAATGAAATACTAATCCTAAACAAAATGGTAAACTATCACAAAAATTGGCATAAAATCACACTAAACAAAATTGCAAAGCATCACAAAATTGACATTAGAACTCTAACTAAACAAGGTTGCAAAATATCACAAAATTGGCATAAAAATCACACTAAACAAAGTTGCAAAATATCACAAAATTGTAATCAAAGCTCTAACTAAGAAAGATTGCAAAATGTCACACCATTGTAATCAAGAATCACCCTTAACAAAGTTAAAAAAAAGAAACGTCACGAAATTGTAATCAAGAATCAATTTTAACAAAAATATGAGAAATATCGCAAAATTCAAGTTTTAACAAAGTTGACAATATTACACAAAAACAAAAGAGAATTAACCTTGCTAAGATCGAATGTATTATCATGGAATCAGAGGGGATAAAATCATACAATCAAGTGCCAATCAACATTATATGGCATGAATTTAGATCAACAATTATGCAAGAAACTCATCAAAAGAATACACAAAAATACACAAATATGTAAAATAAATACACATATATTTTTTTATCAATTTTAACATGTAACAATACCACAAACACTAAAGAAATGCTTCAAGAACATAGAGTAATTTTTTTGGAATTTTTGTGAAGAAATTAAAACGCACAGGAGGTCCAAATAGCAAACACAGGGGTGCACGTAGCAAGAAAAATTCAAGAAACTGAAAGAAAACCAAAAGCCTGCGGGTAAAAGCCCAAACCCACGGATCTGATGGATCCGGATCAATTTAACACTCCAGGAGCGTTGGATTGATCCAGATCCATCTGGATCTTGATCAAACGGTCCATAATAAGAGAGAATGGACCGGGTATGGGTCAACCCGGTCCAAGAGCATATATAAAGGGTTGCTCAACCCGGTTTGGCTCATTTCTTGAATTATTTCTCTTTCTTCTTCTCTTGTTCTTGCGCCGTTCTCTCACACTTGTAAACCCTAACCCTAAATCATGTAATTCTACCCAGAAACGTACGATTCATGGTTCAAAAGTCTTGTTTCGTCGTTCTAATCATGAATTAACCACTGGATTTCACAAACGTCCACTGAAACGATGTAGATCGTGATCTTCATTCGCGGATTTCGTACGGTTTTGGTTCAGTTTTTTGGTTCAAATCTTCTTTCTATATGTTTTTATCTGTTGATTCGTTGGTTTACAACGATGAATCAACGTTGTAAACCTTGGAATCTTGAAGTTTTTTCTGGAAAAGGTTAGGGTTTACGATTCTGAACCAAAACTTCACGGATCCGCGCTGTTCTACATTGTTTTGGAACTCGTTGTGGTTTTTGAACGAAACAAAGAGGTAAGCTTGTGATTTTACCTGGCTTTATCCGGAACTTTGATTTGATTCTTCGGAAATCCTTGAATTGATTCTGTTTTGTGTTGATTCTCTTTGAAATCCGGAAATAAACTGGTGATTGCTTCTTCTCCTTCTTGAACAGTTCGGAATCCTTGAATTTTCGTTTTTCTTCTTCTTCTCTTCTCTGAATGCGGTTCCACCGTGATCGTGCTCGAAGTTTTCCGTCAACGGCGGCGAACTCGCACTTGAATTGCGGTGGAAAGAGGTTCGGTGATGATGATTCGGTATGAATCACTGAGAACTTCGCGAATTTTGTAGCTTCTGTGTTGAATTTCAATTCTGGAAAAACGGTTAGGGTTTGAATGTTCTTGAACTTTTTTCTGGATTTGTGAATTTTGATCTAACTGAAAAGAGAGAGAAATTTCTCTTCTGTTTGTGATGATGTGGCTCTTGAATTTGATGATTCTGACTCTGATCCTGACACTGTACCCTATTTATAAGCTGCCATGTGTGCCTCTGAGCCAATAGAAATATGACACCTGGACCTGGCAAGCTGGCGTGGCAACCTGGACTGTTTTGACCCAAGGACCAAAATGCAATTTTAAGAATTTAAGGACTGGAATGCAATTAAAAATTCGGACTGTTTTGAGTAAAAAAAAAAGAAAATTGGACTGACTTGAAAATTAAAAGGTATTTGGACTGTTTTGAAAATAAAATTTGGACACTTTTGTAATTTTAAAACAAAGTTTGGACTAAACTGCAAAAAGTGAAATAAAATTTGTAAAAAAAATGTAAATTTGAAAACAACGTAAAGTGAAACATTTAAAAACGACAAAATGGACTAAAACGAACAAACTACCAAAATGAGGTATTTTAAAATACCTCTCTGCCCAAAATTTGAACAATGTGAAAAGACTAAAATGCCCCTGGGGGCGAAAACGACTCAAACTGACTCAGATGCAGAACTAAGATGATTTTGTACAAAATTTGATTAATGATTCATGCAAACAAATTGAAAAGACTCAGGGACAAATTGTAGGGACTAAAATGGGTTCCTCTGTAGGAAATGACCAAAATACCCTTTTGTATGATTTTATGCAAAAATTTAAAAGACTGAAGCAGTGAAGTATGCAGCTGAAGCACAGTAGAAAACACGGTGAATTTGAAAGTATTAGAAGATAGCAGAGGAATTTGAATGAGTATTTTTAGGTCCAAAATGAGGGTATAACAAAGTGCAAGGGGGACATGACTACTTTCGGTTTGTGGAAGGAACCTGATAATTGCTTTGTGTCTCTTCTCTCTCTCTCTCTCTCTCTCTCTCTCTCTCTCTGTGTGTGTTTTATCCGCTACATTTAGTATCTGAACATCACTTCAGATGATGTAATCTAACTGCTTCTGACCAGTGACTTCAGTAGGAGAAAAAGAAGAAAAAGCCAACACAATTCAGCCCCCCCTTCTTGTGTTTTTCCCACCTTCACACCCCACTTATTCACTTCGAACAAGGTGAATTCTAGCCACTAGGCTACTTAAAAAAAAACAAATGGGTTAGCCCATAATAAGTGAATTAATAATAAGAACTTCTTTGTCAACCATTTGCATTTCTCGCACGTCCTCCAATTTGACGAAAATAACCACACATTGATTGTATATCAAACCATTTTTCACAAGTTTTTAATTATATAATCTGAATCCTCTAAAAAAAGTCATAAAAGAAAAACGACTACAAATCACCCTGGTTCATCCAAATTTTGCTTCAACACAATTCAAAAAATAAAAGCTGAAAAAAGCTAATAATCGGTCTTGTTATATAATTTGAAAGATGTCAAACCTTCCAATAAACCTGTTTCAATGACCAAATGCAGATTGTAACACCCTCAAATCCCACAAGCAATATTTAATAATAAATCAGAGTAAATCAAAAGGTTTGAGATGTTACTTCATCTTTAAAATACATCAAACAGTCTTAATTCATTATAATCATAAAATGTCATCAATAGTCGCAGCGGATTCTTAACATAAAACAACATAAGTTCTTTGTTTCAACATCTCCAAGTACATCACCATAAAACATCAAAGTTTCTTGAAGTATAGGATTCATAAAGAAATAAAACTCCCGACCAATCCTAATCAGAGCATACAACTAGACTCCAAAAGCAAGCAATAAAAGAGAGGAAGCCTCAAGCTATCCTCAAGTACTCACGACGATCATGCGTCCTGAACCTGCACATCTACACCATCCATACAAATGATGTAGGAGGAAACCCGCAAAGGGTGAAAAATACTCAAAAAAGGAAATCGTGAACATAAGAATAGTTTCAAGGCAACAACAACATACATATGATACAATTCAATAATCAAGATCTTATGCTCATGTATATCATTTTAGTTAAACAAACATATCAAATTTTCAATCATGGGCACAAGATATCACAAGTTTATGCACCATCATTTAATCACATGTCTCATCATAAACACACAATATTCACATGTATTCTCATATAGTTATTTCAAATAGATACAAGTAAATTCAAATTATCACCTCAAAAGTATAAACAAAAAAGTCATCATCATCAAAGAAATTTGCAAGTTGAATGCACCTCATTCACTATTTAAGAGTTCACAAAGAACATACAACATTCACACCATAGTCACCAACTACCAATTACATAGATTCACATAGTAAAGTACATATTGTTCACACTTCATCACCATCACCAAAATAACAATCACCATAAGAATACACATAGTAATATATACACCTTCACATAGATTCATATAATCAAATACTTGATACTCAAATAGACACATGTGCATGCAATGTTCTATACACGACTCTACATGCATGTGGTACCATTTTGGATGTCGAAGTTTGTCATCGCGATTTTCGGGTGTCAAACCATTGATTAGATTTGAACCTTTTAATCATTGATGTCTCTATTTTTTTTGGGGAAGGTAAAATCGAGAAAAACCTTAGAAATTCTAAGTTCGGGGCTGATTTCATTACGGGAAGGTGTTAGGCACCCGCAATGACTATAGTATCCTATAGGAACCGTTTTACTATGCTTTACGTATACGCTTTGCTTTTATCGCTATTTGTAAAAAAAGATTGATTTTAAGAATGAGAGGAAGAAGATTGGATTTTATTTTATTGGACTTGGAGAGACTTTGAGTCTCTTGCCTACATACCCTTTTAAGGGATCAAAATTCCATGTAGTTCTCTTCCAAAATATTTTTTGTGGGTTGGTTCAATTTTAATTTTGAAAAATGGTTTTGAAGAAAAAGATGAGAGGCCGTAAAGGCGTGAGATTTGGAAACAAGTGAGGTTAGTCCAATTTATTTACAAAAAACGATTAAAGTTGGAAATTAATTGCATTTTGATTTGATTAAGAAAATAAAGGGAAAATCCTTTGGAGTTTTGACTCCAAGGTTTATTTGGAAAATATTTGAAGTGATGGAAGTTGTTTGTTTTTTAAAGAGGTTTATTTTCTCTAAGTATCACGCATCCTAAACATACACCTAGCGTTAGCTCATGCAACGTGTGTGCGTGTCGGTGCGCGTGTCGGTGTACATCACTATAGTCCATATTCCTTTACATCGGGTCCTATTTTACATTCTATAGTCTTGCATGAAATTAAAGAAAAGTAAACTACCTAAACATTGCATGAGAATCAGTTGAACGCTCCATGAAAGGGGTTAAAGGAAGAAATGGGAATGAGATGAGATGCTTAGTATGCATGAAACATAGAGTAAAGTGGTTAGTAAAACAAGATGAAATAATGATGAAATACTAATCCTAAACAAAATGGCAAACTATCACAAATTGACATGAAATCACACTACACAAAATTGCAAGATATCACAAAATTGGCATCCAAACTCTCACTAAACAAGATTGCAAGATAGCACAAAATTGGCATCAAGAACCATACTAAACATAGTGGCAAAATATCACGAAATTGGCATCAAGAATCAATTTTAACCAAAAAAATGGAAATACCACAAAATTGTAATCAAGAATCAAATTTAACAAACAATGGGAATATCAAAAAAATAGTAATCGAGAATCAAATTTAACAAAAAAACGGAAATACTACAAAATAGTAATCAAGAATCAAATTTAACAAGAAAACGGAAATACCACAAAGACAAAAGAAAATTAAAATTGCCGAGATTAACTGAGTTTATCAAGAAAACAGAAGTAATCATCAAAGAATCAAGTACCAAGCGCTAGAATTATGTGACAAAAAATTGGATGAAAGAAACATACAAGAAAATTCACTAAGAACACACAAAATATGTCAATCAAAAGGGAAATTTACACTGATCATTTTTATCAACGAAGCTCTTGCAAACATGTCACAAAAATGTTCACAAACATGCTAAAATCACATAGTAATTATTTTTGGATATTTTTGTAAAAAATAGGATGAACAGGGGGCTCAAATAGCAAGCATGAGGGGTGTGCATAGCAAAATATCAAGAAATTGCAAAGAAACTGAAAAGAAACAGAATTACCCGGCCCAAATCCACGGATCTGATGGATCCGGATCTCCAGGATGCCTCAGGGGCGTTGGATTGATCCGGATCCATCCGGACTAAATCCAACGGACTAAACACACGGGCGCTGGATCGGGTTCAACCCGAACCGATCTAGCGCGCCTATATAAAGGCTCAAGACCCGGTTCGCTCATTTCCTTGGGTCGTTCCTCTTTCTTCTTCTCTCTTGCGCCGCTCTCTCTTTGAAACCCTAACCCTAATTTCTCAAATCTACCCAGAAACTCAAGATTCATGGCTTATTTCGTTCGCTTTATCATTCTAATCATGAATCATTCAAAAGAAAATGTTTTTCACCGTTGGAACAATGTGAATCTTTCGTTTTGTCGATGCAAGTTCAAACCGTTCGGATTCCTTGTGTTTTTTGGCTGAAATCATGGTGAAAATGTAAGGATTCGTTTCAGTTTACACTCGTTGTGGATTTTGAAACGTTTCTTTGATTTTTCAAGCAATTTTTGTGTTAGGGTTAGGGTTTTGGATCGGACCGTTTGAACTTGCTATGGATTCACTTCGTTCTGGTTATATGATGATTCTCAGTGAAATGAGATGAAGTTTAAGTGTTACCTGTGTTCTTGATTGGAGATGTGTGCCGTTTCTTTCGATTCTTGGCTCTGATTCTTTTCTGGTGCGCTGGTTTCGATCTCTTCTTTCTTCTTCCGATCCGGATCTTTTGAAATCCATCACCTCTTCTTCCCTCTTCTTCTCCGATCCAGAGCTTGCATTCACGCTTGCAGCGCGCTACCTCCGGTGGCGTGCTCGCGTTTGAACCACGAGCTCAGCAGTTCAATGATGAAGGTTCCCTCGAATCTCTGAGAATTGCTTGAAATTGCCTTGAATTCGTTCGCATTTCGCCATTGCTTGCTTCAGTGAATCAGCTTCAGTGATGAATTCAATGAATTTGGGTGTAATTGTGCTGAATTGGTGCTGGAATTGATGCTAGGGTTTATGAATGTTCTTGAGCTTTTCTGTGAATTTGTGGATTTTGATCCGTAACTGCTAAGAGAGAGAAAGATGAAACTGTTTGTGTGATGTGGCGCGTGAATGTGATTTCTGACACCTTGTTCCATTTATAGCTTGCCATGTGTGCCTGTGAACAAATAGGATTGTGACACGTGGAATCTGGACCCCTGCGTGGCAGCTTGGACTGTTTTGACTTAGGGACCTAAATGCAAATTTAAAAAGTTTGGGACTAAACTGCAAAATAAAAAAGAAGAAAAATTGGACTGTTTTTGGAATTTAAAAAGGAAATTGAACTGTTTTTGAGAATTAAAAAGAAATTGGGGCGTATTTGTAATAAAGTATAAAATCTGGACTGAATTGCAATTATCATAAAAATGTTTGGACTAAAATGCAAAAAACAATAAAATTGGTAAAAAAAGGTAATCTGAAATGCAATGTAAAGCGAAACAGTTAAAATTGACGCAACGGACTAAAATGAACAAACTACCAAAAATGAGGTATTTTAAAATACCTCTCTGCCCAAAATTCAGAAAATGTGAAAAGACCAAAATGCCCCTGGGGCCAAAATGACTCAAACTGACTCAGACTGATTCAGACGCAGACTAAGATGATTTTTAAACAGAATTTGACAAATGATTCATGCAAACAGATTGAAAAGACTCAAGGACAAATTGTAGGGACTGAAAATGGGTTCCTCTATAGGAAATGACCAAAATACCCTTTTGTACGACCTTATGCAAAAATTTAAAAAACTGAAGCAGTAAAGTGTGCAGCTGAAGCACAGTAGAAAACATGGTGAATTTGAAAGTATTAGAAAATAGCAGAGGAATTTGAATGAGTATTTTTAGGTCCAAAATGAGGGTATAACAGCTGCCCCTATTTAAGTTTCTTTGTCTGGAGAGTCAAGAGACGGAGTCTTTGGCTTGACGCGACGAAGATACTTAAATATCGACATTAGCACTAATTTTGGGCGTAAAAATACGTTTGTAGGTGTCATGCATGCCATGCAACATTTGTGTTATGAATGCAAGACAGACTGAGAATTGAATTTAACAGAATATGTCGTATCCATTGCGGGACTGGTAGACATTAACAGAATAGCAAAAAGGAGCATGTCGTATCCATTGCGGGACTGATTGACATTAACAGAATAACAAGACTCACTGGGGAGACTTAATGGCAAATTTGACAGGTACAAGCTGTTCTTGGATGCGAACTGGCCACTTGACCGGGAATATTGACAACAAAGGGCGCAAGCTGCTCTTGTATTTGAGCTGGTTACTTGGCTGAAAGAAAATATAGAAAGCACAAGCTGTTCTTGGACACGAACTAGTTACTTGGCTGAAAGCAAATATGAAAAGCACAAGCTGTTCTTGGACACGAACTAGTTACTTGGCTGAAAGAAACAAGGTAGAAAGCACAAGCCGTTCTTGGACACGAACTAGTTACTTGGCTGCCAGGAACAAAATAGAAAGCACGAGCTGTTCTTGGATCTGAACTAGCCGCTCGGCGGATTACCAAAAGGACAGGTACAAGCTGTTCTTGGACGTGAACTTGCTACTTGACCGGTAACAGAAACAAATTGATAGGTACAAGCTGTTCTTGGATACGAACTTGCTGCTTGACCGATAACAAGAGTGAATTGACAGGCACAAGCTGTTCTCGTATGCGAACTAGCCACTTGGCCGTTAATAGAAACGAATTGTATTTGAAAAAGAACTGAATTTGATTGACATAACTGCAGGAGCTTGAATTTGACAGGAATGTTGACAAGACTGTTGAACTTTGAAATTGACAAGACAGTAGACATTTGTTGTTAGCAGAAGAAATTTGTAATTGACACGATTGATTTTGATCGAGATTGACACAGGAATTGAGAATGCAGATGCGTATGAATAGCATGACAATTTTATCAAGTGCATGAACATATAGAATGCATGATCATGCATGTATGAATGCTTTGAAATGCATGATGATTGGCAATTTGTAGGCACAATTTCGCAGCGACGGACAAAACATTGGAATATTGGGCACATAATGGCTCGTGCTCGGACATATACTTGCAAAAGTTCCTCTTCTGGGGATGCAGTCGTTCGAAGATACGTCGAGACCATCGCTGAAGGCAGGAGGCTGTAAAATTGTAGAGGAAGACACACTGAATGGCATTGCCGCTTGTTGGAACAGTCACGTAAGTGCTTTGGACATCGCATCTGTGGTCAATGCTTTTGCATGTTTTTTTTCTTTTTTCTTTTTTTCATCATCCCATTTTTGCCTGGATCGCCCTTTCGGGTTTTCGATCCACCGGGGAATAGTTTTTTTTTTTAAATGCCCCTGTTTTTGCCTGAATTGCCTTTGAAGGTTGTCAATCCATCGGGGTGCTCATTTTTGCCTAAGCCGCCCTTTCGGGTTTTCGACTTAGCGAGCATATTCATTTTTCATGCTTTTCATTCTGTTTTTTCATTCTTGCCATTGACCACAGACCGTCACTGGGGTAAGGCTTGCTAGCAACTTGAATTGGAACTGATTATCAATGCAGATTTGTTCATGCATGTTCATTTGAATGTACCTAGCTGTTCAGGCTTGTTTTCAAAATACTAAAAAATTTTCAATTTTCATAATGTTTATTCCAGACATGCATCATTATTAACATAGAAAGAATCTTTTTGTACAAAGCTTTTGAAAATAGAATAGAAAAATAGAGTGCCAAACAAAAGCATAGGCCCAAATCGATGTATAAGGGTGGTAATCAGCCAAAGGCGTGACTCCACGGATTCACAAAGCTTGGAAAATGGTAATTTTATTGGTTGGTGGTACATTGAACACAGTAACTACTATGGTATCTGAAACTCTTGAATCCACAGGCGTTAAAACCTCGGATGAGAACAGCCAATCATTAGTTGCAAAGATCCCAAGGGGAATGGTAATTTGCCAGATATAGTCAATTGTCTTTTATTTTAATCTCATTTTTGCATGAACCGCCCTTTCGGGTTTTCGGCTCATCGAGACGCTCGTTTTTGCCTGAGTTACATGTAATCCCAGCGAGCTTTTACGTTTTTGTTTCTTGTCCCTTATTTTGCCTGGACCGCCCTTTCGGGTTTTCGATCCACCGGGAAGCGCATTTTTGCCTAGGCCGCCCTTTCGGGTTTTCGACCTACCACGCTGTTCTTTTCATATCTATACAAAGTATTTCTTGACTATATCGGCATTCACAGGATTCGGAAGTTCTACACCGTCCATGTGTGTGAGAATCAGAGCACCGCCAGAGAAAACCTTCTTGACAACATAAGGTCCTTCATAGTTAGGCGTCCATTTGCCCCTTGGGTCGGGTTGCTGACTCATTCTTCTCTTCAACACGAGTTCACCCTCCTTGAATTCCCGAGGACGAACTTTCTTGTCAAAAGCGTTTTTCATCCTTGCTTGATACATCCGACCATGAGCCAAAGCATCCAGGCGTCTTTCCTCAATCAGATTCAACTGGTCGTACCGACTCTGGCACCATTCAGCCTCAGACAACTTTGCTTCCATAATCACACGGAGAGATGGAATCTCCACTTCCAATGGGAGGACTGCTTCCATGCCGTATACAAGAGAAAAAGGCGTTGCCCCGGTTGAACTACGGACTGTAGTGCGGTAGCCGTGTAAAGCATAGGGCAACATCTCATGCCAGTCTTTGTATGTTGTTACCATCTTCTGCACAATCTTCTTGATGTTCTTATTGGCAGCCTCAACTGCACCATTCATCTGAGGTCTGTAAGGAGAAGAATTGTGGTGTTCAATCTTGAATTTCTCACATAAGGCTTGGACCATGTCATTGTTCAGGTTGGTACCGTTGTCAGTGATAATCTTGCTAGGAACACCATACCGACAGATGATATTGTTCTTGATGAATTTGACCACTACTTGCTTAGTCACTTTGGCATATGATGCAGCTTCGACCCATTTGGTGAAATAATCGATTGCTACCAGAATAAAACGATGACCATTTGAAGCTTTCGGTTCAATTCTTCCGATCATATCAATGCCCCACATAGAGAAAGGCCATGGAGAAGACATAACATTGAGAGCGTGCGGAGGCACATGGATCTTGTCAGCATATATTTGACATTTGTGGCACTTTCTGGCGTATTGATAGCAATCGCGCTCCATGGTCATCCAGTAGTAACCAGCTCTCAACAGCTTTCTAGACATAGCATGCCCCGATGCATGGGTCCCAAAAGTGCCATCGTGCACATTGTGCATTAGCTGTTCTGCTTCACATTCACCGACACATCTTAACAACACCATATCGAAATTCCTTTTGTACAGGACATCACCATCCAGTAGGAACTTGCTAGCCAGCCTGCGCAGCGTCTTCTTGTCTTTGTTGGAAGCATCCGGCGGGTACTCACGGCTTTGCAAAAATTGTTTGATATCACAATACCAGGGCCTGTTGTCGACTCCGCTTGAACCCGTTTGTACAATTGCATCACTGACAGTAAACACATGAGCGGGCCGGTCTAAGCGTTGTACTTTGATCATCGGCACGTGATTCAAATGGTTCACTTGCAACATGGAAGACAAGGTAGCAAGAGCATCGGCCATTTGATTCTCCTCTCGGGGAATATGGTGCAACTCGACCTTTGTAAAATACGTCAACAGACGCCTTGCATAATCACGGTAAGGGATCAAATTAGCATGATGGGTCTCCCATTCTCCCTTTATCTGGTTGATGACTAGTGCAGAGTCTCCATAGATGTCCAGATGCTTGATTCTCATATCGATGGCTTCTTCAATTCCCAGGATGCACGCTTCGTATTCGGCCACATTGTTGGTGCATTCAAACACAATCCGGGCTGTGAAAGGGATGTGATGCCCCTGCGGAGCCACAATTACCGCGCCAATTCCTCGGCCATAAGCATTAACAGCACCATCAAAGACCAATCCCCACTTGCTATCAGGGTCTGGACCTTCACCGATCAGTGGTTCTTCACAGTCTATTGACTTCAAGAACATGACCTCTTCGTCAGGGAAATCAAACTTCAAAGGTTGATAGTCATCAAGTGGCTGGCCAACAAGATGGTCAGCCAAGATACTCCCTCTAATGGCCTTCTGGGCTTTAAACACAATGTCATACTCTGACAGTAACATTTGCCAACGTGCGATTTTTCCAGTGACAGCCGGTTTCTCAAAGATGTACTTGATCGGATCCATCCGGGATATCAACCAAGTTGTGTGATTTATCAAGTAATGATGCAGGCGTTTGGCAGCCCAAGCTAGTGCACAACAGGTTTTCTCGAGCATTGTATACCGCATCTCACAATCGGTGAATTTCTTGCTCAAATAGTAGATTGCATGCTCTTTCTTTCCAGTTTCATCTTGCTGACCGAGCACACATCCCATGGATTCATCCAACACTCACAGATACATGATCAATGGCCTTCCTTCCACAGGCGGAACAAGGATAGGAGGTTCTAGCAAATAGCTCTTGATGTTGTCGAAAGCTTCTTGGCATTCATCGTTCCATACCACAGGTTGATTCTTCCTGAGTAACTTGAAGATCGGCCCGCAGGTTGCAGTCATGTGGGATATGAATCTGGAAATGTAGTTCAAACGCCCGAGGAACCCTCTGACTTGCTTCTCGGTTTGCGGGGCCGGCATCTCGCGGATAGCTCGGACTTTGTCGGGATCTACTTCAATGCCCTTCTGGCTGACAATGAAGCCTAGCAACTTCCCGGACCTAACACCGAACGTACACTTGTTTGGATTCAGCCGGAGCTTGTACTTCCTCAACCTTTCGAACATCTTAGCCAAATATTCGACGTGTTGCTCTTCATTGCTCGACTTGACAATCATGTCGTCTACATACACTTCAACCTCCTTGTGAATCATGTCGTGAAACAAAGTGGTCATCCCCCTTTGGTAGGTAGCACCAGCATTTATTAGACCGAACGACATTGCTTTACAACAGAACGTTCCCCACGGAGTGATGAACGACGTCTTCTCCTTGTCCTTGGGTGACATTTTGATTTGGTTATAGCCAGAAAAACCGTCCATGAAGGAGAACACCTTGCATTGGGCCGTATTGTCAACAAGCACATCGATGTGAGGTAACGGGAAATTGTCCTTCAAGCTCGCTCTATTCAAATCTCTGTAATCAACACACATCCAAACCTTACCGTCCTTCTTCGGCACGGGCACAATGTTAGCAACCCACTCAGGATACTCAACTGTCATGAGAAAACCTGCGTCAATCTGCTTCTGCACTTCAGCTTTGATCTTCAGAGCCATGTCCGGCCGAGTCCGTCTCAGCTTTTGTCTGACGGGAGGACAGTCTGGTTTAGTCGGTATCCGATGTTCCACAATCTGGGGATTCAAACCCGGCATGTCTTCATACGACCATGCAAAAATGTCCGAGTATTCGTGGAGAAGCTGGATGATCCTTTCCTTGACCCCTTCCTCCAATGCAGCACCGACTTTGATCTCTCTTTTGTTATCCTCGGTACCCAAGTTGATTAGCTCAATCTCCTCCTGATGAGGCCGAATGGTTTTCTCTTCTTGCTCAAGCAACCGGGCAATCTCATCTGGTATATCATCACTATCCTCCTCTTCGGCCTCAAACACCGGGGATTCAACAATTTGGAGAAACATAGAGTCACTGTGTTCAACGGGTTCGTTTTGGTTTGATCTGCGTGACATGATTGGATGATTTTTAGAAAAAGTTTTCATGCAGATCTTTGAAATTAATAAAAAGTATAGATGTTTTGGTTTTTTCTGGCATTACCATTATTTCCAAGGGAAAAGCATTAAAGAAAGAAAAAGAGTCGTGACAGAAACGACATTTTTTATTGATAATGGTGATGTCGGAACAAACATGCCCTTTACAAAAGTGTCACTTCCACCTCGGGCGGGACGGAAGGATCGTTATTTTGAAAACAAAGCCTAAACAGCAAGACATATTACTTAGAATCATGCACAAACACAGGGAGATTGATAACGTTCCAGTTCTTTGCCATGCCTCCTGGTATCACAAATGTGGGCCTAACCCCTCTTTCATCACCATCAAGAATTGCATTGGCAAATCCAGCGCTACGGAACGTTCCAGTTGACACGCCTGACGTTGGAGAGAAACCGAGACCCTCTTTGCGTTTGTTGTCCTACAGCTGTATCAATTGGCCCCAACCAGCGGCCTGACCCTCTTGAACGGCTTTCTGCGCATCTTTCAACGAAGCCATCGCAGCACTAGCTCTCTTAGGCTCTGCACCTTCGATAATCAAACCCTGGAAGGCAGTTCCTTCGGCAGATTTAGCTTCGATGCAAGAGAAAGATGATAACTGACTGACCAGATAAGCTTCCTCCCCATGCACTGTCACAAGTTTACCATTCCTTACGAACTTTAGCTTCTGATGGAGGGTAGAAGTGACTGCCCCGGCCTCGTGTATCCACGGTCTCCCGAGAAGGCAACTGTAAGAGGCATCTATGTCCATAACCTGGAAAGTAATCATGAATGTTTCAGGACCAATGGTCATGGGGAGATCTACTTCTCCGAGCACAGTTTTACGGGAACCATCGAAAGCCTTGACTAGGAAAGTACTCCTTCTCAAAGGAACTCCTTGACAACTTAACTGATCCAAAGTCGACTTAGGCATCACATTCAACGACGACCCAGTGTCTACCAACACGTTGGACAACATATCTGTTTTGCAGTTCATGGAAATGTGCAGGGCCAGGTTGTGGTGTCTCCCTGCCTCTGGAAGTTCATCTTCACCAAACCAAAGGTTACTGCAAGCAGTGATGTTAGCCACTATCCCACCAAATTGATCCTCTGTGACTTCGTGGTCAACATAGGCTTGTTCCAACACTTTCAATAACACATTCCTGTGGGCCTCCGAACTGAGGAGTAGGGCCAAGATGGATATCTTCGAAGGAGTTTGTAATAGTTGATCAACGATCTTGTAATCGCTTTTCTTGATTATCCTCAAAATCTCATCCAGATTGGATTCTTCAATGGATTGGCCTGGACGGCTGGTACTTTCAACAACAGGAGGGATTGTTAATGGAGTAGTCTTATCAGCAGGAATCGTAACTGGCACATCATCTTTCTTTTGGAACAAGAGAGGTCGGACCTTGCCGCTCCTCAAAGCCGTCACTTCAGCGATACTGCCTACTGTGCTCGAGGACACCAAAGGTACTTCCTTCCCGTTTTCCAACATAGTTGCACTGTACTTGTACGGGATGGCTTTCGCAGAAGTATATGGCACCGGTCCTGGTAGCCGTATGACCAACGGTTCAACGTCCTTCCTGACGGGTGCGCTCTTGACCGGAGTATCGTGGAAGATCGGTACTATCATGCAAACATCACTGGTAGTCAGGTAGTTGTCATTCATCAATCTTTGGATATCATTCTGAACTATGCTGCAACCCATAGGGTTATGAAGGCATTCACAGCAAGCAGCGTGGTCGTGGCTGAACAGAACAGCTTGGCACAGTTTGATATGCAGCGGCACTAGGGGTGTAGCAACATTACGGACATTGAGACGAGGGATTTCTTCACATACTTCGATCATATTTACGGCGGCATGGTTGGGGAGTGGATTGTCAAGTACATGTGGGAGATTGTTTTCAAAAGATAGCTTTCCCTGGTCGATCAACTTCTTCACAATGTATTTCAGAGCGTAGCAACCTTCTACGTCATGACCCAGGGCGCCTTGGTGGAAATCACATCTGAGATCGGAGCGGAACCTGGGAGGCAGTGGGTTTGGCGGAGGCTTGCCAGGTCTAGTGGTGCAATACCCCTTATGTAGCAGAGTTGGGAGTAGTTCAGCGTACGCCATTGGTATCGGCGGGAAAGATGGTCTAGATTGAGGGCCTTGTTGTTGTTGTTGCGGTTGTTGTTGAGCTAGTGGTTGTTGCTGCATTTGTTGGGCGATGGCATTAACAGGGACCTGAGGCTGGCTCGGTAGTGGAGGGTATTGATGGTAGAACGGCGGATAGAACGGATGCTGGGCATACTGTAGGTACTGATACGGTTGAGGCAGTTGCGTAGCATTGACAGGAGCAGCAGTGGCAGGTTGATTGGTTCCGGCGGACACCATTCCAACTTCTGAATCCTTTTTCTTATGGTGACCATTGCCGTATTTCTTCGGTGCATTCGAGGACTCACCCTTCTCAAACACGATAATCCCTTCTCGGACTGCTTCCTCCAAGCGGGTTCCCATAGTGACCATCTCAGAGAAGTTGCTCGGGGCAGCAATAATCATTCTTTCGACATAATCCTTCTTCAAGGTTTTCAGGAATGTTTGAGTCATTTCTTCCTCATCCAAAGCGGGAGTGATACGGGCAGCTGCCCCTCTCCATCTCTGTGCATATTCGCGAAAGCTTTCGTCCTTTTTCTGAGAAAGAGACCGGAGGAATTCTCTATTCGGCTTGAGCCTGGTGTTGAATCCATAGTGGCTCTTAAAAGCAGTAGCTAGATCATCAAAAGTGCGAATATCATCCTTGCTCAAACCGGTGTACCACTCTGCGGCATCTTCCATTAGACTGTCCTGGAAGCAATGGATCATAAGTGAATCATTGTCTGCATGGTTAGCCATCTTCCGGACGTACTTGATGATGTGGTTCTGGGGGCAAGTTAGCCCATTGTAGCGGTCAAATTCCGGGACCTTGAACTTCTTGGGAACATCCACCCTCGGCACTAAACAAAGATCGTGGGTTCTGACGAGGTCACTGCTCCCGCGGTTGGCCTTGATCTCGCGACGGAGTTCTCTGGCGAGCTCTTCCATCTTTTCTTCCATAGTTCCCAATACAGGAGTCTTTCCATGGTGATCATTAGCATTGGCGCCTTGAGGCGTAGAGTGCACAATCGGATCGGTGAAAACCGTTGATTGAGGCAGAGTAGTATGAAGAGATGCCTGCCCTGAGACGGGGATTTGGTTACCGGCGGCAGCACTGGAAACCCCTGCGGTGGGATCTGGAGCAAAGAAGAGTGGGAGTCCATACGGGTATCCCCTTGGCATGGCGAAGCGGCTATCGAGAGATGATGTTGGGATTGCTTCAGTGGCCTCTGGAGTAGACGAGGTTGGTTGCTCTTGAGCGGCCACCAGAGCAGTCATGGCGTCGAGAGCTTTGGCTAACTCTTCTCTCACAGAAGCTAGTTCAGTGCGGAGCTGTGCATTCTCTTCTTCCATAGCTACTTGATTCCTCCTTCTGTATTGTCTAGTTTGATGTACTCTGGTAGGTTGATCAGTCCTTCGAGCACGAGCCACTTTTCACACTGCGGCAGAAGAACCAGGAGGCGATAAGCACTTGGAAGTTTTTTTGTGGCTGATGAATGATGCATATGGTGCATGATATGTGCAAATGCAAATGCAAAAATGACTCTTTTTGTTACCAAAGGGTTTTTAGACAAATTAGAATTCTTTGCAAACATTATTGGACTAACAAATTATTCAAAGCAAGTTGTTTTGATATATTGAGCCAAGGGAATAGGTTTCTGAAACATAAGCTGAACAAACAACATAACCAGTAGCAATCCTATCATCCAGAACTAAGGAGTGACTGGGTAGTATTCGGAATCCGAGTCTGAAGCTGAACCACAATAACTGGCAAAGAAATCTCGACGACCTCTGACTCTCCTGGAGTCTCTCCTCAATAGATCATCCTTCTCCTCAAGCTCCTTCCTAACTTTGGCTAATTCCTTCTTCAGCATCCGGTTTTCATGATCCTTCTGCTCGTCTCTGCCATCCAAAGTCATGATCAAGTTCTCAGCCTCACTGTAACGGGCTTTCCATGCTCGCTTCTCCTCACTCTCTATAGCTAGATGCTCCTGATACATCTCCTGAGTCGCGGGAAGCAACGGTAATGGTCTAGATGGAGTAGATGCAGATACATGCCTCATAGCAGGGTAAGGCATGCCAATCTCTTCGGCTCGATCTATCACCCACTGAGTATAGGCCTCATGAGCAATACCGGATCTCACACCCAAGTGTCTCACATCCTACCTACGAACCTTAGACCAAGCATCCGTAAAAGCTTTCCTTTGTCCGGCAGGGACATTGGAATAGTAAAAGAACTCTAGGTTAATGGGCTTCGCTCGCATAGGAAAGCCAAACTGTCTCATGGCTAACTCGGGGTTGTAGTTGATTCCTCCCCGGGTACCGAGAAGAGGTACATTGAGGAAATCCCCACAACCAGTGATAATCTCCTTGACTCGAGCTGCTGGAGTGATCCAAACTACCTCATCTGGAGTAAGAGCCATAATCCGCTGCGAATAAGACCAATTCTCCGTGTTGGCATGGAAAGAACTCGGGAGGTGAGAAATAAACCACCTATATAGAAGAGGTATGCACCAAAGAATAAACCCACGACCCTTGAGAGTCCGATCATGGATGGCATGGTACGTGTCAGCTAACAAAGTAGGAACCGGGTTCTTGGAATGGAAGATCTCAATAGCATGCATGTCCACGAAGTTGTCGAGATTCGGAAAGAGAACGAGCCCATAGATGAGTAGTGCAAGAATAGCCTCAAGAGTATCCTGGCAAGTAGATTCGAGATTAGCCCGCTCAAGTAAGTACTTTGAAGTGAAACCCTGGATATGAGACTTGGTGATGAGATTCTTAGATACATCGGAAGTCTTGAGATAAAGATCCTTAGCAATAACCAGAGGAGTAAGAGAAGATCCTGCGCCTGTGAAGGGTACCCCCTCTGCTACAGGTAAACCCAATAAGCAAGAATAAGCCTCGAGTGTAGGAACCAACTGAAAATCCGGGAAAGTGAAGCAACGGAAAACCAGGTCATAGAATTGCACCAGAGTGTGTACCAGCTTCTCTTCTACATTAGTCCGGAGAATACCAAGCAAACCACCATATCGGAGACGAAACCCAGTCGGATTCTTAACCTTGAGTGCCAACTCCCTTAGGCTAGCCAAATCAACTTCTTTGAACTTGTAAGACTTAGTCCTCTTCATGCCTGGTTATATTTGCAAAGAATTTTAGTTTGTCTATACCCTTTGATAAATGCATGTAAAAAAATTTATGCATGAATGCATGTATGCATGGTTTTAACAAGGAAAGCACGGTGGGCTAAGGTAACAAGTGGACACGGTGTCCGGTGAAACTAAGGCTTTGATAGTAGTAACCAAGGTTCTATAAAGGTCCCCAAACCACAACCTCTCTTGTGCATATCATAGTAGTACAAAGCAACGCTTGTCCATGATTATTCGTAAGAAGGTTTAGTTTGGGTGTAGTATCGCGTGACGACTAAATTTCGAGATAACGCTCGGTTTAGCCACCGCACTACGTCCTAAGAAAGGCCAAGGATGGGTTTGGTAACTACGGTCCATAGCCTTCATCGGTCAATTGGAAGTAAAGTGTCTAAGCATGACAACACATGCCGACAACATCACCTCCAAAATGCCTCAGCTATGTGAGATTGATCGCGTAATCCAATGCACGAGGCAACCCCCGAAGTGGATTGTCGATTATATCTCTTCCTAATCTTAGGTTCACTCAGCCCGGGTATAGGGCTTTTGATATTCTCACCCCACACGTACATAAGAAAATTTTTACATGTAACAATAAAGCAGAGCATAAACATAAAGCATGTAAAACTAGGTGTAGCCCTAAAATCCCCAGTGAAGTCACCATTTCTGTCATCGCGATTTTCGGGTGTCAAACCATTGATTAGATTTGAACCTTTTAATCATTGATGTCTCTATTTTTTTTGGGGAAGGTAAAATCGAGAAAAACCTTAGAAATTCTAAGTTCGGGGCTGATTTCATTACGGGAAGGTGTTAGGCACCCGCAATGACTATAGTATCCTATAGGAACCGTTTTACTATGCTTTACGTATATGCTTTGCTTTTATCGCTATTTGTAAAAAAAGATTGATTTTAAGAATGAGAGGAAGAAGATTGGATTTTATTTTATTGGACTTGGAGAGACTTTGAGTCTCTTGCCTACATACCCTTTTAAGGGATCAAAATTCCATGTAGTTCTCTTCCAAAATATTTTTTGTGGGTTGGTTCAATTTTAATTTTGAAAAATGGTTTTGAAGAAAAAGATGAGAGGCCGTAAAGGCGTGAGATTTGGAAACAAGTGAGGTTAGTCCAATTTATTTACAAAAAACGGTTAAAGTTGGAAATTAATTGCATTTTGATTTGATTAAGAAAATAAAGGGAAAATCCTTTGGAGTTTTGACTCCAAGGTTTATTTGGAAAATATTTGAAGTGATGGAAGTTGTTTGTTTTTTAAAGAGGTTTATTTTCTCTAAGTATCACGCATCCTAAACATACACCTAGCGTTAGCTCATGCAACGTGTGTGCGTGTCGGTGCGCGTGTCGGTGTACATCACTATAGTCCATATTCCTTTACATCGGGTCCTATTTTACATTCTATAGTCTTGCATGAAATTAAAGAAAAGTAAACTACCTAAACATTGCATGAGAATCAGTTGAACGCTCCATGAAAGGGGTTAAAGGAAGAAATGGGAATGAGATGAGATGCTTAGTATGCATGAAACATAGAGTAAAGTGGTTAGTAAAACAAGATGAAATAATGATGAAATACTAATCCTAAACAAAATGGCAAACTATCACAAATTGACATGAAATCACACTACACAAAATTGCAAGATATCACAAAATTGGCATCCAAACTCTCACTAAACAAGATTGCAAGATAGCACAAAATTGGCATCAAGAACCAAACTAAACATAGTGGCAAAATATCACGAAATTGGCATCAAGAATCAATTTTAACCAAAAAATGGAAATACCACAAAATTGTAATCAAGAATCAAATTTAACAAACAATGGGAATATCAAAAAAATAGTAATCGAGAATCAAATTTAACAAAAAAACGGAAATACTACAAAATAGTAATCAAGAATCAAATTTAACAAGAAAACAGAAATACCACAAAGACAAAAGAAAATTAAAATTGCCGAGATTAACTGAGTTTATCAAGAAAACAGAAGTAATCATCAAAGAATCAAGTACCAAGCGCTAGAATTATGTGACAAAAAATTGGATGAAAGAAACATACAAGAAAATTCACTAAGAACACACAAAATATGTCAATCAAAAGGGAAATTTACACTGATCATTTTTATCAACGAAGCTCTTGCAAACATGTCACAAAAATGTTCACAAACATGCTAAAATCACATAGTAATTTTTTTTGGATTTTTTTGTAAAAAATAGGATGAACAGGGGGCTCAAATAGCAAGCATGAGGGGTGTGCATAGCAAAATATCAAGAAATTGCAAAGAAACTGAAAAGAAACAGAATTACCCGGCCCAAATCCACGGATCTGATGGATCCGGATCTCCAGGATGCCTCAGGGGCGTTGGATTGATCCGGATCCATCCGGACTAAATCCAACGGACTAAACACACGGGCGCTGGATCGGGTTCAACCCGAACCGATCTAGCGCGCCTATATAAAGGCTCAAGACCCGGTTCGCTCATTTCCTTGGGTCGTTCCTCTTTCTTCTTCTCTCTTGCGCCGCTCTCTCTTTGAAACCCTAACCCTAATTTCTCAAATCTACCCAGAAACTCAAGATTCATGGCTTATTTCGTTCGCTTTATCATTCTAATCATGAATCATTCAAAAGAAAATGTTTTTCACCGTTGGAACAATGTGAATCTTTCGTTTTGTCGATGCAAGTTCAAACCGTTCGGATTCCTTGTGTTTTTTGGCTGAAATCATGGTGAAAATGTAAGGATTCGTTTCAGTTTACACTCGTTGTGGATTTTGAAACGTTTCTTTGATTTTTCAAGCAATTTTTGTGTTAGGGTTAGGGTTTTGGATCGGACCGTTTGAACTTGCTATGGATTCACTTCGTTCTGGTTATATGATGATTCTCAGTGAAATGAGATGAAGTTTAAGTGTTACCTGTGTTCTTGATTGGAGATGTGTGCCGTTTCTTTCGATTCTTGGCTCTGATTCTTTTCTGGTGCGCTGGTTTCGATCTCTTCTTTCTTCTTCCGATTCGGATCTTGTGAAATCCTTCACCTCTTCTTCCCTCTTCTTCTCCGATCCAGAGCTTGCATTCACGCTTGCAGCGCGCTACCTCCGGTGGCGTGCTCACGTTTGAACCACGAGCTCAGCAGTTCAATGATGAAGGTTCCCTCGAATCTTTGAGAATTGCTTGAAATTGCCTTGAATTCGTTCGCATTTCGCCATTGCTTGCTTCAGTGAATCAGCTTCAGTGATGAATTCAATGAATTTGGGTGTAATTGTGCTGAATTGGTGCTGGAATTGATGCTAGGGTTTATGAATGTTCTTGAGCTTTTCTGTGAATTTGTGGATTTTGATCCGTAACTGCCAAGAGAGAGAAAGATGAAACTGTTTGTGTGATGTGGCGCGTGAATGTGATTTCTGACACCTTGTTCCATTTATAGCTTGCCATGTGTGCCTGTGAACAAATAGGATTGTGACACGTGGAATCTGGACCCCTGCGTGGCAGCTTGGACTGTTTTGACTTAGGGACCTAAATGCAAATTTAAAAAGTTTGGGACTAAACTACAAAATAAAAAAGAAGAAAAATTGGACTGTTTTTGGAATTTAAAAAGGAAATTGAACTGTTTTTGAGAATTAAAAAGAAATTGGGGCGTATTTGTAATAAAGTATAAAATCTGGACTGAATTGCAATTATCATAAAAATGTTTGGACTAAAATGCAAAAAACAATAAAATTGGTTAAAAAAGGTAATCTGAAATGCAACGTAAAGCGAAACAGTTAAAATTGACGCAACGGACTAAAATGAACAAACTACCAAAAATGAGGTATTTTAAAATACCTCTCTGCCCAAAATTCAGAAAATGTGAAAAGACCAAAATGCCCCTGGGGCCAAAATGACTCAAACTGACTCAGACTGATTCAGACGCAGACTAAGATGATTTTTAAACAGAATTTGACAAATGATTCATGCAAACAGATTGAAAAGACTCAAGGACAAATTGTAGGGACTGAAAATGGGTTCCTCTGTAGGAAATGACCAAAATACCCTTTTGTACGACCTTATGCAAAAATTTAAAAAACTGAAGCAGTAAAGTGTGCAGCTGAAGCACAGTAGAAAACATGGTGAATTTGAAAGTATTAGAAAATAGCAGAGGAATTTGAATGAGTATTTTTAGGTCCAAAATGAGGGTATAACAAAGTTCTATTACTGATTGATCTCATCGTCACTCATCGTCACTTAACATCTTCATTTGGACTTGACCATGTATGCATGAACGTATGACTCAACAATGCATTTATTCATACAATATAACACACATCATCAACATCGTCACTTTATACATATATATTTTCATCGTCTATTTTTTCAATGTTCGTCTATTTTCACATATCTCACAAAAATCAAGTTACATGTTCACATACATCCTGATCAATCCTACATCTTATTCAGATGTTAATCATCATGGTAGTTCAAACATAACAACATCATTTCATCAAAATCAAGTGTTCAACATCATGTGTAAATCAAGTACTTGCATCTTTAATTTATACATTATCTTCACATCATTAGATATCACAACTTCATGATTACATACTCATTTATTCACTCTAAAGACTTCCTTAAACTCAATATTAATTTTGAGGATGTTTCATGGTTCATTGAAAAAGTTATGATAAAGTTTCATGAAAAATGCCACATGAACTATGTGTAGTAATTTATTTTATTTTTTTTAGGCAAAAGGGAAATATAATAAATAAAAAACGAGATACAGAGATTAGGGAGACATAAAACCTAACCCAGGTATAACCCAAATGGGTATAAAACATGAAATACAAACCAGATGGACCAACCTAATCTATCCTTACAATACAAACGTTCCTCACAAGCGCAACCTAACGAACCCGCGTACGGGCACAAAACCAGATTACAAAAAATGTGAAGAACGAGCATCCATAGGATTAATCAGGTTCCCAAATGGCGAATGGATCGACCGCCAACACGGTATAACGATCCACATACTAGCAACCCCCTGAACAATGCAGCAGGCATAAAAGCTCTTTCAAGCATAACAGTCCAATCTTAATCGCAAAACTAAGATGGATAAGAAGTACTAGAGAAGAGACGGCCCTGGAGTCTTAAGACCAGCAGCTCTCAACATACCTGGAAATATCAAAGAATCAAGCAAAGGGACACCAATTTAGCCGGTTTCAAAGAAGACCCTTTCGGGTTAGAGTAACCTGACCCTTTTGGGTTTAAAGAACCAAACCACCGCAGAGCCACGTCTGATGCCACCACCCAATCTTGAAAAAAAAACACAGAAGCAAAAAAACAAACATGAACAATAACACAAAACGATGAAAAACAAACAACAACACAGCGGGGAACCTAAAAACGGAAAACTTCAAGCCTAAACAAATCCAAAAAGCAAGATCCACCAAGAAGACAGTGAACCAATCCAAATAGAATCCGAAAAGAGCAAGGCCGCCAAGCAAAAAAACCCGAAACTCACCATCTCGGCTCCAAACCTTGAACCACCAACCCAAACGCAGAAGCTTTCCAACAACCAGCTTCAAACGACGACGGAACGGACGACGATGGAGGAGACAAGTAGATCACCGCTAGATTTGGAAGGAGGAAACATGGAACGGAGGAAGGGAGAAACCCCATATGTGTAGTAATTTAATCATAACTCAGTTTCTAGAAATGATAACGGAGTAAAACCAAAGCCACAAGAAAGCTAACATCCATATCTACAACTTTCATGTTTACAATTACAACTAAGGCTGAATCGATTAACATCTTATCGAATCGATTCAAACTAGTTAGGGAGAAACATTGATACGATTCAAATATGTCTGAATCGATTCAAAACTGCCCAGATGCAGATTGACACGATTCAAAATTCCTTCAACCGAATGAATGGCTTAAAAAACATATTTTTAGCCTCGGGTTCATCCTCAAAACATCCCAAAAATCCCCATTTTGATCTCCAATATACCCAAAGATTTTAAAATCATATTCCAAGGTTCAAATACACCATTTAGGCTCTTTTCACAACAACACAAAACAACTTATACTTCAATTAATCCTAGTTTTCACTTAATTCAACAAAACCTCAACAATAAAAACTTAATACAACCAAACATGAATTAGACATAATCAATTAACATAATTCCACTACTTTCACTTACCCAATAACATAGCAGGAAGATTAAACATAGTTTCAACATCATTCATCAACAACATCATGAATTTTACATAATTAAGCTAAAATCTCAAAAGCACTTATTCAATATATCTTAACATGAGTTTTAGCAATACAACAACATAATTACACAACTTTCATTATACCCAAAATTAGCATAAGTAATGGAGCACACAAATTCACTTAATTCATCATTAATTCATTAAAACACAACAAACAGAACAACCAAGATTCTACCCATTATGAACACTCAATCCAAAGAAGAATTAATCTTACACCCATACCTTAGAATCCAAAGCTAAAGCTTCCCTTATTCTCTCCCCTTAAGCTCTTATATACTCTCACCAATACTAGGGTTATGACTTAACACTAGCCTTATATACTCTCACCAAATTGGGCTTAGTTATTTGAAAATTGCTCTTCTTCCATCATGAATTTCTCATCCGGATCCAAACTGACGAAAATACCCCCAACGTGACGTAAGTCACGAAGATGTTAAACGCAATGTGACTTAAGTCACGCTGAAATCGGCGTGAGTTAAGTCACAAAGATTACAGGTCAACATGAGTTAACTCAAGCTGGGTTTAGTACTTGCATGAGTTAAGTCACGCTAGATCTGTGTCCACTACCAGAACAAGAAAAACACATTTTCCCTAATTTTATTCATTCCTTCATTCATTCATGCATCCATTCCATCATTTACATCCATGTTTTCATCATTCATTCATTAATAATTACCATACGCATAATAAAACCACAAATTACGCAAAATTAAAAACCGATAAACCAAGAACAATGTCATAAAAATGTGCAAAGGCGCGAGTGTAAATATATTACATCAAAATCCTCCGAAAATGTCACAAAAACATCTAAAAATATACAAATGTCCTAAAAAAGCTTGAACAAGACCCTACTCCTCCTGTGGACTATGACTCCTAGTCCTCCTCCGCGGAACCGACACCTCCTGTAGAATGTTATACTCAGACCGGATGCCCTCCATAATGCCGGCAATGACAGGGTTTGAAAACACATCATGATGCAAATAAAATTTTTAAAAACCTAAAAATGTCAAATTTCTCCAAAAAAATAAAGAATTTAAACCAAAAAAAGGCAATGCAATAGGATAAGCAACACTTACTTGATTTTGTGGTTGAAATTGAGTTTGATTGGCGCAAGAATGAAGAAAATCTCACTTGGTGGGAGAAAAATCGTATTTACAATGTATAGAAACTAGTATAAGACATGTGCCAATGAACGGGACGACTATTACATGTGATGATCGCTTGTTACTTAACCACCATCGCACAAATAAAAACAAAAAATCAAAGTTGTTACGTATTATGAAAATATATCGAAACAAATATGTTTATTCAACAATGTATTAACACGTACAAATGAAATCTTTATTACATTGTTGACCAGAATTATAGATTCATATTTCCATATCGTAGAATGCTTGACCACAACTACTGGAATTTCGGGAAGACAAAAAAAACTTGTCACTAATCACAATCCAAGTATAATCTCGAATGTAACATGTGACTTTGTTAACCAGAATAAACTTTAAAAAATTATTAATACACAAACATGTTTGTCAAAACGCAGACTATTACAGACCAAGCAATATCACCACAACGGAAGAAATACAAAAAAAATATGTTCACCTTCAATTCCGAAAACAAAATCCAAGACGTCAAACAAAAATTTAACATACAAAGCAGTTAAAAAAGAGTACTACACTAATACATGTGATGCATGAATGGGATTACCATCAGCCATAGACTACACGATGTCACAATGACATAGCCACATGATAGTGTGTGACCCGTGTTGATGCACGAGACGACTATTAAGTGTGATCGCTTGTTACTTAACTACTATCGCACAAAATAATAATAATTAAAGTTGTTACGTATTATAAAAATATATCGAAACAAATATGTTTATTCAACAATGTATTAATATGTACAAATGAAACCTTTATGATAAATATTTTTATATCGTAAAATCCCTACCACAATTATTCGAATATTTTGCAAGATGAAAAAATATTACCAACATCTATCAACAATCACAAACCAGACTAATCTCCAACGTAACGTTTTTTTATAAGAATAAACTTGTAAAGTTTATCAATACAAACACACGTTACTTGAAATTTAAATGCTATAAGATTTCAGCTTTTTTTTTTATAAATTTTAATCTAAATAAGTGATTTTCGCATAAATCTAGGTTTTTCTGTGATTTTGTTGCTTGAGTGCGGAATTGTGTTGTTCGTCGTCTTGTAATTTTTTTTTTTTAATTTTTGATCTTGTTGCGGTGTTTATTTGATACTTATTTGAAGGTCAGCTATGATTTGGGCCGAAGCCATGAGTAATCTATCAATTTAAATAAAGGTATATTAATTTAAATTAAATTGAATTAAATAAAAATTTAATTTCACACCTATTTTTATTCACACTCTATTGTAGGCATACAACCCCTCTAGTAAACGGGAATTGGGCGAATCCCATTAAGAAAACAATTTTACCTGCATCTCTCCTTCTCATCCTAACACAGTCTCATTCTGAAACCCTAACACAAGTGGTTCCTCCTCTCCCTCATCGGCCGCCGTCAGCCATTCCTCCACAACATGAATTGATCTCTACCTTGTTTGCCCCAAACAACCTCGTATTTGTCTTCGCCTAAACCTGATCTACCTTTCTAACATAACAGAATCACAAAAAGATTAGACGGAAAAATGGGTCATTTTTTTCGGAGTTTTCAAGCTACTACGACATCTTTTCATCAATCAAGTCTTGATTCTCTACTTCTCTTCTACAAATTCCATGCAAGAATCGAAACAAAAAAATGGGTATCCAAAAATTTTCATTTTTCTTTGGCTTAATAGTAGTTTTGACCCCCTAAGTATCACGATCTTGCGATTTTGACCCCCTAACAAAATAAATTACAACCCAACCCTATAAGTATTGCCCCATTTACAATTTTGGTCCCAGTCAATGTAACGCCCACTTTGAATTATTTTAATTATTTGAATTATTTGAGGAGTCTAGATATATTTATATATATTTTAAGAGATGTTGAGATTAAGATTTGAGTGATTTTTATGTGATGTGGTGACTTATTTTATTGTTTAATAAAATAAGATTTGAAAATAAAATAAATATAGAGATGTGGGGTAGTTTTGAGATTTTAGAGAGTTATGTGGGAGAAAGAGTAAATAAGATAAGATTTGTTGGGAAAATAAAAAGGGAAATTAGGTCAAGAGTTGTCAGTACGTACGTTTTGGTGAAAAAGGGAGAAAAACCAGAGAAGAGAGAAGAGACCAAGGAGAGCTGCGATTTCTGTAATTTTAAGGTAAGGGTGAGCCTAGCATTTCAATTCTATTAAACTGTAATCCATCTAATTATGATTAACAAGTGTAGGGTTGATTTTTAGAGAATTGGAGAATTAGGTTATTTGTGATGAATTGATGATTAGATGAGGTGAAACAGTGGAACTGATGTAGGAATTGAATACAGAACCTAGAATAATCATGGTGCTAATGATCCTGAGAGTTTTGAGGTTTAACATGATGAGATTTTGGACTTTTGGTGAAGTATTCGCAGAACCCGTAGCCTGTCTGTTCATCGCTCGCCTAGGCGAGCTAAGCAACTCGCCACGACGAGTAGACGTTCATCGCTCGCAAGGCGAGCAACCCAACTCGCCACAGCGAGTAGCCCTAGATCACTCGCGAGGCGAGAAAACCCACTCGCCATAGCGAGTTGACTTGTGAGAATCGTGATTTTTAGAATGTTGTCTTAAGAAGTGTTGTAGATGGTTTTGAGCGCCTTGATGTATATATGAATGATTAAGTAAGTTTTTAGGATCAAATTGGACCTAGGGAACTTATAACTGACGTTTTTGGATGAAAAATATGAAAAAGGCCGAGAGCACCCAGTATTGCTCGCCCTCAGTTCGCCCCCAACTCGCCAAAGGCGTGTAACCCCTTGTTGAACTCGCGAGGCGAGCAGATCAACTCGCCACGGCGAGTAGTGCGGTTTCAGACTGCCATAACTTTGTACTTTGGGATCTGTTTCAAGTAGGACTTTAAGAGTTGATCATTGGGTAGTAATGGAAGATAACTATGATATAATTGATGATCTGTAAAGATGTTATGTGAGGTTTTAATGTTGCTATTGAATTGTGATTCATATGTGCATTACGTGAGATAAATGTGAAGTTCATGTGATGTTTGAGATAATGTTTGCAATGATATCCTGTGATTTGCTTGCTGCCATATTGCTATTTACATTTAATAGAGTCGCATGTGTCGGTCCAAGATGTTTATGATGTTAAGACGTTTAAGATGTTTAACTTGTTTAAGTTGTAAAATGTTGAGTCCATGCATACTCATTCAGAGATGAGGGCTTATGCCCTGGAGTTTTTACTCACCAGCGACGAGGGCTCATGCCCTGGAGCTTTTGCTCACTAGCGACAAGGGCTTATGCCCAGGGAGTATATTTATGCTCAAAGCGACGAGGGCTTATGCCCTGGATTGGTACCAAATGCATTTAAGATGTTAGAATTGCATAGTCAAGTGAAGTTGCATTGTCGAGTCAAGTTGTATAAGATGTTTATGAAGATGAATTATGATGATACTTGTGATGCTAAATGTTATTTGTCATGACGTGTTTATGTGATGATTTGTTGTTAACTATAATTGTTGAATTATATGTTTAATATTATTGTTTTGTGAATCTCACCCCTTCTGCTTGAAAATATTGCTCTTCGTATGGGTAACTTGCAGGTAACCAAGATTAGGTGCAGGCGTGTGAGGACTTTCCTCGGTTGAGTCTTAGGTGCTCTGATATGTAACGGGATGGGGAAAACTTGTTAAATGCTTTTCTATTCCTTGCATGTCATTTATGATTTCATAAGACTATTTTTAGATGAACTTTCCGTGACGTTTGATGAGGCCTGCGTGCCAAGACTTTTTATGATTCCGCTGCTATGTTTAAGACGTTTTAATAAAGAATAAATTGTTATTTATTCATATATGAGATTTATGTGATATGTGATACTCCGTTATGTGATTAACTCTAATTTATTTAAAGAATTTTTTAAGTCGGGAAAACGGGGTGTTACAGTCAACGCACACGTGGCACCTCACTTAAGTGAGTAGGATGCCATGGTTGTAATTTTTGAATTAAAAAAAATGCCACATATTCATTTAAGGAATTAAATAAATAAAAAAAGAAAAAGGAATTTTCCCTCACACAAAAAACTCTATCTCTCCTCTTCTTCTCAGCACCCCATCATCGATTTCCCCTCTCCACTCTCTTCTCCTTCCCTGTTTTCCTCCTTCTCACATTAATCTCCCAAATCAACACAAACTTACTTCAAATTCTTCAAATTATTTTTTTCCGCTGTACAAAATACTTTTCCTTCATAACTGTACCTGAATTATTATTTTTTTTTTAAAAAAACCATTTATATTTATTTTGAGCTTGAAGCTTGTGAAATTGAAAACCCTAATTCCCAAATTAAAAAGGAAGAAGAAGTGTGTATTCTACACCGCATTAGATAAATTCTCACGCTTCCTATGATTTTGACGACAACGGCGGCGTCAATGTCGGGGAAATTGGTGGTGGTTGGCTTATTGTGTTTGTTTTCATCTTCGACGGTGGTGAAGCATGTTCCGTTTACTTCGAGTTTCTCCAGTGGTGGTGATGAACGATTCTATTTTGTGTAGTAGGAGCATCGGTTCCGGTGCTGGTACCGAAACGATTCGATCGAGAGGGGGAAGTACTGGTGGTGATTTTTTTATGGGTTTGAGAGAAGTACTTTGGGTTCTTCTTGTTTGGATTACGATTCTACTTGTGTTAGATTACGCGGTGGTGGTGGTGAATTTGATGGTGTTGTTGGTGATTCTGGAATTGTTGATAAGTTGACTTTTAGGCCCCGTTAGTTTAAGCTTTTTTCAAACAAGAAAAAAACTATTTTTTTCTTAAAAAAATCACTTTTTTCATTTGTAAGTGTTTGTTTAGGATTTTTAAAAAAATCATTTTATCAAAAAAATCTATTTTGACCCTAAAATGAAAAGCTATTAGGATTAGCTTTTCTCAAAATCTATTTTTTTTTCAAAAAATATGAGGTAACACATGTATAAGTTAAAACACTTTTTTTTTTTGTTTTAAATGGATTTTTATGGGTAGTAGGCAAACAAAAATAACTTTAGATTTTTGTTAAAATCTTAAGAAAATAAATCTTTAGATTCTCATAACACAATATATATATATTTTTTTTAAAAAAACTGAAACAAACGTAACCTTAATTTGGATGATACTTTTTGGGGAAGGTTGTGTTGGAATTGAGGTTGAGGGTTGTGTGTTTGAGTGATTTTGATGAATTGTTTGTTTGTAGATACAGAGGAAAAATATTTTGTACAGGGAAGGAGAATAGAATGAAGAGGGGAAATCGATGGTTTTTTCTTCTTTTTATTTATTTATTTATTTAATTTCATAAATGAATATGCGGCAATTTTTTTTTTAATTCAAAAATTACACACGTGGCATCCTACTCAGGTGCCACGTACGCGTTGATTGAGTCAAAATTGATCTGAGGGGCCAAAATTGCAAAAGAGACAATACTTAGAGGACTGAGTTGTAATTTATTTTGTTAGAGGACCAAAATCGCAAGATCGTAATACTTATGGGTCAAAACTGAGCCTTTTTCTTTCGATATACAGTTATGTATGTATTCTTTTGATAACGATGAGGTTATTTTGATAACGATGAATACCTTTTTTCGGTATTCCTTTTTCAAAACTGCTGCATAGATCTTTTGTGGCGGCTAAATCCAAGGGCATCATAATGATTCAGACTCTTCAATATCCTTCTCATTTCATCAATTGAATTTGTTTGATCTTTTACAACTTTGTTATACGTTATTCTCTTGTATATGTGGAATTTTAGGATAAGATTTCAGGTTCAGCTTCTGAAGTCACTGTAGCCATTAACCCCACAACTACTTTTGCATCTTCATCAGCATCAGATCCAGAATCACTGTCTAAATCTTCCTAGGTTGCCATTAAAATCTACTTGATCTGCTTCTTGAACTTGTTTGATTTGAAAGTTGATTTCTTGGACTTCTCCTTTGATTTGTCCTTCTGATGATTAAGGCAATCAACAATGACGTGTCCAGACTTCTTGTAGTTGAAGCAACCTTTCTGACCTTCTTTCCTGGAGCCTTTGCAACTGCTTCTTCTGCTCAAGAACTTCTTGTTCTTCTTAGCCTGATATTGCAGCCTATTAGAAAGCATATCTATCTTTTCAGCAGGATCTTCATCAAAATCTCCATCAGGTGATTCTTCAGATTCTATAACTTTAAGAGCTTTTGATGACTTCCCTTTGGATGGAAGAGCAATAGATTTTCTTTTCTTAGCAGGCTCATGTTCATTTAAGCTTATCTCATGAACCTTGAGAGAGCTTACAAGATCATTAACACTTAAAGTGTTTAAATCTTTAGCTTCCTAAATAGCATTAACCTTAGGTCTCCATCTCGCAGGCAGACTTCTTAGTATCTTGCACACGTGATCAGAATCAACATAGCTTTTTTTTAGTATGTGTAGTCCAGAGACTAGGGTCTGAAACCTTGAGTACATTTCCTCAATGCTTTCATCATCCTTCATCTTGAAGAATTCATACTGATGAACAAGCATAAGTGCTTTTGCTTCTCTAACCTTCTTACTACCTTCATAGTTTTCACAGAGAGAAGCAAACATTGCCTCTGCAGTAGATTTGTCACTCATCTTCATATACTCTGCACGAGGTATAGCAAAAACAAGTGAACCTCTGATCTTGTGATGTTTCTTGTACATTTCCTTCTGATCAGGAGTATGTTTCTTTCTATCAACATCAGCTCCTTCTTCATCAAGGTCCAAGTCACCAACTCCATCTTCCAGAATATCCCATAACTCTTCATCTAAGCCCATGATATAACTGTAGAGCTGGTTTTCCACCAAGAGAACTCTTCTGGATCTCCATTGAACTTTGGAACTTTTCGTGAATCAGCTTTCTTATCACCATAATCATAAGAAACAACATTAAGATCACCATAATCAGATCTTGGACTGTTACACTGTTAAGTGTTCTCAATAGAACCATTGCTCTAATACCAATTGAAGGTGAGAAAAACACAAGAAGGGGGGGGGGGTTGAATTGTGTTAGCTTTTTCTTCGTTTTCTCCTACTAAAGTCACTGATCAGAAGCAGTTAGATTACAGCTTCTGAAGTGATGTTCAGATTCTAAATGCAGTAGATTACACTGGATCATTGCCAAAATTATCATTTGCAAACAATACAATTTTGGTAGAATTGATAACTTTGACCTTCAGGTGATGTGGCTAATTAAGAACAAAGTTAAGGTGAATTGGCCACTATTTTTGTGCAATATGATGATCTCATTTAAGCTAGATGTTTCTAAGAAGCTTCCTTTTCCTTCTTTTCTTAGTCTTGTTTTAAGTGAAAATGGAATTTTGAAATTTAACCCTCTCTTAACCAACCCAGACCCTAGGAGTGGTCTTGACAATGGTGATGTGAATAAGATGCATTATTATCAAGATGCTAGTGAGGAGTGGTTCTAATCTGATGGTGACTTCTGGTATTATGATGACATTGTTGTTCCTGTTAAGACTGAACGTGCATTGGTAGAAGAAATAAGGGCTAACCGTAACAATAAGGATGTTGGGTTAGAAGGTGATGCTGAGATGGGTGAAGCTGAGGATGACAGTGACTCTGATTATGTCCCTAACTATGAAGAAGGTCAGCAGAGTGTTAATGCTCAAGGATCAGACTTGTCTTAGGTGTTAGCTAGTATTGGTTATCTCGAGTCCTTCATGACACAAAGGTTTAATGATCAAAAGGAACACTTTGCGGAAATCAATCATAGATTTGACACTGAAGAGAACCAATTCAATGAAATGAAGGAGAAATTTCACAAGTGAAATAGAAACCTTGGCATCTCAACCAATGACTTCTTTCCTGAAAATGAAGATGTTGGTGGTTCCCTCAATCCCGAAAATAATGGTTCTTAGGATGGCTGGATGCACTGAGTTTATCATTTTCTTTCACGCATTTTTTTTTCATTTCCATATTGTCTAATACTTTGCTGCTTTATCCCTTTTTGATGTTATCGAAGGGGGAGAAGCATTGGATATGTGGTTTATTACTTGTGTTATGTGTGGTTGCATTGGATATGTGGTTTATTACTTGTGTTATGTGTGGTTTACTTGTTTTATGCGTATGTTATGATGTTATGTGTGGTTTACTTATTTTATGCCTACGCTATGATGTTGCCATAAGTCTTGTCTCCTATATGCTATTGTGCCTGCTATATGATATACGTTTCAGGGGGAGCTGTGTTAAAACACAAAAGGGAGCTTGCTGAACATATCCTCTTTTGACATCATCAAAAAGGAGGAGAATGAAGCCTCTAGGTTTTGATGATGTTTTATGCCTTTAGTCTTGTAGATTTGTTGTTTCTATTTGTTGATTAGTTTACTTGTTAACTAGCTTTTAGATTGTACAAAGCACCCTAATGAGTCTAGAATTCTTGATCAAAGTGTCTCAATTGTCTCTTTTCAAAATTTCATTCCTTGTGTCCTAGATAAATTGTTCCTGCTCCCTGACCTTGATGAATGGTATCAAATAAGGCTTGAAATAATTCACTTAGCTTTTGAAACAAAAATGGCACTCTCTGACTTCTTATGAATCGTATCACTTGTATAGTGAATCGATTCAAACTTGTATCATATCATTTTCATTTGAAACGATTCATCAAACTCTCTGAGTTAGTCTGAATCGATTCAAACTTGTTTTGAATCGTATCAAACACCTTCTGAGCTATTTGAGTCGACTCAAATATCTCTTGACACGTTTCATTCTTCATCATAATTTTTCCTTGTCTTATATGGTTTGAATCGATTCAAATAGTAAGTGAATCGATTCACACAGTTCATTTTGTTCGAAAATTTCGCCTTTCCCCTTGCTCCTATATATTGTACTATCCTCACAACTCCAATTTTATTGAATCATTTGCATCTATTCTCTCTAGGTCTCAAAAACTCATTGTTCATGCATTCTTCAAGATTAAACACTTTTTCTTAGAATCACTTTGTTCTTTGAGTGTATAGATTCTCTAGGATGCTAGTAGGGATTGTAAGTTGGTTCTCTCTAGAAGATTGATTGGGCTTAATCAAGGTTTCAAAGGAAGTGAATAATCTCATTCCACCTCCAAAGGTCTTGGGGGTCTTTCTAACCGTTCTTGAAGTCGAAGGGGGTTCGTTTACCGGACGTAGCATTGAAGACTCGAGTGAAGAGGTCGAAGGAGTGCACGGGTATTCAAGGATCCGAAGATTCAAAGAGCACCAAATTCAAGGGGTACTTGAAGTTTGGGGGAGTGTTCTATGTAACACCCCGTTTTCCCAACATGTAAATAGTATATAATAAATCAGAGTTCATCGCAAACAAGATGTCACATTTCGTTCTTTAAAATATCATCAAATATAAATAGAGTTAAATTCACTATTTATTTAAACAACTGCTTTCAATAATTCAAAATAATGTCGCAGCGGAAAATATTCGACGTTTTAATAAAAACTCGGCACTAAGGCCTCAACATCAGCAACATAATAAAGTTTCAAATCCAAAAATGGTTCAACATCAACTTATAAGAAATACGTAACAAGGAAAACAAAACATATAAATATCCCCATCCCGTTACGTATCAGAGCATGACTCCTATGACGACACGAGGAATCAACTCACATCAGCGGTTACTCCTGGTTATCTGCACGTTACCCACGTAGAGGCAACATTCAAACAGAAGGGGTGAGATTTCACATTCAATAATAATAAGCAACAATTCATGTAAATAATTAATCAATACAAAACTACAACAATTCAACATTAAGAATACTTCACATAATTCCAACAACAATCATCATTTAACTTCATTTAACAATGCATCAACAACAACATCGACAATGCAACAACAACGACTCAACAATGCAACAACAACTACTCAACAAATGCAGCATAATTATGCATGTGGTACCAACAGAGCTACAACTCCCTTCGCTAAAGTCTTATTCGACTTGACAGGCTACAACCCCCTTCGCTTAAGAAACAACAGAGCTACAACTCCCTTCGCTAAAGTCATATTCGACTTGATAGGCTACAACCCCCTTCGCTTGACAATGCTTATGCAATGACACAACTTAAATGCAACAACATCAACATCATAAAATCATATTAAATCAAAAACAAAAGATTTGCACATCAACTCAAAACCACTAGAAAGATAAATCAGTTATCAACAGTTTTCATGTTTTTGACAAAGTCCGACTCAAAACAGAAACGTGTGAAAAAGACACAAGAACGCAAAACAGGCAGTCTGCTACTGAACAACTCGTGAGGTGAGCACAACTACTCGCTGTGGCGAGCTCACATATAGACCACTCGCTAGGCGAGAAAGATCACTCGCCGAAGGCGAGCTAAAACAGGTAGCCTCGGAAACTATACATTTTTACCCCAAAATCTCAATTTTTAACTTCCTAATGCCAAAATTTGATTCTAAAAGTTGTCTAATCATTTCTAAACATGAAGAGGCACTCAAATTCATATAAACCTGACCCAAAATATCATTTATACGAACATCCATTTTTCTACTGAACAGCTCGTTAGGCGAGGAAAAACACTCGCTGTGGCGAGTTGGGAACTACTCACCAGGCGACTAAGATCACTCGCTTGGCGAGCGATGACTTTTACTTGCTAGGCGAGTTTGAGCACTCGTCGTGGCGAGCGACGACAGACAGGTCTACGAACAGAGCTCTGTTCTCACTCCAAAACCCCAAATTTGACAACCCAAACCCCAAAATTGATAGGAAACATTACTTACTGTTATTCTACAACCTAGACATCACTTTCTTACATTAGTTCATGGGATTGCATACACTTTCAACAATTTTGATTGAATTTAACATAACTTTTATAACACCAATGAAATTCAACAAACAACAACATGATTAAACCCTTTCCAAAAATTATATGCTTATGATTAAAGAAGGTTAGTCCCACCCGTACCTTAGATTGGTTGAATTCTGAAACCTACAAGCTTCCTCTTCCCTGACTTCTCACTTTTCTCTTTTTCTCCCAAAAACTGTTTTCACGTGTTCTTACTTTCTATTCCCTACCTCTTATATTCTTTAACCTAAATAAATTCTCCTCATTCCAAAATTGCCCTTACTGCCTCATTATTCTATTTTAATTTTATTCTTTCACTAGTAATATTTTTATAAACTACTAATATTACTAACACATAAAACAAAAACCCACACACCGCATTTATTCAAATAAAATACATAAAAAGACACTAAACTCGATAAAATAAATAAATAATAAAAAATTAGGGCGTTACAACTCTCCCCTACTTAGAATATTTTCGTCCTCGAAAATGTACCTCATGCAAACAACTCTGGATACGACTCTAGCCACGTCAAACTTTCACCAGCCGCTCCTCCCCAAACTTTCACCAGCCGCTCCTCCCCAAACGACTTTTACAAGAGGTATCTCCTTGCCTCTCAGCTTCTTCACTTCACGACCTTCAATCCTCACTGGTAAGGTCTCGATCGTAAGGTTGTCTCTCACTTGCACATCATCTCTTGGAATCACATGAGATGGATCCGCAACATACTTCCGCAGTTGCGACACATGAAACACATCGTGTAAGTTCGAAAGATGTGGTGATAAACCCACTCTATACGCAACCGTCCCAACTCTCTCCGAAATCTGATACGGCCCAATGAACCTCGGAGTCAATTTCTTTGATTTTAGCGCCCGTCCAACACCAGTCACGGGAGTGACTCTCAAAAACACATGGTCTCCTTCTTGAAACTCAAGATCCTTCCTACGCTTATCTTGGTAACTCTTTTGTCTACTCTGCGACGCCTTCATCTTTTCTTTAATCAACTTCACCTTCTCGGTAGTCTGTTGGACAATCTCTGGTCCTAGCACCACACTCTCACCAGACTCATACCAACATAACAGAGTTATACATTTCCGACCATACAATGCTTCGAACGGTGCCATTCCAATGCTAGAATGGTAGCTGTTATTGTAAGTGAACTCGATCAATGGAAGATGACTATCCCAAGTTCCCCCTTGCTCAAGTACGCAAACTCTCAACAAGTCCTCCAACGACTGAGTTGTCCTCTCTGACTGTCCATCTGTCTGTGGATGATACGCCAAACTCAACCTCAACTGAGAACCCAACGCCTCCTGTAAACTCTTCCAAAATCTAGAAGTAAATCTTAGATCCCTATTTGATACAATACTTGATGGAACACCATGTAGCTTCACAATCTCACGGATATAAATCTACGCTAGCTGAGATACAGGAAAACTGATGTTAATCGGAATAAAATGAGCCGACTTCGTCAGTCTATCCACAATTACCCAAATCGTATCATGTCTTTTTGGAGTATTCAACAAACTCGTCACAAAATCCATGGATATAATATCCCACTTCCACTCTGGAATATCTAACGGTGTCAACAACCCAGCAGGTTTCTGATGTTCGACTTTCGACTTCTGACAAATTAGACATGCATACACAAATTGTGCCACATCTCGCTTCAACCCGGACCACCAAAACAATTTCTTCAAATCATGATACATCTTTGTAGCTCCTGGATGAATACTTAAATTACTACTGTGACTTTCTTCTAGAATCATCTTTTTCATTTCTGCATCATCAAGAATGCAAATCCTATTCCGAAACCGCAACACTCCTTGATCATCAACTTTAAAGTCACTATCCTCCGTCTGATTATTTCCAACCATTAAGTCTACCAACTTCACATCTGTCTTTTGAGCTTCCTTGATACTATTCAAAAATTCACTATCGATCTTCAACATTCCCAATTTCACACTCTGTGACGACATTTCACAAAGCAAGCTCAAGTCTCTGAACTGTTCAAGCAACTCCAACTCTTTAACCATCATAGCAGACATATGTAACGTTTTCCTACTTAAAGCATCTGCAACAACATTAGCCTTGCCCGGATGGTAATTCAACCCGAAATCATAATCCTTTTGCAATTCAAGTTACCTTCACTGCCTCATATTTAATTCCTTCTGGTCAAATAAATACTTCAGACTTTTATGATTGTTGAACACTTCAAATCTAGAACCATACAAAAACCACTACAGCTAACTCAAGATCATGAGTAGGGTAATTGCGTTCATGAATCCTCAACTTCCTCGATGCATAAGCTACTACTTTATTATCCTGCATAAGCACACCACCTAAACCCAACTTAGACGCATCACAGTAAACAACAAATGGTTCATCGTATTTTGGTAGTATTAAAATCGGGGCCGTCGTCAAACGTTGCTTTAGTTCATTAAAACTATTTTCACACTAAACATCTCATACAAAAGCTCTACCTTTACATGTCAACTGAGTTAACAACTATTGCTTTGTCAACCAGTGGAAATTGTCAATTTCTTGGTGAGAATCTGATATCATGGGCCAGTAAGAGACAAGCAACTATTGCTTTGTCAACAGCAGAAGCAGAATACATCTCAGCTGCTAGTTGCTATACACAACTGCTCTGGATGAAACATCAGTTAGAAGACTATCAAATAACTGAAAATTGTATTCCAATTTATTGTGATAACACAGCTACTATTTGTTTGTCTAAGAATCCTATTCTTCATTCAAGAGCCAAGCACATTGAAATTAAACATCATTTTATCAGAGACTATGTTCAAAAGGGAGTTTTAGATATTCAATTCATTGATACTGATCATCAATGGGCTGATATCTTTACTAAACCCTTAACTGTTGAAAGATTCAATTTTATAAACAAAAATTTGAACATGCATTTTGTCTCTGAGTAATGCTTGCCTCTGAATGAAAAATCAGACTCTGAAAATTATCAGAAGTTGATGGAGTATCAGACTCTCGGAGAATTTGAAGAGACTCAGCCTCTGAAAATCTTCAGACTCTGAGAAGGAATCTTTTGACTCTGATAGTACACAGAAGTGGAAAGGTTAAAGTTAATTTCGTAGACTTCTGACATGGTCTATCTGCATTGGGAAGCAACTCTTTTTGGGCAATGATGGTTATTCTCTTTAACAAATATTCTCGCGCCCGTGTTATGTCATTAATGTTTGTGTCTGGTTGCCCCCTCTGATATGTGAAAAGTTGTTTTCAGAAATCACTATAAATACCAAACACACACTACTCACTCACTTTCCTACACTTTCAAATCTTTGAGCAGTAACTTTAGAAAATCAGATTTTCTCTCTTTTCTCACATTAGAAACCCTAAACCCTCTATCTTCAACTACTTCTGATGGCTACTTCAACAAGCGGTTCAAGCATGCAACACGCCACAGGATCAAACTACTCCATCAAACCTTTAACGATGTCGATTCCGATTGATTCATTGGATGTTCAGATTGAATCACCGGTGGACTTCGCATCACTTAAAAGAAACGGGGTGGATATGGAAGCGTTGATCTCTGCACAGAAAATGTTTGATTATTTTCATATGTTAAATGGACCAACATATGTAAACCTGATTAAGGAATTCTGGATAAGGGCTAAAGTATGTAATGTACAATCTGCTAAGTCACAAGAAAGTCAAGCTGTTTCAAGAAACCCTAGTCTGAAAGGAAAATCAAGAGAAGAGATGGGTCTTGAACCTTTCAAAGGTCTAGAAATCAAATCTGTAGTGATGGGTATTCCAATATCTATCACAGAAGGAGTGATTGCAAGAGCTTGCAGAATGGCTCCTGAAGGAAGATTCCTATGGAATGTTAGCAAGAAGGATGCTCTGTTGGAAAGCTACACCAACTTGCTGTTGAAAGGAAATCCAGTAACCAAGTTGGTGGATATGGATGTTAAGTACAGGATACTTCTGAAGATTGTCAATGAATGTTTCTTTCAGAAGGGAGGAGGTGCTGATCAACCCAGTCTGGACCACAAATTGGCGTTGTATTTCTTGGCTGCTTATCAAGCTATTAATCTTCCAAGATATCTCATGCATCACCTGTGCTAGGCTATCAAAGAAGGAACTAAAGGAAAAAGGAAGCAAGTTCCTTGTGCAAGACTGCTTTCTGAAATCTTCTGTCAAGGAGGAGTACTGAAGACTCTAGACAAATTCAACCTTGTGTCTGACAGAGTTCTTGGAATTTCCACTAGAAGGATGATAAATGGCAAAACCTTGCATCATATGAAGATCATCAAGAAAGTCACTATTAGTGAGAAGGATCTGAAAGAATCTTCAGTACCATCAAAATCCTTGAAGGATTTTCCTTCTATTTTAAAAGAAGATAATCCTGAAGCTCTGACTGGTTACTTAGCTGCATTTGTCAAGGAATCTGAAGATGCTTCTCAAAGAGCTGATGTTGCTTTGGCCAGAAAGCAAAAAGCTGCTAAGTCTGAAGCAACCAACTACGACAGTGTGGTTGCTCCTAAGAGGAAAAGAGGAAAAGGTGATTCTACAATCACCATGGAAGCAACTAAATTAGCTCTGGAAGAAATAGAAGCTAGAGAAGAAGTTGGAGAGGAAAGGCCAATCAAAAGGCAAGCTGGAGAAGTAATTTACAGTCCAATGTTCACAGTGACTCCTGAGATGGAGAAAAGGTGTCAAGAATATTCTGATAACCTAATGGCTGAAAAGAAAAGGAAGGCAGCTCAGTATAAGTTGGAAAGGGATGAAAAACTTAAAGCAATGGGTCTTGAAAACTGTGATCAATTCTTTGTTGAAAAGATTGCTGAGGTTCAAGAGATTGCTAGTAAAGTTGAGGAAGAAGCTGTGAAGGGAGCTAAGGAGGTTCTGGAAAAGGCTCAAGGAACACCAGAAGCTGGTGCTTCAGGCTCTGGTTCAAAGTCTGCGGTTTCAGAAGCTGCTGTTTCAGAGGCTGCTGCCTCAAAAGCTACTCAATCTGCAAAGGTAAATCAGATTCCAGACCCCCAAACCATTATCTCACCTTCATCATCAACAGACTCTGACTTAGATAACATACCTCTAATTCAGAAATACAAATTATCCAAACCTTCACCAAAATCCAAACAAACACCAAAATCCAAAACTTCATCAAAACCAAAACTCTCTCCTAAAACCAAACCATTCAAACCTGTGTATCCTGATATACTTAAGAGTATAGGGGAGTTATCTCAGAAGACGATTGATATTTGCAACAAACTTCCTGCTGATCACCCTTTTCAACCCCCTATCATCAAACCTCTTAACATGATACCAACAGGTGAAACCATTCCATCTTCATCAATCTCAAATCAATCATCAACCAGAGATAGTCCAAAAGTTGTTGGTTCAACAGCTGCTGCTGAAGAGCATGCAGATCCTGAAGAGCCATCAACTGCTGACCTATCTCACTCAGACTCACCCACTAACAAACAACAACAACAAACAACATCTTCACCACATAACCAAATCTCTGAACAATATGTGATTTCTAATCTAGAAAGTCACTATTCAAGAGAACTTCCTGAATACCAAAAACAAAAGGCATCTGAAAACCCCCCTCAAACAATGACAACCAAAACTCAAGAGAAAACCATTCCAGAATCTGTAATGGAGACAGTGGTTGAGGAATCTGTCCAAGTGATAGAGTCTGAACCTTCTGTGTTTCAAATTCTGAACCAACACAAAACTTGAAACCTGGTGCTTCTGACCAACCCTCATCTTCATCACAAATTCAGATCCCTGACCAACCACTTGTAAACATTCTGGAATCTGATTATCTTGAAGATCAACTGGTAGAAATTCATGAGGAAATGCAGACTCTCGTATTCCTCAGAAGAACTCCTACTCTACATGTTGCCTATGAGGATCAGTGGTCTTCTGTGAAAAGCAAAGCTTTTGATTTAATAAATGCAGTTGCTAAGAAGTGTTGTCACATTCAAGCTCATGCAATTAGGCGTCATCTGCATAATCTGCACTCATCTCAGCAACCCTCAAGCAAGCTTTTGTACTTAGCCAATGCACCCTTCTATGCTGAATCAGAATATGTTTCAAGGGAATCAAAGGTGTTCAAGATGCTGAAGCAAAAGGTGCTGAGGCAACAAGAGGAGTCTAAGGCTCGGGAAGAATATCTCCTTCAGAGGCAGTTGGCTCTTGAAGAAACTGTTAAGAAGCAATATGAAGATATTCAACGCTTAATGGCTTTAATCCATCAGCAGCAACCTCAACCCAACCCTTAGATTGCACACCTTATTTCTTTTTTCATGTGTTCTATCTATCGTTGCTTCTGACATTATCTTTGTATTTTTGACTGTCTCTTCAATATATCAGTTTCTTCAGTTGCAATGTTTCTATCTTTGTCTTTACTTCTATCTGTTTTTTTGTTCTGTTTGATTGTGACAAAAGGGGGAGTAATAGAGGTATTTAACAAAGAATCTGAGCCCAAGTAAAAATAAAAATTCTAACAGTTTTTATTTTTGAGAATCTTATTTTATCTCATCTGTAGATTACGAAATTATTGTTGATTAAAATGAATTTAATTAACTTGGATAGGACTTAGGGGGAGCTTACAAACCTCACCTTAAAGAATATCAGACTCAGGGGGAGTCAGAGCTTACAAACCTCAGAACCCCAAAGTCAACTTGTTAATTAAGTTAACAACAATTGATCTTTTTAAATACTTGTGTTTGTCATCATCAAAAAGGGGGAGATTGTTGGAACAAAGGGTGTTTTACAATTATACCACTTAAGTTTTGATGATAACAAGGTATTAAAATTATCAATTGGATATGCTAAAAGTTTATTCAAGTGTACAAGACCATTATCAAAGATTTATTCACAAGAGGTTCTGACTGAATGAATTAAAGAGCAAAGGAATTTAAATTGAAGCTTGAAGAGCGTCTGAAGAAAGCGCTCCGCTCCTGGAAAATCAGATGCATAGTGCGTCTGAAGAAAGTGCTCCTGAAGATGACGTCATCAGAAGCTAGTTCTCCAGAAGCAAGTTCATCAAAAGCTATTTCACCAGAGGCTGAAGAGCGTTGACAAAGTACTGTGTACGAAGTGTACAACCACTAAGTCTGCGCATGCTTTTGCAACCACCATCTCTGCATTGTGTCTCCTATACAAGACAAGAATAACAGCAATATTCGCAGACATTGTTCCTTTCAGAACCTAAATTCCTACACAAAGTGCATGTTCAAGTTTTTCTTAATAAAATCAAATCTTTCCACAGTTAGAGGCTTAGTGAATATATTAGCCCATTGATGTTCAGTATCAATGAATTGTATATTCAAAATTCCTTTTTGAACATAATCTCTGATAAAGTGGTGTTTGATTTCAATATGCTTGGCTATTGAGTGTAGAATGGGATTCTTTGACAAACAAATAGCAACAGTATTATCACAATAAATGGGAATACTGTTAGCATTAATCAGATAGTCTTCCAACTGATGTTTCATCCAAAGTAGTTGTGTACAACAACTTGCAGCTGAGATGTATTCTGCTTCTGTTGTGGACATAGCAATAGTTGCTTGTCTTTTACTAACCCAGGAGATCAGATTCTCACCCAGAAACTGGCAGTTGTCACTAGTTGATTTTTTTCAATCCTGTCACCAGCATAGTCAACATCACAGAATCCAACCAACTCATAATCCAAGGATTTCTTATAGAGAAGTCCAAGATTTGCTGTTCCTTTCAGATACGTGCAGATTCTCTTAACAACAGTTAAATGAGATTCTCTAGGATCTGACTGGAATCTTGCACACAAGCATACACTGAATAAAATATCTCGCCTAGATGCAGTGAGATATAACAAAGAACCAATCATACCTCTATACAGCTTCTGATCTACCTTTGATCCAGTATCTTCTTTGCTTAAGGTGCAAGTTGGATGCATTGGAGTGTTCATCACTTTACAATCTTCTAGTTTGAACTTCTTCAGAAGCTCCTTAGTATACTTTGTTTGATGAATATACACTCAATCTTTACAATGATTAGTTTGAATTCCAAGGAAGAACTTCAATTCTCCCATCATGCTCATTTCAAATTCATCCTGCATTAACTTAGAAAATTCCTTGCAAAGAGATGCCTTAGTAGAACCAAATATTATATCATCAACATATATCTGCACAACAAGAATGTGTTTCTCAAGAGTCCTTTTGAAGAGTGTTGTGTCAACCTGACCTCTTTTAAAATCATTTTCAATTAAGAAATTAATTAGTCTATCATACCATGCTCTGAGAGCTTGTTTAAGACCATACAATGATTTCTGAACCTTATAAACATGGTCAGGATGCTTAAGATCCTCAAAACCAGGAGATTGTTTGACAAACACTTCTTCTGATATCACTCCATTGAGAAATGCACTTTTTATATCCATTTGATATAATATTATACCATGATTAACTACATAGGATAAAAGTAACCTGATTGCTTCCAATCTTGCAACTGGAGCAAATGTTTCAGTATAATCAATGCCTTCTTGTTGGTTGTAGCCTTGAGCAACAAGTCTAGCTTTGTTTCTAACTACCTCACCTTGTTCATTCAGCTTGTTTCTGAATACCCAGTTTGTTCCAATAATGTTCTTCTACTGAGGTTTGGGTACCAGATCCCACACATCATTTCTCTGAAATTGATTGAGTTCTTGTTGCATTGCTAATATCCATCCATCCTCTGATAGTGCTTCATCAACTATAGTAGGTTCTATAACTATTAACAGTCCTATCATAGACTTTTCTTGTCTGAAATATGATCTTGTTCTTCTAGGACTTTCTTTGTTTCCAATGATTTGATCTTCAGGATGTGAAGACTTGTACTTGAAAGTATTATTGGATTGATTAGCTTGTTGAGAACCATCTTGAGCTTCATCAGAAGCTACTTCATCTTGAGCTTCTGGAGTAGGTTCAGCTTTTGGACGCTCTTCAGACTCTGGAGTCTGATCAGGTTCTGAAGTATCTTCCGGCACCTGCATATCTGCAAAACTTTCACCTTTCTCTGGAGTTTCATTTCCAGGATCTTTTTCATCAAATTTTATGTGCATTGATTCTTCAACATAGAGTGTCTCTGAATTATACACTCTGTATGCCTTTGACCTTTCAGAGTAACCTAAAAAGATTCCTCTTTGGGCCTTGGCATCAAATTTCTTCAGGTATAGCTTGTTATTTAGAATGTAACAGAAACATCCAAATTGATGAAACTAAGAGATATTGGGTCTTCTTCCCTTAAAGAGTTCATATGTTGTTTTCTCCAAGATAGGTCTGATATAGATTCTATTTTGCACATAACATGTTGTATTCACTGCTTCTTCCCATAAATGTTTAGCCAAATTATTTTCATGAATCATGGTTCTTGCCATTTCTTGTAAAGTTCTATTCTTTCTCTCTACAACCCCATTTTGCTGTGGAGTTCTAGGAGAAGAGAATTCATGGATAATTCCATGTTTTCACAAAAAGCTTCAAATGGCTCATTTTCAAATTCTCCACCATGATCACTTCTTACTTTTAAAATCTTCATTTCCTTTTCAGACTGTATTTGAGTGCCGAAGTTACTAAATACATCATAAGAATTATCCTTACTTCTCAGGAATTTTACCCAAGTCCATCTGTTGTAATCATCAACAATAACTAACCCATATTTACTTCCATATAAGGATGCAATGTTAATTGGTCCAAATAAGTCAATATGAAACAGTTCTAAAGGTTTGGAGGTTGAGACAATGTCTTTAGTTTTAAAAGATGATTTCACAATCTTCCCTTTCTGGCATGCACCACAAAAGGCATCTGAATGATAGTCAAGGTTAGGTAAGCCTTTGACAAGTTGTAACTTACTGAGCTTAAAGATTAATCTCCAGTTAGCATGCCCCAACCTTCTGTGTCATACCCATTTCTTATCATTCATTGATAAAAGGAAAATCACCTTCTGATCAACCAGTTCAGAGAAGTTGATTTTATAGACATTCTTTATCCTCTTTCCTTTGAGCACTATGGAATTGTCATCCTTGTTAATTACTGTGCAGTTGGTCTTTCCAAACATCACATCATAACCATTGTCACAAAACTGACTAATACTCAAAAGGTTATGTTGAAGACTATCTACCAACCACAAATTATTAATAGAGATAGAGGAGTTACTTATAGTTCTGATACGAATGATTCTGCCAGATTGGTTGCCTCTAAACTTCACATTTCCTCCTTCTTTCATTATGAGGGTGAGGAACATAGACTTCTCTCCTATCATATGTCTTGAGCAACCGCTGTCTAGGTACCATGATTTTTGCCTTTCCTTTGCTCTTAGGCAAACCTGCAGTATTGACATTTTCAGTTTTACGTATCCATTGTTTTATGAGTCCTTTGAGGTTAGTGCTGGAAGTTTTACTCTTCACTTCTTGTACCTTGTTATGTGAATTTGGTAGCTTTTAATTAACCAATACCTTAGGTTTAGCACCTTTTGGTTTTGATTCACATGAAGCAACAACTGTTTTCTTCTTCTGAGACTTAGACTTTAAGATATCAGATTCTGGTTTCAATAGACTTTGAGGATCAGGTTCTGATCTCTTCAGAATCTTGATCTTTGAAGTCTTAGAGTCAGAGTTTATCATTGCCTTAGGCTTATAGTTCTTTGGCTTTCAAGTAATCTTAGCCTTAGAGCTAAAAGCATCAGGTATTGACTGAACCATAGTTTCAAACTTAGCACCTTCAGGTACAAAGAAGGTTTTCAACCCTTCCTTGATGCATTCACAACATGCTTTAAGACTGATTTCATTAGGTTTCCCTTCTGAAAATCCAATTCCTTTGTCATTGTTTCTGTAAACATTGTAAATCATAGAAGCAACTTTGCTTCTGTCAATACCAGATATAATAAAATCTTCAAGAGCAATTTCATGATTACTTAAAGGTTTTCCATTACACTTTTCTTGTAGCTTCTGACACAGAAACTTGAGCTTTTCTTCATAGATTTTACAAATTAAGTCAAAGCCTCTAAGTCCTTCTTCAGAAGCTTTCAGATCTAATAGAGTTGATTCTTGTTGTTTCATTAAATCAACATATTTTTCTTTTAAATCTTTCAACTCATTGGTTCTAAGTTCAAAATGTGTAAGGAGCTCTTAAAGAGACTCAATAAGTTCTTCTCTGGGAATTTTAGAGCATATCTCATTTTCATCTTCAGATTCTGAGTCGGATTGAGCTTCTGAAGTCACTGTAGCCACTAACGCTCTAGCTACATTTGCTTCATCTTCTTCTTCTTCCTTTTCAGACTTAAATTCACTATCTAAATTTTCCCAGGTTGCTTAATCTGCTTCCTGAATTTTCTTGACTTGAAGCTTGATTTCTTTGACTTGTCCTTTCATTTCTCCTTCTAAAGATCAGGGCAATCAGCAATGAAATGTCCAGACTTCTTACAGTTGAAACATCCCTTCTGATCTTCTTTCTTGAAGCTTTTGTAGCCTCCTCTCTCGCTCAAAAATTTCTTGTTCTTCTTTGCCAGATACTCAAGCTTGTTAGAAAGCATAACCATCTTCTCAGTAGAATCTTCATCAGAATCTCCATCAGGTGATTCTTCTTCAGATTCTACAACTTTAAGAGCTTTTGATGACTTCCCTTTAGATGGCAGAGCAATAGATTTACTCTTCTTAGCAGGCTCATGTTCATTTAAGTTTATTTCATGAACTTTGAGAGAGCTAACAAGATCTTCAACACTTAAAGTGTTTAAATCTTTATCTTCCTCAATAGCAGTAACCTTAGGTATCCATCTAGCAAGCAAGCTTCTCAGTATCTTGGTCACATGATCAGAAGCTACATAGCCTTTCTTCACTATTTGAAGTCCAGAGACTAGAGTCTGAAATCTTGAGTACATTTGATCAATACTTTCATCATCTTTCATCTTGAACAACTCATACTGATGAACAAGCATAAGATCCTTTGCTTCTCTTACTATCTTACTACCTTCATAGTTTTCACAGAGAGAAGCAAACATTGCCTTTGTAGTGGATTTGTCACTCATTTTCTATATTCTGCACAAGGTATAGCAAGAACAAGTGAACCTCTGATGTTGTGATGTTTCTTGTAAATTTTCTTCTGAGCAGGAGTATGTTTCTTTTTATCAACAACAGCTCCTTCTTCATCAAGGACCAAGTCACCAACACCATCTTCAAGAATATCCCACAGTTCTTCATCTAAACCCATGACATAATTGTAGAAGTTGGTTTTCCACCAAGAGAATTCTTCAGGATCTCCATTAAACTTTGGAATTTTACCATAGTTAGCTTTCTTGTCACCATAGTCATATGGAACAACATTGTTGTTGTTGTTCTAACTAGAACTGGAGTCTTTACCAGACATGTTTTTCTCAGATCTTTTTCTGTTACACTATTAAGTGTAAAGACAACAGACCAAGGTTCTAGATACCAATTGAAGGTGAGAAAAAGACAAGAAGGGGGGGTTGAATTGTGTTAGCTTTTTCTTCATTTTCTCCTACTAAAGTCACTGTTCAGAAGCAGATAGAATTCAGCTTCTGAGGTGAGGTTCAGAATCTAAATGCAGCGGAGTGTTCACTAAAAATGTAATATCTGATTACAACTGCTCACTGTTAAAACTAGCAAGAGACTTTAAACTACTCAAGCACAACTGCAAGAGATTTCATATGCTCAAGAAGTAAATCAAGAGACTTCCTATGCTTAAGCACAATTGCAAGAGACTTCTAATCAAACAGAATTACAAAGAAATTTATATGAGATTGAACACTTGATATACAGTTAGTGGTGTTCACAATACAAATCAAATACATACTCTTAAGACTCTCGAATTTCTAAGATATGAAAGTTGATAAGAAATTCTAAGTGAACTTTGATGTTAAGAACAATTTCAGCAGAGTTTTGGCACTTGTAAATTGTTGTATGAGTCTTGTCATTCTCTAAGTCTTTATTCCTTTATATAGAGGTGTGAAAGAGACGTTGTTATTGCAAGCACATCAGAAAGAGTCGTTTGAAGCTTGATCAAATCACCAATGAACTTTTGCCTGATTTGGTTATTGTCCTATGAAGGATCGATTTCAAATCCATTCCAAGTCTGGAGGAACACTAGTGCATGCATAGCTGTTATTTTTGTCTTGTTGCAGAGACAAAACAGAGTTGTGGAGGTAGTGGTTGTACACTTCGTACGATTGTCTTTTTTTAACTCTCTCCAACGAATAAGCATCCAATGACTTCAAATCCAGTTGAATTGGCCGTTGCTTCATCCTTCTAGTCTGCTGCAATGATAGGCGTGATTGGATTCTTTGAACAGCCTTTTGAAGCTTCAATTCTTTCAGCTTCTGATGATCTTCAGCTCTTCTGATGATCTTCAGAACTTCTAATGAAATTTGCTTCTGGTGAGGTGCTTCTGATGACATCAACATTTCATGAGCACTTGTCTTCAGAACCTCTTTTAAAAGAGACACTACATTTTTTGTCTATGGTCTTGCACACTTGAACAAATATTAACATATCCAATTGACAATCTTTTAATATTTTGTTATCATCAAAACTCAAAGGGTTAAGTTAAACACATTTTGTTCCAACATACTTGACTTGGAAAATGAATATGTTGTTATGCATTGCTTTGATTATATGTTATTATGTGGAATATAATCTAACCCAGTGGTCGTTTGGTTGACTGTCTGCCTATTTTTATGAATGGGTAGACGACGTGCAAAACTAATTTTCTTAGGGCTCTGATTAGGGTGTCGAACTTATGCTATTTATTTATTTCTTGCTAAGACTTGTTGCTCATTTATGTATGGGATTTGAGACTTTATTTGGCGATGTATTATGAGACCGGATACATGGTTGTTGAGATTTGTTTATGTTGTTGACATAATTTTTTTTATGATGAGTCTCCGCTGCGAAATTTTGAAAGCATAGTTATGCATGATTTGAGTTAATTGAAGATGTAGCATCTAAACTCTTTTGAATAATAGTATTATTGGCATGATTTATTGCATTAAAGGGTTTAGGGTGTTATATTTTAGAGTTTGAAAGCTTTGGTTTTTTGTAGGTAAAAAACAAGGATAGCTTGTAATTTCCCACAGACGGCGCCACTGATCAAAAGGTGACTACCGATGCAGTTTTTGTATGGTGGTGGAATGCTTGAGTTGATAATTGGAAAGGGGGTGAAGTTGTGCTTGATCTTTAGATTCTTCAAGTATTCTTGGAATTTTCGATTGGTAAATGTTGGTACTCCGAATCATGCAAGAATGTTTCTTTTGGAAAAACAGAGCATCTTGTTTGTTGTGATTTTTGTGAGGGATTCTGCCTCTATCCATTTGGTTGAGTAATCCACCATGACCACTAGGTATTTTACTTGTTCCACTGCTTTAGGGAAAGATCCTAGTATGTCATACCTCGCCATGCGAAGGGTCATGGTGAAGTGGGCAATGTTAGCTCGGTGGGAGGAGAGATATGCATGTCTCCATGTTTCTAGCATTTTCCGACGTACTCTTAAGCATCTTGCTGCATTGTTAACTATAAAATCATGCTCGTAAAACATTTTTGCCAAGAGCATTTGCGCTTAGGTTTTGTCCGCAAATGCCTACATTAGTCTCTCATATAGCCTTTTGGGATTCGATGGAACCTAGGCACTTGATCAGTGGAATAGTAAACCCTCGTTTGTAAAGGAAGTCTTCTATCAAAGAGTAAGAGAAAGCTTTCCTTTTCATTTTTTATACTTCGTGGGGATTCTGATGGAGCTTGTTGTTCGTGATATAGCTAATTATCGGAGTCCTACAATCTAGGTCGTTGGATGTGTTGCTTATATCCACAATTCACTCTTTGTCCCTCTAAACGCTTGGTTTTGTTAGGACTTCATGAATTACCGATTTGTTCCTATTTTTGGTCCTTGTGCTTACTTTGATAAGATATATGCTCGAGTGTTATGTTCTCGGAGCACATGTTGTATCTCTACATAATCGATCACTTTGACTTTGGCTTGGACGAGCTCAACAGATTGAGAAGCTACCAGTTGAGAGTCGGTGCATATTTTGATGATTTTCACTCCCGTCTTTAGCTAGTTTTAGGCCGGCTAAGAAAATTGTCATTGTGAAAGATATTCCTAACCACACATTGACGATAAAGCCCTCTCGTTTTCTATGATGGCATGTATCTCTAATGAACATGATTTATCATCCTAAGATTTACTCATCAATAATAGAAATAATGCAAGTACTTTTGGTCATTAATGTTGTAAGTACTTACAAGTATGTACTAACATCAATTGAAATCGATGAAATGAGAAATTATGACCTATGCAACATTTAAAACTAATATTCTTGATTATCCATTATCACGAGTGGTTTAGTAGGGAAAAAAAAGTTCTACGTTAAATTAAAGTAAATAACTTAAATTTAAGGGTGGAGCATGATATATATGTATGTTGATTAGCATTTAGTGATATGATTGGCAACTTTTTTGTTTATTTACATCTGTTAAGTTTAACTTTTATAAAAAATCTCAAGGAAAATGATAAAGGAAGATTTGATTGCCCGTGAGAAAAGATGGACATGTATCTCTCCATCTTCGCTTTTCCTATCCTCTGCCTTCTTGAAGTTTTGTTTTGTAGAGGTGCCCTCTTGAAGTTTCTCTACCGTTAATATCATTTATGTAGGGTCGGTCCAACAGATTAAGAGATTTAAAACAAAAATTTTAATATGACCTTTAAAATTATCATTATTTTAACAGAATATTTATATAAAATCAATTTTATGGAGACTAAATTAAAATTTGAATTCATGACCAAGAGTAATTGAGGTCTTTTTGGTAATCAGTTAAGTTATGCAAATGTCTGTGGTTTATCTGTTATATAATAAATTTATAACTAAATTAATTTTTTAGGGGCCTTTTTTCATTCAAAATTTTGAGGCCTAAAGCCCTTGTTTGGATTGCTTGGCCCTTAGGCCGGCTCTGTTCAGATGTATACATTGATACATATAAAACTTTTGTACAATTTAAAATTGTTCAGATAAATTACGTTGTAATGCGCTTCTAAAATCATATAATATTTTTTATAAGTGAAAGCTAACTAGTGTTTTGGATAAGAAATAGATTGAACAAGCGGTCCTAGTTTTCTAGTGAGATAAACTCCAACTTTTTTTTAAACTTTTTTTCTCATTCATTCATCAAGAATGGGTGATTTTAGGTCACTTTTTGACCTAAAACCCCTCTACATCTTTTTCCCCTTTTCTTTCAATCTAAATAAGTGGTTTTCACATATATCAGATTTTTTCTTTTGTGTTTTTATTGATTTCGCCGTCTAAGTGCAGCGTTGTGTTGTTCGTCGTCTTGTGCAGCGTTTGATTTCGTGTCTTGTTGCGGTGTTCGTTTAGTTCCTATTGAAAGATTGACATCAGTCAATTACAAATTTAATCAATGATTTGGGCGCCAACGGTGCAGATCCGGAAGCGTGAGTATTTCAGTGACTTTGATTTTATCATATTATTTGTAGGCATTTTGCCGTCGTATGCTATTAACTTGGATGTTGTGAGTTTGTTCGCAGATTCACCCTTTACGTTTTTAGTGATGTTTGTATCTGATGTATTCTATCAATTTGAATGAATGAATATCGTTTTGTTTTTGTCAACAAAAAAAAACTAGTGTTTTGAAGTATTTTTTCAAAGCTTTTAAATGACATTTGACTTTCCCTAAAAAAATAATATATATATATATATATATATATATATATATATATATATATATATCATTTGGCTTAAATGCACTTTTGATTTTTAAGATTTAAAGTGTAGCGATTTTAGCTCTCTATTGAAAAGAAAAAAAACATAATTGCAGTTTTGGTCCCCATATTTTCACCATTTTGCAGAAATGGTCCCCCTATTTTAAAATTCGACAGTTTTGGTCCCTCCATCATATTTTTGAACTATAAAAATGCAATGTGATAAATTTTAAATGTCGTGGAATATGATATAAAGATGAAAAAAGATCAACACAAATAAAATTGCAACAAAATTCCCTTGAAAAATTGATATAAAACATATATCACAATATTTTAGACAAAAATTTTGATAGAGGGGACCAAAATTGTCCAATTTTAAGATAGGGAAACCAATTTCACAAAATGATAAAAAGAGGGGGACCAAAACTGCAATTAAAAAAAGGCTAAAGTCCCCCTCATGTTTAACCCCTTTTGTAAAACACCAATTTTAACACAGTCAATCCTACATGTCATGCCACCTAATTTAAAAATTTTCCAACTGTGTATTCTTGGAATTTAAAATAAATCAAAATGCCACAATGTATTGTTATAATTTAAAAAATTGAAAGAATTAAATAGACAAGCGCGTGAGCTTCTTCTCCAATTTCCCAAACCTCACCACCACTATCCCTCCCAACAATCAGTTCCTCCCTCCCAACAACCACCTCCTCCCTTTTCTTCTTTTCTTTTAGTTCTTTCCACTACATGAGTATCAATAACATGAACAACTTTCTTCAAAAACATCAATAGAAACATCGTTGATTTGTTCTAGATCTCCACTGTTTTCATCACCTATGCCTGTCCCAGTAGACAGACAAACAAGCACACGAATTGATCTTAAAAAATGGCAGGAAAGCAGACCTCAAGATCAAAACCCTGAATCATCCTCTTATCCCTTTCCCTCCTCGGTTTCTCTCTCTCGTCTCCAACTTCGACAATGTCGTTTTCCATCCCGTTTTCCTCCAAACTAATTGTTGTTTTCTTTTGCTTGTTCGATGACAGATTTCAGATTTGGTTTCAAAAATGAAAAGTGTGAGTGTTGTTCGATCTGCTCCGATTTAAGTTATGGGTAGATGACAAATTCGAGATTTGTTTAAAGTTTGGTGGGTTTTTAGTTGTATTTGATGAAGAACAGATGAAGTTCTTCTAGGTTTGTGGCAAGATGAGAGAGAAATTTACTTTTAATTTCCTTTTTAATTATTTTATTTTAATAAATGATGTGTTGGATTTTGTATTTAATTTAAAATTTAAAAATTACACAAGTGAGATATGAATCAGGTAAGTTAAATGCCACCTCTACGATGACCTGGTCAAAATTGGAGTTTTGCAAACGAGGGTAAACATGAAGGGGGACTTTGCCACCTCTACTTTCATTTTTTGTCCATAAGTCCAAAAGTCCTTATCCAAAGAAACAGTTCACACGCCTATATGCAGGCAAAACACAAGCTGTCACAACGCCTCAATCAAAATCCAGAACGCATTTCCCTTTTCATTCCAATCCCAAAGTGCAGATTTTTCTGCTTCTTTAACAAACCCTAAATCACCAATCGCAACACTATAAAACTAAAGCAGCAAGTAAAAAAAACAATTTCAATCTCATCAAAATAACCAGTAACAACACAATCATAAAGCAGCTCTATCGAACCAAACATCACACAACGTATCTGATTCCAACATCATAATCCAAAGCCAGTAACCCGAATCAAAGCCAAAACCTCAAAACCCACCATATCTCACAAATTACGGAGCAACCCTAACCCATAAACAAACGGCCAACCAAAATTCCAACACAATCAAACTCGGCTCAACCAAATTCGAGCCTGAACCCAGTCGATCCATCACCGTGCCATAACAATCAAGCTCCTAACCACGAAGACGAGACCGATCCAAAAGAAGGTGGTTCCTTTTATTTTCTTCTTGTTTTGTTTGCTAGATCTAGGGCATTTAGTTGTCTCTTTGGATATTTCGAGTTAGGAAACGGAAATAGGAGAGGAAAAGAGTGAGGAAGGTAAGAAAAAAAAAAAAAAGAGTTTTCATACTCTGGCACGGCGGCGGCCACCACGTTGGACCGGTGGACCACCTTTAGTCTCATTGGAGAAGAAGAAGGAAAACAGAGAGTGGAGGGAGCATTCTGCTCTGAAGAAAAAGAAGAAAGAGAGGGGGAAAATAGAAATGAATGAAAAAACTATCCAACCCCTATTTGTACTCCTCTGTAAACCGGTTTTTTTTAATTTAACCGGTTCACTCCTTAAACCAAACTGGCCCAGACTATTTCCCCCTTAAGCCCATGCGTCTGGTACTATTCAAAGCCCAATTTCCAACTCTTTTTTAATTCTGCACCCCCCACCTTATGATTGGACCCCTGATTTATTTTTAAGTTCTTGCATGCATTTTATTTTATCGTTAAGCATTTTATTTTTTATTTTCTCATGCATATTTTTGGATTAGATTTATTATTCTATATTTTGTTAATTTATTTATTTATTTTGGCATTTATTTTACACAAAGGATTTAAAATGTATATTAGGCTAATGTAAAATCATTCGTGCATTTTTTAGTTTAGGTTTACGTTGTACCCTCATTTTGGACCTAAAAATACTCATTCAAATTCCTCTGCTATTTTCTAATACTTTCAAATCCGCCGTGTTTTCTACTGTGCTTCAACTGCATACGTTACTGCTTCCGTCTTTTAATTTTTGCATAAAATCATACAAAAGGGTATTTTGGTCATTTCTCGCAATGGAACCCATTTTTCAATCCCTGCATCTGTCACTGTGTCTTTTCAATCTGTTTGCATGAATCATTAATCAAATTTTGTACAAAAATCATCTTAATTTGCATCTAAGTCAGTCTGAGTCGTTTTTGCCCCAGGGGCATTTCAGTCTTTTCACATCAAACAAATTTTGGGCAGAGAGGTATTTTAAAATACCTCATGTTGGTAGTCTGTTCATTTTAGTCCGTCTTGTTGCTTTTAACTGTTTCACTTTACGTTGTTTCAAGTTACCTTTTTACCAGTTTTATTTTACTATTTGCAATTTGGCCCAAATTTTATGTTTAATTGCAAATTAGTCCCAAACTTTATTTTTGCGTTTTTCTTTTCTTCATTTCTTTAATGGCAGGTCAGGCCAGTTATTTTAATTAAAAATTAGTCCAGTTTTCTTATTTTTTGCAGAACAGTCCTTTAACTTTCACTATTTGCAAGTTGGTCCTCAAATCAAATTCTGTCCAAGAATGCCACGCAAGCAGAGGAGGCCAGGTGTCAAAGCCTCATTGGTCCAGCAGCCACATGTCAGCCTATAAAAGGCTCTAGGTGTCAGAAATCATCACAGATCACAAGCCACATCACAAACACATTTCCAACTTTCTCTCTCTTGGCAGTTAGGATCAAAACAGAAATTCATCAAGAACAAGGAACAATTCACAAACCCTAGAGTTTTCCAGAACCAAAAATTCAACAAAATACAATGGAGTTTGCAATGATTCTCAGAGATTCAGCATTGAATCTTCATCACTGAATCATTTTCTCTACAATTCCAGTGCGAATTCACCATTGGTAATGGCAAACTCAAGCACGATCACAGAGACCAGAGATTAAGAAGAAGAAGAAGATTCACAGTTTCATTCGGATTTCAAGCAAGAACCAACAAGAAAAACAGAATCAAAGCCAAGAGTTCTGAAGATTCAAGTCCAAATCTCCGAACGAAACCAGGTAAAAATCACACGAACCTACCTCTCTCATACGCGTAAACATCAGCGAGATCGAATCAACGTGAATCCGCGCGAATTCGAAGGGTCCGGTTCAGAAAGAATGAAACCCTAACCTTTTTTCAAAACAGTGAAGGATTTTAGGGTTTACAACGTGAATCCACCGTTGTAAACCTGTGAATCCGTAAGGGTTTCATCAAAACAAAAGGTTTGAATCAAAAAAAAAAGAGCCACGGAACCGTTTGAAATCTATGAATGAAACTTCAGATCCACGGTGATTCGGCTCATATACGTAAATTTCAACGTCGAATACATGTTTAGAATGATAGGATGAAGCTTTTAAGCCATGATTTGTGTGATTCTGGGTGGATTCGGACTGGACAAGGGTTAGGGTTTCAGAGAACGGCGAAGAAGAGAAGAACAAGAGAAAGAAACGCCCAAGAAAATGAAAGAAACGGATCCTTTCCCCTTTTATATAAGCTTGCAAACCGGGTCGGTTCAAACCCGACCCACTCTCGCGCGTTGCAGGCCGTTTGATCTAGGTTTAATGGATCCGGATCAATCCAACGCCCCAGAGGCGTTCTGGAGATCCGGATCCGTCTGTGTGCTGGGTTTGGGCTTTTTACCCGCGGGTTTGGCCTTTCTTTCAGTTTCCTTGAATTTTCTTGCTATGTGCACCCCTGTGCTTGCTATTTGGACCTCCTGTGCGTTTTAATTTCTTTACAAAAATTCCAAAAAATTACTCTATGTTCTTGAAGCATTTTTTATTGTTTTGTGATGTTGTTACATGTTAAAATTGATAAAAAAAATATATGCGCATTTATTTTACATATTTGTGTATTTTTGTGTTTTTTTGGTGAGTTTCTTGCATAATTGTTGATCTAAGTTCATGCCATATAATGTTGATTGGCACTTAATTGCATGATTTTATTCCCTTTGATTCCATGATAATACATTCGATCTTAGCAAGGTTGATTCTCTTTTGTTTTTGTGTAATATTCTCAACTTTGTTAAAACTTGAATTTTGTGATATTTCTCATTTTTGTTAAATTTGATTCTTGATTACAATTTTGGTGATATTTCTATTTTCTTGATTTTTGATTCTTGATTACCATTTTGTGATATTTCCATTTTCTTGTTAAATTTGATTTTTGGTTACGATTTTGTGATGTTTCGCAATTATGTTAGTTTGATCCTTGATACCTATTGTGTGATATTTTGCAATTTTGTTTAGTGTGATTTTATGCTAATTTTGTGATAGTTTACCATTTTGTTTAGGATTAGTATTTCATTGTTATTTCACCTTGTTTTACTAACCACTTTACTCTATGTTTCATGCACTCTAAGCATTTCATCTCATTCCCATTCCTTCCTTTAACTCTTTCATGGAACGTTCAACTAATTCTCATGTAATATTTTAGTTTAATTTTTGCTTTCTTTTCTTGCAAGACCATAGAATGTAAAATAGGACCCGATGTAAAGGACTATGGACTATAATGATGTACACCGACACAAGCACCGACACGCACACACGTTGTATGTCTACCGTTAGATGTATGTTTAGGAAGCGCGACACTTAGGAAAAAACTCATGATTTCTTTCTCAAAAAAAAAACTAACTCTTCACTCAAATATTTTTCACAATAATGTTGGAGTCAAAACTCCATAATTTTCCTTTATTTTCTTAATCAAAAATCCAAATGAACACTAATTCTCAACTTTAACCATTTTGTAAATAAATTGGAATCACCCCACCTTTTCTCAAATCTTATGCCTTCAAGGCCTCTTTCCTTTCTTCAAAACCATTTTCAAAATTAAAATTGAACCAACCCACAAAAAAATATTTTGGAAGAGAACTACATGGAATTTTGATCCCTTAAAAGGGTATGTAGGCAAGAGACTCAAAATCTCTCCAAGTCCAATAAAAACAATCCAAACCTCTTTCTCTCATTCTTAAAACCAATAATTAATTTTTCACAAATAGCAATAAAAGCGAAGCATATACATAGAGCATAGTAAAACGGTTCCTATAGGATACTATAGTCATTGCGGGTGCCTAACACCTTCCCGTAGTGAAATCAGCCCCGAACTCGGAATTTCTAAGGTTTTCTCTCGATTTTACCTTTCCCCAAAAAATAGAGATATCAATGATTGAAAGGTTCAAATCTAATTAATGATTTGACACCCGAAAATCGCGATAACAGAAATGGCGACTTCACTGGGGATTAGTTTTTTAGGGCTACACCTAGTTTTTCATGCTTTATGCTTATGCTTTGCTTTATTGTTACATGTAAATTTTTTTCCTTATGTACGTGTGGGGTGAGAATATCAAAAAGCCCTATACCCGGGCTGAGTGAACCTAAGAGTAGGAAGAGATATAATCGACAATCCATTCCGGGGGTTGCCTCGTGCATTGGATTACGCGATCAATCTCACATAGCTGAGGCATTTTGGAGGTGATGTTGTCGGCGTGTGTTGTCATGCTTAGGCACTTTACTTCCAATTGATCGATGAAGGCTATGGACCGTAGTTACCAAAACCATCTTTGGCCTTTCTTAGGACGTAGTGCGGTGGCTAAACCGAGCGTTGTCTCGAAATTTAGTTGTCACGTGATACTACACCCAAACTAAACCTTCTTACGGATGATCATGGACAAGCGTTGCTTTGTACTACCATGATATACGGAAGAGAGGTTGTGGTTTGGGAACTTTATAGAACCTTGGTTACTACTATCAAAACCTTAGTTTCACCGGACACCGTGTCCACTGGTTACCTTAGCCCACCGTGCTTTCCTTGTTAAAACCATGCATACATGCATTCATGCATAAATTTTACATGCATTTATCAAAGGGTATAGACAAACTAAAATTCTTTGCAAATATAACCAGGCATGAAGAGGACTAAGTCTTACAAGTTCAAAGAAGTTGATTTGGCTAGCCTAAGGGAGTTGGCACTCAAGGTTAAGAATCCGACTGGGTTTCGTCTCCGATATGGTGGTTTGCTTACTATTCTCCGAACTAATGTAGAAGAGAAGCTGGTGCATACTCTGGTACAATTCTATGATCCGGTTTTCCGCTGCTTCACTTTTCCGGATTTTCAGTTGGTTCCTACACTCGAGGCTTATTCTTGTTTATTGGGTTTACCTATAGCCGAGAAGGTACCTTTCACAGGCCCAGGATATCCTCTTACTCCTCTGGTGATTGCTAAGGATCTTTATCTCAAGACTTCCGATGTGTCTAAGAATCTCGTTACCAAGTCTCACATCCAGGGCTTCACTTCAAAGTACCTACTTGAGCGGGCTAATCTCGAATCTACTTGTCAGGACACTCTTGAGGCTATTCTTGCACTACTCATCTATGGGCTCATTCTCTTTTCGAATCTCGACAACTTTGTGGACATGAATGCTATTGAGATCTTCCATTCCAGGAATCCGGTTCCTACTTTGTTAGCTGACACATACCATGCCATCCATGATCGGACCCTCAAGGGCCGCGGATTTATTCTTTGCTGCATACCTCTTCTATACAGGTGGTTTATTTCTCACCTCCCGAGTTCTTTCCATGCCAACACGGAGAATTGGTCTTATTCGCAGCGGATTATGGCTCTTACTCCCGATAAGGTGGTTTGGATCACTCCAGCAGCTCGAGTCAAGGAGATTATTACTGGTTGTGGGGATTTCCTCAATGTACCTCTTCTCGGTACCCGGGGAGGAATCAACTACAACCCCGAGTTAGCCATGAGACAGTTTGGTTTTCCTATGCGAGCAAAGCCCATTAACCTTGCTACATCTCAGGAGTTCTTTTACTATTCCGATGCCTCCACCGGGCAAAGGAAAGCTTTCATAGATGCTTGGTCTAAGGTTCGTAGAAAGGATGTGAGACACTTGGGTGTGAGATCCGGTATTGCTCATGAGGCCTACACGCAGTGGGTGATAGACCGAGCCGAAGAGATTGGCATGCCTTACCCTGCTATAAGGCATGTATCTGCATCTACTCCATCTAGACCATTACCATTGCTTCCCGCGACTCAGGAGATGTATCAGGAGCATCTAGCTATGGAGAGTGAGGAGAAGCGAGCATGGAAAGCCCGTTACGGTGAGGCTGAGAACTTGATCATGACTTTGGATGGCAGAGACGAGCAGAAGGATCATGAGAACCGAATGCTGAAGAAAGAACTAGCCAGAGTTAGGAAGGAGCTCGAGGAAAAGGATGATCTATTGAGGAGAGACTCCAGGAGAGTCAGAGGTCGTCGAGATTTCTTCGCCAGTTATTGTGGTTCAGCTTCGGATTCGGATTCCGAATACTACCCGGTCACCCCTTAGTTCTGGATGATAGGATTGCTATTGGTTATGTTGTTGGTTCAGCTTATGTTTCGGAAGCCTACTCCCTTGGCTCAATGTATCAAAACAACTTGCTTTGAATAATTTGTTAGTCCCATAATGTTTGCAAAGAATTCTAATTTGTCTAAAAAACCCTTTGGTAACAAAAAGAGTCATTTTTGCATTTGCATTCGCACATATCATGCATCATATGCATCATTCATCGGTCACAAATAATAAAACTTCCAAGTGCTCATTGCCTCCTGGTTCTTCTGCCGCAGTGTGAAAAGTGGCTCGTGCTCGAAGGACTGATCAACCTACCAGAGTACATCAGACTAGACAATACAGAAGGAGGAATCAAGTAGCTATGGAAGAAGAGAATGCACAGCTCCGCACTGAACTAGCCTCTATGAGAGAAGAGTTAGCTAAAGCTCTCGACGCCATGACTGCTCTGATGGCCGCTCATGAGCAACCAACCTCGTCTGCTCCAGAGACCACTGAAGCAATTCCAACATCATCTCTCGATAGCCGCTTTGCCATGCCAAGAGGATACCCGTATGGACTCCCACTTTTCTTTGCTCCTGATCCCACAGCAGGTGCTTCTAGTGCTGCCACCGGTAACCAAATCCCCGTCTCAGGGCAGACATCTCTTCATACTACTCTGCCTCAATCAACGGTCTTCACCGATCCGATTGTGCACTCTACGCCCCAGGGCGCCAATGCTAATGATTACCGTGGAAAGACTCCTATATTGGGAACTATGGAAGAAAAAATGGAAGAGCTCGCCAGAGAACTCCGTCGCGAGATCAAGGCCAACCGTGGGAGCAGTGACCTCGTCAGAACCCACGATCTTTGTTTAGTGCCGAGGGTGGATGTCCCCAAGAAGTTCAAGGTCCCGGAATTTGATCGCTACAATGGGCTGACTTGCCCCCAGAACCATATCATCAAGTATGTCCGCAAGATGGCTAACCATGCAGACAATGATTCGCTTATGATCCATTGCTTCCAGGACAGCCTAATGGAAGATGCCGCAGAGTGGTATACCGGTTTGAGCAAGGATGATATCCGTACTTTTGATGATCTGGCTACTGCTTTTAAGAGCCACTATGGATTCAACACCAGGCTCAAGCCGAATAGAGAATTCCTCCGGTCTCTTTCTCAGAAAAAAGACGAAAGCTTTCGCGAATATGCACAGAGGTGGAGAGGGGCAGCTGCCCGTATCACCCCCGCTTTGGACGAGGAAGAAATGACTCAAACATTCTTGAAGACCCTGAAGAAGGATTACGTTGAAAGAATGATTATTGCTGCCCCAAGCAACTTCTCTGAGATGGTCACTATGGGAACCCGCTTGGAGGAAGCGGTCCGAGAAGGGATTATCGTGTTTGAGAAGGGTGAGTCCTCGAATGCACCGAAGAAATACGGCAATGGTCACCATAAGAAAAAGGAATCAGAAGTTGGAATGGTGTCCGCCGGAACCAATCAATCTGCCACTGCCGCTCCTGTCAATGCTACACAGCTGCCTCAACCATATCAGTATCTACAGTATGCCCAGCATCCGTTCTATCCGCCGTTCTACCATCAGTACCCTCCACTACCGGGCCAGCCTCAGGTCCCTGTTAATGCCATCGCCCAACAAATGCAACAACAACCACTAGCTCAACAACAACCGCAACAACAACAAGGCCCTCAATCTAGACCATCTTTCCCGCCGATACCAATGGCGTATGCTGAACTACTCCCAACTCTGTTACATAAGGGGTATTGCACCACTAGACCTGGCAAGCCTCCGCCAAACCCACTGCCTCCCAGGTTCCGCTCCGATCTCAGATGTGATTTCCACCAAGGCGCCCTAGGTCATGACGTAGAAGCCTGCTACGCTCTGAAATACATTGTGAAGAAGTTGATCGACCAGGGAAAGCTATCTTTTGAAAACAATCTCCCACATGTACTTGACAATCCACTCCCCAACCATGCCGCCGTAAATATGATCGAAGTATGTGAAGAAATCCCTCGTCTCAATGTCCGTAATGTCGCAACTCCCCTAGTGCCACTGCATATCAAACTGTGCCAAGCTGCTCTGTTCAGCCACGACCACGCAGCTTGCTGTGAATGCCTTCAGGACCCTATGGGTTGCAGCATAGTTCAGAATGATATCCAAAGATTGATGAATGACAACTACCTGACTACCAGTGATGTTTGCATGATAGTACCGATCTTCCATGATACTCCAGTCAAGAGCACACCCGTCAGGAAGGACGTTGAACCGTTGGTCATACGGTTACCTGGTCCAGTGCCATATACTTCTGCGAAAGCCATCCCGTACAAGTACAGTGCGACTATGTTGGAAGACGGGAAAGAAGTACCTTTGGTGTCCTCAAGCACAGTAGGCAGTATCGCTGAGGTGACGGCTTTGAGGAGCGGCAAGGTCCGACCTCTCTTGTTCCAAAAGAAAGATGATGCGCCAGTTGTGATTCCTGCCGATAAAACTACTCCATTAACAAGCCCTCCTGTTGTTGAAAGTACCAGCCGTCTAGGCCAATCCATTGAAGATTCCAATCTGGATGAGATTTTGAGGATAATCAAGAAAAGCGATTACAAGATCGTTGATCAGCTATTACAAACTCCTTCGAAGATATCCATCTTGTCCTTACTCCTTAGTTCGGAGGCTCACAGGAATGTATTGTTAAAGGTGTTAGAACAAGCATATGTTGACCACGAGGTCACGGAGGATCAATTTGGTGGGATTGTGGCTAACATTACTGCTTGCAGTAACCTTTGGTTTGGTGAAGATGAACTTCCAGAGGCAGGGAGACACCACAACTTAGCCCTGCACATTTCCATGAACTGCAAAACGGATATGCTGTCCAACGTGTTGGTAGACACTGGGTCGTCATTGAACGTGATGCCTAAGTCGACTTTGGATCAGTTGAGTTGCCAAGGAGTTCCTCTGAGAAGGAGTACTTTCCTAGTCAAGGCTTTCGATGGTTCCCGTAAAACTGTGCTTGGAGAAATAGATCTCCCCATGACTATTGGTCCTGAAACATTCATGATTACCTTCCAGGTTATGGACATAGATGCCTCTTACAGTTGCCTTCTTGGGAGACCATGGATACATGAGGCCGGAGCAGTTACTTCTACCCTCCATCAAAAGCTAAAGTTCGTAAGGAATGGTAAACTTGTGACAGTGCATGGGGAAGAAGCTTATCTGGTCAGTCAGTTATCATCCTTCTCTTGCATCGAAGCTAAATCTGCCGAAGGAACTGCCTTCCAGGGTTTGACTATCGAGGGTACAGAGCCTAAGAGAGCTAGTGCTGCGATGGCTTCGTTGAAAGATGCGCAGAAAGCCGTTCAGGAGGGTCAGGCTGCTGGTTGGGGCCAATTGATACAGCTGCAGGACAACAAACGCAAAGAGGGTCTCGGTTTCTCTCCAACGTCAGGCGTGTCAACTGGAACGTTCCATAGTGCCGGGTTTGCCAATGCAATTCTGGATGGTGATGAAAGAGGGGTTAGGCCCACATTTGTGATACCAGGAGGCATGGCAAAGAACTGGAACGTTATCAATCTCCCTGTGTTTGTGCATGATTCTAAGTAATATGTCTTGCTGTTTAGGCTTTATTTTCAAAATAACGATCCTTCCGTCCCGCCCGAGGCGGAAGTGACACTTTTGTAAAGGGCATGTTTGTTCCGACATCACCATTATCAATAAAAAACGTCGTTCCTTTCACGACTCTTTTTCTTTCTTTAATGCTTTTCCCTTGGAAATAATGGTAATGCCAGAAAAAACCAAAACATCTATACTTTTTATTAATTTCAAAGATCTGCATGAAAACTATTTTCTAAAAATCATCCAATCATGTCACGCAGATCGAACCAAAACGAACCCGTTGAACACAGTGACCCTATGTTTCTCCAAACTGTTGAATCCCCGGTGTTTGAGGCCGAAGATGAGGATAATGATGATATACCAGATGAGATTGCCCGGTTGCTTGAGCAAGAAGAGAAAACCATTCGGCCTCATCAGGAGGAGATTGAGCTAATCAATTTGGGTACCGAGGATAACAAAAGAGAGATCAAAGTCGGTGCTGCATTGGAGGAAGGGGTCAAGAAAAGGATCTTCCAGCTTCTCCGCGAATACTCGGACATTTTTGCATGGTCGTATGAAGACATGCCGGGTTTGGATCCCCAGATTGTGGAACATCGGATACCGACTAAACCAGACTATCCTCCCGTCAGACAAAAGCTGAGACGGACTCGGCCGGACATGGCTCTGAAGATCAAAGCTGAAGTGCAGAAGCAGATTGACGCGGGTTTTCTCATGACGGTTGAGTATCCTGAGTGGGTTGCTAACATTGTGCCTGTGCCGAAGAAAGACGGTAAGGTTCGAATGTGTGTTGACTACAGAGATTTGAATAGAGCAAGCTTGAAGGACAATTTCCCACTACCTCACATCGATGTGCTTGTTGACAATACTGCCCAGTGCAAGGTGTTCTCCTTCATGGACGGTTTTTCTGGCTATAACCAAATCAAAATGTCACCCAAGGACAGTGAGAAGACGTCGTTCATCACTCCGTGGGGAACTTTCTGTTGTAAAGCAATGCCGTTCGGTCTAATAAATGCTGGTGCTACCTACCAAAGGGGGATGACCACTTTGTTCCACGACATGATTCACAAGGAGGTTGAAGTGTATGTAGACGACATGATTGTCAAGTCGAGCGATGAAGAGCAACACGTCGAATACTTGGCTAAGATGTTCGAAAGGTTGAGGAAGTACAAGCTTCGGCTGAATCCAAACAAGTGCACGTTCGGTGTAAGATCTGGGAAGTTGTTAGGATTCATTGTCAGCCAGAAGGGCATTGAAGTAGATCCCGACAAAGTCCGAGCTATCCGCGAGATGCCGGCTCCGCAAACCGAGAAGCAGGTCAGAGGGTTCCTCGGGCGTTTGAACTACATTTCCAGATTTATATTCCACATGACTGCGACCTGCGGGCCAATTTTCAAGTTGCTCAGGAAGAATCAACCTGTAGTATGGAATGACGAATGCCAAGAAGCTTTCGACAACATCAAGAGTTGTTTGCTAGAACCTCCTATCCTCGTTCCGCCGGTGGAAGGAAGGCCATTGATCATGTATTTGTCAGTGTTGGATGAATCCATGGGATGTGTGCTCGGTCAGCAGGATGAAACTGGAAAGAAAGAGCATGCGATCTACTATTTGAGCAAGAAATTCACCGATTGTGAGACTCGGTATACAATGCTCGAGAAAACCTGTTGTGCACTAGCTTGGGCTGCCAAACGCCTGCGTCATTACTTGATAAATCACACAACTTGGTTGATATCTCGGATGGATCCAATCAAGTACATCTTTGAGAAACCGGCTGTCACTGGAAAAATCGCACGTTGGCAAATGTTACTGTCAGAGTATGATATTGTGTTTAAAGCCCAGAAGGCCATTAGAGGGAGTATCTTGGCTGACCATCTTGCTTGCCAGCCACTTGATGACTATCAACCTTTGAAGTTTGATTTCCCCGACGAAGAGGTCATGTTCTTAAAGTCAAGAGACTGTGAAGAACCACTGATCGGTGAAGGTCCAGACCCTGATAGCAAGTGGGGATTGGTCTTTGATGGTGCTGTTAATGCTTATGGCCGAGGAATTGGCGCAGTAATTGTGGCTCCGCAGGGGCATCACATTCCTTTTACAGCCCGAATCGTGTTTGAATGCACCAACAATGTGGCCGAATATGAAGCGTGCATCCTGGGAATTGAAGAAGCCATCGATATGAGAATCAAGCATCTGGACATCTATGGAGACTCTGCACTAGTCATCAACCAGATAAAAGGAGAATGGGAGACCCATCATGCCAATTTGATCCCTTACCGTGATTATGCGAGACGTCTCTTGACGTATTTTACAAAGGTCGAGTTGCACCATATCCCCCGAGAGGAGAATCAAATGGCCGATGCTCTTGCTACCTTATCTTCCATGTTTCAAGTGAACCATTGGAATCACGTGCCGATGATCAAAGTACAACGCTTAGACCGGCCCGCTCATGTGTTTACTGTCAGTGATGCAACTGTACAGACGGGTTCAGGCGGAGTCGACAGCAAACCCTGGTATTATGATATCAAGCAATTTTTGCAAAACCGTGAGTACCCGCCGGATGCTTCCAACAAAGACAAGAAGACCTTACGCAGGTTGGCTAGCAAGTTCCTGCTGGATGGTGATGTCCTGTACAAAAGGAATTTCGATATGGTGTTGTTAAGATGTGTTGATGAATGTGAAGCAGAACAGCTAATGAACGACGTGCACGATGGCACCTTTGGGACCCACGCATCGGGGCATGCTATGTCTAGAAAGCTGTTGAGAGCTGGTTACTACTGGATGACCATGGAGCGCGATTGCTATCGATATGCCAGAAAGTGCCACAAATGTCAAATATATGCCGATAAGATCCACGTGCCTCCGCACGCTCTCAATGTTATGTCTTCTCCGTGGCCTTTCTCTATGTGGGGCATTGATATGATCGGAAGAATTGAACCAAAAGCTTCAAATGGTCATCGTTTTATCCTGGTAGCAATTGATTATTTCACCAAATGGGTCGAAGCTGCATCATATGCCAACGTGACTAAGCAAGTAGTAGTCAAGTTCATCAAGAACAATATCATCTGTCGGTATGGTGTTCCTAGCAAGATTATCACTGACAACGGTACCAACCTGAACAACGACATGGTGCAAGCCTTATGCGAGAAATTCAAGATTGAACACCACAATTCTTCTCCTTACAGACCTCAGATGAATGGTGCAGTTGAGGCTGCCAATAAGAACATCAAGAAGATTGTGCAGAAGATGGTAACAACATACAAAGACTGGCATGAGATGTTGCCCTATGCTTTACACGGCTACCGCACTACAGTCCGTAGTTCAACCGGGGCAACGCCTTTTTCTCTTGTATACGGCATGGAGGCAGTCCTCCCATTGGAAGTGGAGATTCCGTCTCTCCGTGTGATTATGGAAGCAAAGTTGTCTGAGGCTGAATGGTGCCAGAGTCGGTACGACCAGTTGAATTTGATTGAGGAAAGACGCCTGGACGCTTTGGCTCATAGTCAGATGTATCAAACAAGGATGAAAAATGCTTTTGACAAGAAAGTTCGTCCTCGGGAATTCAAAGAGGGTGAACTCGTATTGAAGAGAAGAATGAGTCAGCAACCCGATCCAAGGGGCAAATGGACGCCTAACTATGAAGGACCTTATGTTGTCAAGAAGGCCTTCTCTGGCGGTGCTTTGATTCTCACACACATGGATGGTGTAGAACTTTCGAATCCTGTGAATGCCGATATAGTCAAGAAATATTTTGTCTAGATATGAAAAGAACAGCGTGGTAGGTCGAAAACCCGAAAGGGCGGCCTAGGCAAAAATGCGCTTCCCGGTGGATCGAAAACCCGAAAGGGCGGTCCAGGTAAAATAAGGGACAAGAAACAAAATGTAAAAGCTCGCTGAGACTACATGTAACTCAGGCAAAAATGAGCGTCTCGATGAGCCGAAAACCCGAAAGGGCGGTTCATGCAAAAATGAGATTGAAATAAAAGACAATTGACTATATCTGGCAAGTTACCATTCCCCTTGGGATCTTTGCAATTGATGATTGGTTGTTCTCATCCGAGGTTCAACGCCTGTGGATTCAAGAGTTTCAGATACCATAGTAGTTACTGTGTTCAATGTACCACCAACCAATAAAATTACCATTTTCCAAGCTTTGTAAATCCGTGGAATCACGCCTTCGGCTGATTACCACCCTTATACATCGATTTGAGCCTATGCTTTTGTTTGGCACTCTATTTTTCTATTCTATTTTCAAAGCTTTGTACAAAAAGATTTTTTTCTATGTTAATAATGATGCATGTCTGGAATAAACATTCTGAAAATTGAAAATTTTTGAGTATTTTGAAAACAAGCCTGAACAGCTAGGTACATTCAAATGAACATGCATGAACAAATCTACATTGATAACCAATTCCAATTCAAGTTGCTAGCAAGCCTTCCCCCAGTGACGGTCTGTGGTCAATGGCAAGAATGAAAAAACAGAATGAGAAGCATGAAAAATGAATATGCTCGCTAAGTCGAAAACCCGAAAGGGCGTCTTAGGCAAAAATGAACACCCCGATGGATTGACAACCTTCAAAAGGCAATTCAGGCAAAAACAGGGGCATTTGAAAAACTATTCCCCGGTGGGTCGAAAACCCGAAAGGGCGATCCAGGCAAAAATGGGGTGATGAGAATGAAAAATGAAAAGAAAAAAAAAACAAAACAAACATGCAAAAGCATTGACCATAGATGCGATGTCCGAAACATTTTACGTGACTGTTCCAACAAGCGGCAATACCATTCAGATTGTCTTCCTCTACGATTTTACAGCTTCCTGCCTTCAGCGATGGTCTCGATGTATCTTCGAACGACTGCATCCCAAGAAGAGGAACTTTTGCAAGTATATGTCCGAGCACGAGCCATTACGTGCCCAATATTCCAATATTTCAATGTTTTGTCCGTCGCTGCGAAATTCTGTCTACAAATTGCCAATCATCATGCATTCCCAAGCATTCATACATGCATAACCATGCATCCTATATGTTCATGCATTTGATAAAATTGTCATGCTATTCATACGCATCTGCATTCCCAATTCCTATGTTAATCTCGATCAAAATCGATCTTGTCAACTTCAAATTTCTTCTGCTGATAACAAATGTCTATTGTCTTGTCAATTCCAAATTCCAACAGTCTTGTCAACATTCCTGTCAAATTCAAGCTCCTGCAGTTATGTCAATCAAATTCAATTCCTTTTCAAATGCAATTTATTTCTGTTAACGGCCAAGTGGCTAGTTCGCATCCAAGAACAGCTTGTGCCTGTCAATTTGTTTTTGTTATCGGTCAAGCAGCAAGTTCACATCCAAGAACAGCTTGTACCTATCCTTTTGGTAATCTGCCGAGCGGCTAGTTCAGATCCAAGAACAGCTCGTGCTTTCTATTTTCTTTCCTGTCAGCCAAGTAACTAGTTCGTGTCCAAGAACGGCTTGTGCTTTCTACTTTGTTTTTTTGCAGCCAAGTAACTAGTTCGTGTCCAAGAACAGCTTGTGCTTTCTATATTTTCTTTCAGCCAAGTAACCAGCTCAAATACAAGAGCAGCTTGCGCCCTTTGTTGTCAATATTCCCGGTCAAGTGGCTAGTTCGCATTCAAGAACAGCTTGTACCTGTCAAATGTGCTATTAAGTCTCCCTAGTGAGTCTTGTTATTCTGTTAATGTCAACCAATCCCGCAATGGATACGACATACTCCTTTTTGCTATTCTGTTAATGTCAATCAGTCCCGCAATGGATACGACATACTCTGTTGTTTGCTATTCTGTTAATGTCTACCAGTCCCGCAATGGATACGACATATTTTGTTAAAATCGATTCTCCGTTTGTCTTGCATTCATAATACAAATGTTACATGGCATGCATGACACCTACAAACGTATTTTTACGCCCAAAATCAGTGCTAATGTCGATATTTAAGTATCTTCGTCGCGTCAAGCCAAAGACTCTGTCTCTTGACTCTCCAGACAAAGAAACTTAAATAGGGGCAGCTGTTGTACCCTCATTTTGGACCTAAAAATACTCATTCAAATTCCTCTGCTATTTTCTAATACTTTCAAATCCGCCGTGTTTTCTACTGTGCTTCAACTGCATACGTTACTGCTTCCGTCTTTTAATTTTTGCATAAAATCATACAAAAGGGTATTTTGGTCATTTCTCGCAATGGAACCCATTTTTCAATCCCTGCATCTGTCACTGTGTCTTTTCAATCTGTTTGCATGAATCATTAATCAAATTTTGTACAAAAATCATCTTAATTTGCATCTAAGTCAGTCTGAGTCGTTTTTGCCCCAGGGGCATTTCAGTCTTTTCACATCAAACAAATTTTGGGCAGAGAGGTATTTTAAAATACCTCATGTTGGTAGTCTGTTCATTTTAGTCCGTCTTGTTGCTTTTAACTGTTTCACTTTACGTTGTTTCAAGTTACCTTTTTACCAGTTTTATTTTACTATTTGCAATTTGGCCCAAATTTTATGTTTAATTGCAAATTAGTCCCAAACTTTATTTTTGCGTTTTTCTTTTCTTCATTTCTTTAATGGCAGGTCAGGCCAGTTATTTTAATTAAAAATTAGTCCAGTTTTCTTATTTTTTGCAGAACAGTCCTTTAACTTTCACTATTTGCAAGTTGGTCCTCAAATCAAATTCTGTCCAAGAATGCCACGCAAGCAGAGGAGGCCAGGTGTCAAAGCCTCATTGGTCCAGCAGCCACATGTCAGCCTATAAAAGGCTCTAGGTGTCAGAAATCATCACAGATCACAAGCCACATCACAAACACATTTCCAACTTTCTCTCTCTTGGCAGTTAGGATCAAAACAGAAATTCATCAAGAACAAGGAACAATTCACAAACCCTAGAGTTTTCCAGAACCAAAAATTCAACAAAATACAATGGAGTTTGCAATGATTCTCAGAGATTCAGCATTGAATCTTCATCACTGAATCATTTTCTCTACAATTCCAGTGCGAATTCACCATTGGTAATGGCAAACTCAAGCACGATCACAGAGACCAGAGATTAAGAAGAAGAAGAAGATTCACAGTTTCATTCGGATTTCAAGCAAGAACCAACAAGAAAAACAGAATCAAAGCCAAGAGTTCTGAAGATTCAAGTCCAAATCTCCGAACGAAACCAGGTAAAAATCACACGAACCTACCTCTCTCATACGCGTAAACATCAGCGAGATCGAATCAACGTGAATCCGCGCGAATTCGAAGGGTCCGGTTCAGAAAGAATGAAACCCTAACCTTTTTTCAAAACAGTGAAGGATTTTAGGGTTTACAACGTGAATCCACCGTTGTAAACCTGTGAATCCGTAAGGGTTTCATCAAAACAAAAGGTTTGAATCAAAAAAAAAAGAGCCACGGAACCGTTTGAAATCTATGAATGAAACTTCAGATCCACGGTGATTCGGCTCATATACGTAAATTTCAACGTCGAATACATGTTTAGAATGATAGGATGAAGCTTTTAAGCCATGATTTGTGTGATTCTGGGTGGATTCGGACTGGACAAGGGTTAGGGTTTCAGAGAACGGCGAAGAAGAGAAGAACAAGAGAAAGAAACGCCCAAGAAAATGAAAGAAACGGATCCTTTCCCCTTTTATATAAGCTTGCAAACCGGGTCGGTTCAAACCCGACCCACTCTCGCGCGTTGCAGGCCGTTTGATCTAGGTTTAATGGATCCGGATCAATCCAACGCCCCAGAGGCGTTCTGGAGATCCGGATCCGTCTGTGTGCTGGGTTTGGGCTTTTTACCCGCGGGTTTGGCCTTTCTTTCAGTTTCCTTGAATTTTCTTGCTATGTGCACCCCTGTGCTTGCTATTTGGACCTCCTGTGCGTTTTAATTTCTTTACAAAAATTCCAAAAAATTACTCTATGTTCTTGAAGCATTTTTTATTGTTTTGTGATGTTGTTACATGTTAAAATTGATAAAAAAAATATATGCGCATTTATTTTACATATTTGTGTATTTTTGTGTTTTTTTGGTGAGTTTCTTGCATAATTGTTGATCTAAGTTCATGCCATATAATGTTGATTGGCACTTAATTGCATGATTTTATTCCCTCTGATTCCATGATAATACATTCGATCTTAGCAAGGTTGATTCTCTTTTGTTTTTGTGTAATATTCTCAACTTTGTTAAAACTTGAATTTTGTGATATTTCTCACTTTTGTTAAATTTGATTCTTGATTACAATTTTGGTGATATTTCTATTTTCTTGATTTTTGATTCTTGATTACCATTTTGTGATATTTCCATTTTCTTGTTAAATTTGATTTTTGGTTACGATTTTGTGATGTTTCGCAATTATGTTAGTTTGATCCTTGATACCTATTGTGTGATATTTTGCAATTTTGTTTAGTGTGATTTTATGCTAATTTTGTGATAGTTTACCATTTTGTTTAGGATTAGTATTTCATTGTTATTTCACCTTGTTTTACTAACCACTTTACTCTATGTTTCATGCACTCTAAGCATTTCATCTCATTCCCATTCCTTCCTTTAACTCTTTCATGGAACGTTCAACTAATTCTCATGTAATATTTTAGTTTAATTTTTGCTTTCTTTTCTTGCAAGACCATAGAATGTAAAATAGGACCCGATGTAAAGGACTATGGACTATAATGATGTACACCGACACAAGCACCGACACGCACACACGTTGTATGTCTACCGTTAGATGTATGTTTAGGAAGCGCGACACTTAGGAAAAAACTCATGATTTCTTTCTCAAAAAAAAAACTAACTCTTCACTCAAATATTTTTCACAATAATGTTGGAGTCAAAACTCCATAATTTTCCTTTATTTTCTTAATCAAAAATCCAAATGAACACTAATTCTCAACTTTAACCATTTTGTAAATAAATTGGAATCACCCCACCTTTTCTCAAATCTTATGCCTTCAAGGCCTCTTTCCTTTCTTCAAAACCATTTTCAAAATTAAAATTGAACCAACCCACAAAAAAATATTTTGGAAGAGAACTACATGGAATTTTGATCCCTTAAAAGGGTATGTAGGCAAGAGACTCAAAATCTCTCCAAGTCCAATAAAAACAATCCAAACCTCTTTCTCTCATTCTTAAAACCAATAATTAATTTTTCACAAATAGCAATAAAAGCGAAGCATATACATAGAGCATAGTAAAACGGTTCCTATAGGATACTATAGTCATTGCGGGTGCCTAACACCTTCCCGTAGTGAAATCAGCCCCGAACTCGGAATTTCTAAGGTTTTCTCTCGATTTTACCTTTCCCCAAAAAATAGAGATATCAATGATTGAAAGGTTCAAATCTAATTAATGATTTGACACCCGAAAATCGCGATAACAGTTTATTATCATGCATATTTATTTTTCTGTCATTTATTTTATTACGCAGATTGTAGAATGTATCCTAGGTCAATGTAAATAATGAAAAGTGTGTGTGTGTGCGCCTTATTTTTTTATGCTTCATGTATAATTTAGGTTAAAGTTTTTGTAATGATCCAACGTCACTACAAAACTCCTACATTTTATTTTTTCTTACTCCGTTAGTTTTAATTTTCGTTCAATTATCATTTAAAAACAACAAAAAAAATGCAAATAACCATAACTCAAAAAAAATATTTTCATAAATAAACCTTGATGCACAAATCAAGTGATTCTTTTTTGATTTTATTATTTTCTTAATCAAATATCAAATCGACTTAATCACACTTCGAGTTTATTTTCTCTTAATATAAAAAATACAAAAAATTATTATTTTTGCCACTTAGGCTTTTCATTTTAAAACCTTTTTAAAAACTATAAAAAAAAAAACACAAAAACAAATCAAACAAAATTTCTACCCCGAACTACGAGGTTTTGATCCCTCACGGGTACGTAGGCAAAGGACGCTCGTCCTTCCAAACAATAAAAAATGTAAATAAAATCAATCTCCTTCTTCTTCCAATCACCATTCTAATTCCATTTCAAAAATAAGCAAGTTATAGCACAAGGAAATAAATAAAATCTAGAGGTTCTCGTAGAATACTACGAATATAAAAGATGCTAATACATTCCCTTTATGTAACTAACCCCCGAACCCTAATCTTTTTTTTAAATCAAGTCGTGAAATAATTAGTGAGTCAAACGCTAATCATAGCTATGATCTCCGAAAAATGACGCGACAATATAATATTTTTTATAAGAGAAATGCTAACTAGTGTTTTGGAGTAGAAATAGATTGAACAACCGGCCCTAGTTTTCTCGTGAGAGAAACTCAAACTTCTCTCTAAACTTTCTTTCTCATTCATTCGTCGAGAATGGGTGGTTTTAGGTCAATTTTTGACCTAAAAACACCCATCTATATCTTTTTTCCCTTTTCTTTCAATCTAAATAAGTGGTTTTCACATATATCAGGTTTTTATTTTGTGTTTTTTCTGAATTTTCCGTCTAAGTCTGGTGTTGTGTTGTTCGTCGTCTTGTGCCACGTTTGATTTTGCGTCTTGTTGTTGTGTTCGTTTAATTCCTATAGAAAGATGGACATCAGTCAATTACAAATTTAATCAATGATTTGGGCGTCACCGTTGCAGATCCGGAAGCATGAGTATGCTATTAACTTGGGTGCTGTGAGTTTGTTCGCATATTCATTCTTTACATTTTTAGCGATGTTTGTATCTGATGTACTCTATCAATTTGAATGAATGAATATCATTTTGTTTTTGTCCAAGAAAAAAAACGAGTGTTTTGGAGTATAGCGATTTAAATGACATTTGGCTTAAACGCACTTTTGATTTATAAGTTTTAAAGTGTAGCGATTTTGGCTCCCTATTTAAAAAAAGACTTAATTGCAGTTTTGGTCCCCCTATTTTCACCATTTTGCAAAAATGGTCCCCATATTTTAATATTCGACAGCTTTGGACCCACCATCATCTTTTTCAACTATAAAAATGTGATATGATAAATTTTAAATGTCGTGTAATATGATATGAAGATAAAAAAAGATCAACATAGATAAAATTGCAACAAAATTCCTTTTAAAACTTAATTTAAAACATATCATATCACAATATCTTAAACAAAAAATTTGATAGAGGGACCAAAATTGTCCAATTTTAAGATAGGGAGACCAATTTTACAAAATGATGAAAAGAGGGGGAACAAAACTGCAATTAAGCCAAAAAAAGAGAGGCTAAAGTCCCCCTCATATGTAACCCCTTTTGCAAAACACAAATTTCAACACAGTCAATCCTACGTGTCATCCCACCTAATTTAAAAAAAATTCAACTATGTATTTTTGGAATTTAAAACAAATCGAAATGCCACAATCTATCGTTATAATTAAAAAATAAATAAATGAAAGAATTAAAGAGACAAGCGTGTGAGCTTCTTCTCTAATTTCCCAAACCTCACCACCACTATCCTTCCCAACAATCAACCCATCCATCCCAACAACCACCTCCTCCCTTTTCTTCTTTTCTTTCAGTTCTTTCCACCACATGAGAATCAATAACATGAACAAGTTTCTTCAAAAACAACAACAAAAACATCCTTGATTTGTTCTGGATCTCCACTGTTTTCATCACCTATACCAGTCCCAGTAGACACACAAAAAAACCACATGAATTGATCTTAAAAAATGGCAGGAAAGCAGCCCTCAACATCAAAATTCTGAATCATCCTCTTATCCCTTTCCCTCCTCGGTTTGTCTCTCTCGTCTCCAACTTCGACGATGTCGTTTTCCATTCCGTTTTCCTTCGAACTAATTACGATTTTCTTTTGCTCGTTCAATGACAGATTTGGGATTTGGTTTAAAAAATGAAAGTGTGAGTGTTGTTCGATTTGTTAAAAGGTTGCTGAATTTTTAGTTGTATTTGATGAATAATTGATGGAGTTCTTATGGGTTTGTGACAAGATGAGAGAGAAATTTACTTCTAATTTCCTTTATAATTTTTTTTTTTTTGGTGATATTATAATTATTTTATTTTAATAAATGATGTGTTGGATTTTGTATTTAATTTAAAATTTAAAAAATTACACAAGTGACATCTGAATCAGGTAAGTTAAATGCCACCTCTACGTTGACCCGGTCAAAATTGGAGTTTTGCAAAAGGGGATAAACATGAAAGGGGACTTTGGCCACTTTTTGTAATACGGAGTCAAAATCGCTACACTTGAAAACTTAGGGGTCAAAAGTGCATTTAAGTCATGATATTTTTTATGAAATTTTTTATTGAAAAATCGAAATATTTAACTTCTTGAAAGAATACTCCTCCATCCCTTTTCACAAACCTATTTTACAAAAATCATGGGTATTAAGAAGAGTTGTTGAATTAATAAATTTGTCTGAAAAATATATTCCTATTACTAAATTGCTCTTTTTGTATAATTGCATTCAATGTTGATACTAGTATTAACAAGGGTATAATTGAAAAAAGAATAATAAATATATCTAAAATCTATAAATAGTCTTATATTTAAGGACAAAACTTTTTCTAAAAATAGTTTATAATTAAAAATAGAGAAAGTAATTTCTTATTTTAAAATTTTAAAAATATTTCATATATAAAGGTTAACAAGAACTTCTCAACTGTGAAATTGTTGTAATTTGGTTTGAATTTGAATTACTAGACCATCGACTCATGCATCGCACGGGTCATATTAACTATAATATATAATAATAAGAATAAAGAATATCACATTATAGATTTGATCCGTAGTTAAAATTAAAATATCTTTAGTGTTTTGTAAAAAAAGGCGAGATTTATAAAGTCGATTAAAAATGTGATTTTCATATTCTAATTATTAACATGTTAAAATTGGTTGTTTGCAAAAATGTTAATTTAAAATTTAGGTTTTGTTCACGTATGTAAACACAATTTTAAGTACAACAGGTGAGCTGCTCTGAAAACGTCCGAGGTGGAGTTCTAGAGCACTCTTTGACTAACGTTACACTGTTTTTAGCTATTCAAAATCTGTCCCATCAACAGCCTATGCGCTCCCTTTTATAGCCATCACTGAGTTGGACTAATGGGCCTATGTCTGATTATCCTAGGCCCATTAATTTGTGATCCAGAGCTTCCCATTGGTCATCTGTCTTCTGTACGGCCGTGCGTGGAGCGAGGGTGCAACTTGTCCGTACCAGGCGCGTGGAGTCGAGACGCGTTGATCATCCACACCACATACGTGGCCTTAAGTGAAGGCGTGCCGAGCTGGCTGGTCCGACTTGAACAATCACACCAGCGTTGACTGAAGACGTGCCGAGCTGGCTGGTCCGACTTGAACAATCACACCAGCGTTGACTGAAGACGTGCCGAGCTGGCTGGTCCGACTTGAACAATCACACCAGCGTTGACCGAAGACGTGCCAAGCTGGCTGGTCCGACTTGAACAATCAAAATGGAATGATCTATCATGCCAGTCCACAGTCCACCAAGCGTCAAGCCTGTTAAGGCGCAGGCGTTTGTTCCCCGTTCATTTCATATCAGTCCAGATCCGTATCAGTCCACAGTCCACCAAGCGTCAAGCCTGTTAAGGCGCAGGCGTTTGTTCCCCGTTCGTTTCATATCAGTCCAGATCCGTATCAGTCCACAGTCCACCAACCCACTCTGCATTTATTATACCTTATCTCCTCATTGCAACCATATTATTAATGCTTCACATTTTTTCATAAAGACAACGGGTCCCGCTCATTTTAACCCCTATAAATATGGGAGTTTTACTTCACAATTTTCACCATCACAATTTTTACTCACACTTGAGATTCTATCAACTCCTTTGTAGTTCTCCCAGCTTGGCTCTTGGTGCAGCAGAGAGTGCTCCTACGCGACACACTTACTTCTTCTTCGCAGGTAATTCTTACTTTGATACGTAGCTTCCATGACTAGTTAAAGTACTTGTAGTAAATTTCTTTGGGCTTTCCATATAATGACTTTGTTAGAGTAGGAGAATGCGTACCACACCTACCCACTCGGCCTAGGCTATCCGAGCCACACCTCCCACAGCTCACGAACTCGGCCAAGGCTAGCGGTATCATGGTGAGTCAACTCGGCCAACTCGTCCTTGTATGTTCATGCTATTTTAGCTTTGGCATCAAAGTCCTTAGAAGCATAGCCATAGAAATGTATGTGGCTAGTGTCACTGATTTTTTATGTGAAGTGGATCTTGTAGGAATATCTTCTTTTTTCTTCTACATATGGGGAGGTCTAGTTGGAGAAGGAAAGAGGGAGTGAGATGAGTAGGACCAAAAGAGGGGAGGGGTAGAGCCCTACTGTCATGAATCTCCCTCTTTTGTCATTCACCAAGAGATAGCATAAAAAAAAAAGTTATCTTCTACTTGCACTAATATTGATGTGGTCAAAGACAATTGAATAATGATTTATTGCCTAGTACCAACACTACCAACAATTGTACTTCTTTGATTGTCTTTGATAGAAACACAATAAATGATAAGTGAAATTGATGGGTAGGAATTAAAAGGGGGGTGGGGACGGATAGGAAGGGTTGTTGGGACGGGTAGGGAGGGTTGGGATGGGTAAGGAGGGTTGGGATGGGTAGGGGGTGGGACGGGTAAGGAGGGTTGGGATGGGTAGGGGGTGGGACGGGTAGAGTGGGGGGGGATGGGTAGGAGGGTGGGACGGGTAGGGGAGAGGGGTAGGAAAGGGAGACGGGACGGGTAGGGCGAGGGAGACAGGACGGGTAGGGGAGACGGGTAGGAAGGGGGACGGGTAGGAAGGGGGGCGGGTAGAGTGGAGGACGGGTAGGGGGCCGGGTAGAGTGTAGGACGGGTAGGGGGCCGGGTAGAGTGTAGGACGGGTAGGGGTTGAGTGTGGTGGGATGGGTAGGATAGAAAAAGTTGGATGGGATAGAGAGAATGGGGACGGGTAGAGAAGGAGGGGTGGGGTAGGATAGAGAAAGTGGGGACGGGGAAGATAGGAGGGGTGGGGTAGGATAGGGAATCTTCAAAATTTGTGGTTGTTTCCAAGAATGTATCAATGCTATGCTTATGTTACCTTGTCCAAATGGAACCCATGCACTGCAAATCTCGTGTGGTACTTTGTTGGTTTCCATTCGAAACTCATATGAAGCCTTCGCCATTTTTTTTTTTTTTTCGTCGCTTAATGATACTAGTATATCTATCTAGCAACATGTCATATACGCATAATAACAACTATATATTTGTTTGTGTCAGGAACTAGTGCCTTTGTTCATCATGAGTCATCAATCCACCTCTAGTTCCTCTGAGCCTCCTCCGATTTCAGACACATCCTCCGAAGCCATGTCGGAAGAATGTCAACTTGGTTCAGTGGCCGAGGAAGTTCGTCAATCCTCCGTCTATGTCGATCTCAATAGTACATTTAAACTTTATCCGTATCTGACAAATCCGTCACGGAAAGGTTTTTTTGACATTTTCCCTTGCGAGGAGGGAGAATTTGTTTACCATTCACCGTCTAACCCAAGAACCGAATACTATACCTATATGTATGATTGCTTCTTCACAAAGTTAGGGGTTCGGTTGCCTTTTACTGACTTCCAATGTGAGATCCTCCGCATCCTTAACGTAGCTCCTACTCAGCTTCATCCCGGAGCGTGGTCCTTCGTCCGCTCCTTTGAAGTCATTTGTCGTGAGGTCGGTTTTCCACCATCCGCCTACGCCTTTTTTAGCTTTTTCTTGGCTAAGAAAAGCAACAACTCGTGGGTATACATGAGTAACTTCTCTGGCCGTTCACTCGTCCGACCCTATCATTCCTCTTGGAAAGGAATACATAGCTTCAAGGGAAAATTCTTCCGGGTCCGTCCCGGGCCTAACTATCCTCGACTCTTTCATGACGAGTCGGGAGATCCCCTGTTCCCTTTTTACTGGACGGAGAACCCCCACTCCAAGATTAGACGTCGCAATCTTCCGAAGACGGATGCGGACGAACAACTCATCTCACTTTTGCGTGAGGCTACCCCCGTCTCTGCAGCGGATGTGCTTGGTAATGAGCGTGACCGCGAGAAGCTAACCTCTTTGTTGAGTAATTATTCTTCCCTTGTCATGCTAATTTTATTTTTCTCTCTATACGTATAAGACTTGCTTTTCATTTCCTCCTTTATACTAACATTTTTCCCCTTTTCCTCTTGCAGGATCAGCAGGGATGGCACCACTCACGCAAGAAGAGCGCCGTGCAGCCAGGGCGGCACAGAAAGCCGTTGTGCAAGGGATTGGTCCTTCCTCTGTTGTACAAGACAAACACACTCAATCTTCCGCAGCTCGTTCTCAAGGGCCATCATCGAAGCGTCCTTCCAAAAGACGCCACCCCCACACCTCCATGGTCGTGGCTGCTGATGCTGCTGAGGGGCGTGCTGAGCCTGAGGCTCCCGAGCCCACTCCTACTCCTTTCATCCCTCCCAGTGGGACTTGGCGTTCCGAGTTGACGGCTTGTCGTTCCGGGGTCGGGGACCCCTCATTGTGGGATGTTGAATTTCCCTTCAAAAGCGTCTTGAATCAGGTCTCTACCCCTGAAGACAAAGCTAAGATGAAGGAACTTGGAGTCAATGAATCTCTACAAGCCATCAGGTCTTATTCTTTTTGGGCGAGTTCACTGGCCAACTCCACTGAGAGAGTTTGTCGCGAGCAGCGACAACAATACCTGGAGAATCTGCAGTCACTTGAGCAACGCTGTGCAGAGTTGGAAGATTTACTTAGCCGTGCTAATTCCAAGTTGGAGAGGGCTGAGTTGGCCTTGAGCACTTCTAGTGCGAAGTATAAGGCTCTTGAGAAAACCAAATCTGATCTTCAGTCCCTTCTGATTTCCACCCAGGAAGAGCGTGACCAGCTGGTGGCGAGGATTTCCGAGCTGACGAGTCAGGGAGTAGCCGATTACGATCACGGCTTTCAAGCAGCCCTTGATCGAGTGCAGGAGATGTTCCCGGCTTTGGACCTTGGCGAGATCCATCCGGACTAGCAGGTGTTCTTTTCTAGGATTAGTGTTTTCTGCTTGATGATTGACTTGTATGATTTCCGCTTACCGTGTTGTATTCGAACTATGTCATTTCATTTTCCAAAGAAGGCCACCTCGCTTTGAGGGCCATATTGTGTTGTAATATGTTATCCCCGTACTATTGCGATATCCCTTGCTGTTATTTCATATTATGAATGTCTTCTTTTACTTGTGCATTTTAACTATTGCGAATTTTTTTTTATATTGTTCTTGATGATCAATCCTCACAGCCTAACTTTGCCTAAGGGTCGGGTCTATACCGATACTCGCTTAGATCTTGAAGGCGTAGCCCTGTTCGGCTACCCTTATCAAGACGTCAAGGATTGTCTCTAACGGATCAATCCCTATAACGTAGATTTGCCTAAGGGTCGGGTCTATACCGATACTCGCTTAGGTCTTGAAGGCGTAGCTCTGTTCGGCTACCCTTATCAAGACGTCAAGGATTGTCTCTAACGGATCAATCCCTATAACGTAGATTTGCCTAAGGGTCGGGTCTATACCGATACTTGCTTAGGTTTCGAAGGCGTAGCTCTGTTCGGCTACCCTTATCAAGACGTCAAGGATTGTCTCTAACAGATCAATCCCTATAACGTAGATTTGCCTAAGGGTCGGGTCTATACCGATACTTGCTTAGGTCTTGAAGGCGTAGCTCTGTTCGGCTACCCTTATCAAGACGTCAAGGATTGTCTCTAACGGATCAATCCCTATAACGTAGATTTGCCTAAGGGTCGGGTCTATACCGATACTCGCTTAGGTCTTGAAGGCGTAGCTCTGTTCGGCTACCCTTATCAAGACGTCAAGGATTGTCTCTAACGGATCAATCCCTATAACGTAGATTTGCCTAAGGGTCGGGTCTATACCGATACTCGCTTAGGTCTTGAAGGCGTAGCTCTGTTCGGCTACCCTTATCAAGACGTCAAGGATTGTCTCTAACGGATCAATCCCTATAACATAGATTTGCCTAAGGGTCGGGTCTATACCGATACTCGCTTAGGTCTTGAAGGCGTAGCTCTGTTCGGCTACCCTTATCAAGACGTCAAGGATTGTCTCTAACAGATCAATCCCTGTAACGTAAAAGAGGTTTATCCTGCAGGAAGATGGCCTTGATTAAATATCATAAAAAAGATAGACAAACATTACAGTGATTCACAACTATTGGCATAATGCCTTCATTACACTCTACTAACAGAAACTAAACTAATAAGGATGCTGATAACACAAGACATGGCCATTTTTCTCGATCCGCTTCCTTTAGCTGTAGTAATAGCGGAGGCTCGCCGCATTCCAAGTGCGCGGTACCCTCCTTCCATCTAGGTGTTCCAAACAATAAGCTCCCTTTCCCACTTCGTCTTTCACTCTGAAAGGTCCTTCCCAGAGGGCATGCAGTTTCCCTGGTTTCTCTACCCCTGGTCTCTTCCTCAGCACCAAATCTCCTTGTTTAAGGCTTCTCCTTCTCACCTTCGAGTCATACCTCCGTGCTGCTCTTCTTTTACAGGCTTCCTCCTTCATTTTAGCTCGCGCCCGAACCTCTTCCTGAAAGTCCAAGTTGTTCAATAAGTTACGGTCGTTCTCTTCTGCTTGTGCAAAAAGTACTCTCGCGCTTGGCTCCAAGACTTCAATCGGTATCATTGCATCTGATCCATACACCATCCTGAAGGGGGTTTCCTGCGTGGACGAGTGTGGGGTGGTATGGTATGACCATATGACCATTGGCAACTCCTCTACCCATAACCCTTTGGCCGCCTCCAATCTCTTCTTCAATCCCTGCAAGATCACCTTATTTGCAGACTCGGCTTGCCCATTGGTCTGCGGGTGCTCGACCGAGGTGAAATTGAGTTGTATTCCCCACTCCTTGCAGAAATTCGCCACTGACGAGCTAGCGAATTGAGTTCCATTGTCAGTAACTAAAACCGCGGGCAGGCCGAACCTGCATATAATCTTCTTCCAATAAAACTTCTTGATCCTTTCCGCCGTGATAGTTGCCACCGGCTCCACCTCAATCCACTTCGTAAAATAGTCCACCGCCACAATCAAAAACTTCACTTGACCTTGGGCCAAAGGAAAAGGTCCTAGAATGTCCACTCCCCATTTGAAAAAGGGCCAAGGGGAAATCACCGAGCTTAGGTATTCAGGAGGAGCATGATGAAGATTAGAGAACCGTTGACACTTGTCACACTTCTTGACATACTCGGAGCAATCCTCCTTCATGGTTGGCCAGTAGTATCCAGCTCTTAGCACTTTAGCCGCTAAAGCTCGACCCCCAATGTGGGTTCCGCACACCCCTTCATGGACCTCTGTTATTACATACTCGGCTTGCTTAGGAGCTAGACACTTCAGAAGCGGGCTAGAAAAACCTCTCTTGAAGAGCTGGTCTGCGATAACCACGAACTTGGCCGCCCTCTTTTTGACCTTCGACGCTTGTTTTTCTTCCGTTGGCAGTTGATCATCTTTCAAGTATCGAATGATGTCTCCCATCCATGACTCGAAATCTTCTGTGACGAAAAGAATATCCTCCTGCTCTATACTTGGTTGTTTCAAAGTTTCTTGAATTACCGACCTATTATTCCCAGGTCGTTTTGTGCTAGCCAGCTTAGCCAGTAGATCTACCCTACTATTTTGCTCCCTTGGTACATGCGCCAATTTAAAACTTTCAAACTTCTGAGTTAAGCATCTTACCCTCTCCAGGTACATCAAAAGTTGAGGGTCCTTTGTTTGAAAATTCCCTGTCACTTGTCCAAAAACCAACTGAGAGTCACTCCTGGCCTCCAGATCCTTAACTCCTACTTCAATTGCCAAGCGCATTCCTGCTAGTAAAGCTTCATACTCAGCTTGATTGTTACTTGCTTTGAATTCAAACCTCAAGAACTGCTCGATTAATACTCCATCTGGTCCTTCCAATGCCACGCCTGCTCCACTTCCTTTGAGGTTAGACGAACCATCGACCGATAACACCCATTTAGCTGCTTCCAAGCTTCCCTTTTCCACAGTCATCTCCACAAGAAAATCTGCCAGAACTTGTGCTTTTATCGCCCCCCTTGGTTCGAAAGCGATATCAAACTCGGACAGTTCCACCGTCCAAGCCACCATCCTTCCTGCTAGGTCCGGCTTGTGCAATACTTGCCGAATGGGTTGATCAGTCCGCACTATAATGGTGTGACTCTGAAAGTAAGGTCTCAACTTTCTAGCTGATGACACTAGAGCTAGTGCAACTTTTTCAATCTTCTGGTATCGCACTTCCGCCCCGTGTAGCACTTTGCTGGTAAAGTACACTGGCTTTTGCTCCTTACCCTCTTCTTGTACCAACACAGAGTTGCAGGCAGTCTCGGATACCGCTAGGTAGAGTATCAGGGGAGTGCCCAACTTTGGTTTCACAAGGATGGGAGGCGTCGTCAAGAATTCCTTCAGCTTTTGAAAAGCATCCTCACATCCTTCCGTCCAACAAAACTTCTCGTTTTTTCAGAGTAATTGGAAAAAGGGTAGGTTTTTATCAGCTGAGCATGACAAGAACCTCGCCAGTGAAGCAATTCTCCCCGTGAGTTTTTGTACCTCCTTCGCATTAGTTGGGCTCCTCATGTCCATAATGGCCTTGCACTTTTCCGGGTTGACCTCTATTCCCCTCCTAGTCAGCATGAAACCTAAAAACTTCCCCGCCTGTACTCCAAAGGAACACTTATCTGGGTTTAGCCTGATATCGTGCCTCCTAAGCAAGTCAAAAACCTTATTGAGGTTGTTTTGATGATCTTCCTCTTTTGTTGATTTTACCACCATGTCATCTACATACACCTCAATCGTTTTGCCTATTTCACTCTTGAAGACTTTATCCACCAACCTCTGAAAAGTTGCTCCAGCATTCCTCAGACCAAACGCCATAACTCTGTAACAGTGGTTAGCCCTGTCTGTCATAAAAGCTGTCTTTTCCTCATCCTCCGGGTGCATACGAATTTGGTTATAGCCCGAGTAAGCATCCATGAAGCTGAGAAGGTCATACCCCGATGCATTATCCACCAACTGATCTATGCTCGGCAGCGGGTAAGAATCTTTGGGACACACCTTATTTAGATCAGTATAGTCCGTGCACATTCTCCATTTTCCCGAGGACTTCTTCACCATCACCACATTGGCCAACCAGGTCGGGTACTTTACCTCTCTAATGAATTTTGCTTTTACTAACTTATCTGTCTCCTCTTGCACCGCCTTTTGTTTCTCCAGACTCATCTTACGCTTTTTTTGATGTACCGCCTTCGCCATTGGATCAATGGCAAGTCGATGACATACGAAATTGGGATCTATTCCCGGCATGTCTTTGGCTGACCATGCGAACACATCCAGATTTCTCCTTAGCGTCTGCTTCAGGTTCTCCTCCATCTCTCTTGACAAGGTTGTTCCCACCTTTACCGTCTGGTTCGGCTCTTCCCCAATCTGTATCTCTTTCAACTCCTCTGCAGGCCTCGGGTGCCACTCCTCCTCATCTTTATTGAAACCTCTTGGGTCAAGGTCCAAGAAGTCACAACGTTGGTCTTCAGAACTACTTTTCCTTTCTACTCCCTTGTTTCTCAAGCTATCCTCATAGCATTTTCGGGCAATGAACTGATCCCCTTTGACCGTTCCCACTCGACCGTCTTCCAGCGGATATTTCATGCACAAGTGTGCGGTTGAAGTAACCGCTCCCAGGCCATTTATTGCTGGCCTCCCCAAAATGATGTTGTAGGAGGATCGCGCATCAACCACAATGTACTTTATAGTCATAGTTTTCACATTTTCCCCTTCTCCAAATGTGGTGCGTAAGTCTACGTATCCTATGATTTCTACTGATTCCCCCGCGAATCCCAGCAGAGATCCTCTATGCGCCCTCAAAACCTCTTTTGGCAGGTCCAACCTCTTGAAAGCGTCCCAAAACAACACATTCGCCGAACTTCCAGTATCCACCATTGTACGCTTGATTTGGAAACCAGCCGTGAGCACGGATATGACCAAGGGATCGTCATCGTGAGGATACGTCCCTCCAAAGTCATCAAAGGTAAAAGCCAATTGAGGGTGTTCCTTGAAGGCGGAGACTCCCACCGCATTGCAAGAGTGGGTGAAGCGTGAATATCTTCTTCTGGCCGAGCTAGTTGATCCGCCCCCAGAAAATCCGCCGGCTATAGTGTTGACAGTGCCTCGGTTGTTTCTTTCGTGCCTTTCCTCTACTTCTTTGCCTTGCTCTTTCTCCTTTCCGCGACCTCGCTTCGGGGATCGACTGGTGTTCCCGCCGGGAGCTGCTCTTTTGTCCTGGTTGCTTCCACCCTTTCCTTGAACGTAACGCCCCAAGTGACCCTCTTGTATCAACTTTTCAATATGCATTTTAAGGGTACGACAATTGTCTGTATCGTGCCCTTGTGTGCGATGGTACTCACACCACAAGCCTGCTTCGCTCCCCATAGGTCGAGAGTTTGGAGGCGGTCGTTTGATAATCTGAGTGTTCATCACCTCCTTGAGTATTTGAGCTCTTCTTTTGTTGAGAGGAGTGAAACTTTCTTCCCATTGACTTCTTCTGGTTGGGACCTCTCGGTCTGGTCGGCCTCCTCGATCCAATCGAACGCCTCTTAAGAATCCCTCCCCCCCTAGCCTTTTCAATGCTCCTTCCCGACGGTCTTCATTAGCTCGGTCCCTATTTCGTGTTTCCCTGGACCCCTTTTCCTTTGTTATCTCCTCGGCCTCAATATGCTTCTCTGCCCTCATCCGAATCTCATTCATGGAGTGCGCCTTACGCAAAGTTAAAGCTTCACTAAAAGCCCCTGAGTTTAGACCCTTCTCAAAGGCCATAACAAAAATATCTTCATTAGGCTCAGTTACCATGAGGGTGGCACTGTTGAACCGGGCTAGGTAACTCTTCAAGGATTCTGTCGGACGCTGTCGGATATCAAACAAATCTGCCAATAGGAAAGGCTTCTCGGTATTTGCTGCGAATTGGGCAACGAAACGGGTTGCAAGGTCTTCAAAGTTTGTGACGGATCTGACGGGTAGCCCAGCAATCCACCTATGTGCTACTCCCTTCAAGGTCCCAGCAAAGATTTTGCAGCTCAATGCGTCATCAGCTCCACTTATGAACATCTGTGTTTGGAAGGTCGAGACGTGACTGTGTGGGTCACTCGTCCCATCATACGAGTCAATTGTGGGTTCCCGAAAACGACGCGGGATTTCCACCGCTTGTATTTCCGTTGAGAAGGGCTGGAAAACCTTAGGCATCAATCTAGTGGTTTCAGCTCCAGTGACGTTATTCCTTAAGAGCTCGAGCTGCTCCCTCAATTCCCTTTCTCTAGCCTCCATCTGCTGTCTGAGCTCGCGCTCTCGCTCTTCCAATTGTTGTTTCAGCTCGACCTCCCGAGCTTGTGCTTCAGCCTGCAAACGTTGATGCTCGTCATTCTGCTTCTGTTGTTCGACATTCTGCTCTTGAAGTGCTCGTACTGCTTCTAGCAGCTCAGCTAGCTGGGGGTTGGCGTCGTCTTCGAGTTCGGACCCGGACGAGGTCCGAGGGGGTCTGCGTCCTACCATGATGATAGGTTTGTTGAAAATGGAGCTAGGTCGTTGGAAAGTTTTACCGTAGCCCCACGGTGGGCGCCAATGTTCACGTATGTAAACACAATTTTAAGTACAACAGGTGAGCTGCTCTGAAAACGTCCGAGGTGGAGTTCTAGAGCACTCTTTGACTAACGTTACACTGTTTTTAGCTATTCAAAATATGTCCCATCAACAGCCTATGCGCTCCCTTTTATAGCCATCACTGAGTTGGACTAATGGGCCTATGTCTGATTATCCTAGGCCCATTAATTTGTGATCCAGAGCTTCCCATTGGTCATCTGTCTTCTGTACGGCCGCGCGTGGAGCGAGGGTGCAACTTGTCCGTACCAGGTGCGTGGAGTCGAGACGCGTTGATCATCCACACCACATACGTGGCCTTAAGTGAAGGCGTGCCGAGCTGGCTGGTCCGACTTGAACAATCACACCAGCGTTGACTGAAGACGTGCCGAGCTGGCTGGTCCGACTTGAACAATCACACCAGCGTTGACTGAAGACGTGCCGAGCTGGCTGGTCCGACTTGAACAATCACACCAGCGTTGACCGAAGACGTGCCGAGCTGGCTGGTCCGACTTGAACAATCAAAATGGAATGATCTATCATGCCAGTCCACAGTCCACCAAGCGTCAAGCCTGTTAAGGCGCAGGCGTTTGTTCCCCGTTCATTTCATATCAGTCCAGATCCGTATCAGTCCAGGTTTAATAAGGTCTATGAATACTCCTTAAAAAAACAGGGCATTTGATATCCAATATCAATTCATGGAAGCAAAATTAAATCAAGAAAATTATTGATGACACAGTGGTGAAAATGCTTAGAAGATTATAAATAAGAGATAACAAAATTTGGTCCCGGCACCCCACAATGATAGCTACACACCGACCCTTTTGGTTTCCCACGAATCATTTGTTTGTCTGCATCATTATCTCAAAAGGCTATCAAATTACACCATCATTTAACTCTTTGATAGACTCCAACTGTAAGCCATAAAGAGAATGCTCTAGATCAAAATCCCACTCAACCCGGCCAGAAATTGCATCCCACAATCTTCATTCAACTATATACATGCCAATTATAGTTTTCAAGTTATGGTTTATATTTAAAAAAACTATATATTATATGGTGATCGATAGTATGTGGCAACAACAATCTTTGAATGAGCCCTTAAAAAAAAAATCTATGAATGAGAGATATTAGAAAGAATCATCTGAATCTCAATCTATCTATTTCATGTTTGTTATTTGTCACGATTTGTTCTTGATGATTAATTGTCGGCGAAACTTTTATAAAAATTGGATTAGTAACTTCCTTCAAGTTACATACATTTGTATGAATTCATTTGCACCCCTTCATGATTATGTATATCTTTCAACATAATACATCATTTCACATGAATATTTGCATCCTTACATGTATGTTTATAAAATTTATTTTTTGTAATCAAAATATAAATGAGGGATTAGCAATGGTAGATGGGATACATTTCAGGGGTAAAATCGAATAATTGAAACTCATGAGACCAAAAATAAACAATTGTGTAACTTGAGGGGGTCAAAATCCAGCAATTTAAACTTCAAAGACAAAAATCAAATAAGTGTAAAAATTGAATGACCAAAATTGTATTTAATCCTTGCATTAATTGTATTTATGAGTTCATGAGCTAATACTCTAAAACGACTAATAATATCAAACATTGTGAATATATAGATAAAGAAATTCCAGGAGATTGATATAAGGGTAAGAGATGAGTTCTGAATTTAGAGGTTTCGAGTTCAAGTTCTGATGGTCTTAACAAAAAGAAATACATGTTTCAATCTCTTTGTAAATACCCTTTAAGCCTTAAAATCTTTCATATCATAGAATAAGACATCATCCTCTCATCTTAAATTTCTATGCATCAATAGAAAATCATGTGTTGCTTCACATAGTATAGTACGATACCCGTCTTTGTATTTTGGTCCCATTCCACTTAAAATGAAGGCATGCCAGGCAATGATTAAAGCTTACAATGATTATTCCATCTTAAAAATGTCCATAATTTAAAATAATTGCAACTTAAATGAAACTCTTGATGACATATTAAACCTAAAATCACGGCTAAAACAATCTAACGAAGCCACTAATTGGAACCAATTTAGTTATGCTTTTGCACTCTAAAAGCAAAGAAAAGTAGATAAAATTAGATGAGTAAGACAAGCAAACATTCCAAACTGTACAAACAAAGAAAAAAGTATTGGAAGAAGGTTGCAAATCAAATCCAAAGGAAAACAAAACAAGCAAAATCTGAGATTTCCCTTTTCATAGTTTCTAATTAACTATATATAACTAATTCAACATAAAACAAATTAAGTAGAAATTAATTATACATTATCATCATCACAATGGGACATTGGAAATTGTTGATCCTCGCTTGATATTATCCATGTTGGTAGTTTCATATACAGGTAAACCACTTGAATAATGACTCAATTCATAGTTTTGCAATTCAAACAAATCAGAACTTGAATCACTTTCTGCACCATCATCAACCTCATTGAATTTTCTCACTTCCCTTTTCTCCTCTTCATAGTACTTTTTCTCCACAAACTGTTTCAAATTTGAGTCTCTCTTTTTCTTATCATCCCAACACAACTCATTTTGCAAAGTGGTTGATGATTTTTTCAAAGACACTTCATTCTTTTGATCTGATAATAAGGTTTTGAATTCCCTGCATCCCTTTGTTGGAGTGTTTACATAAGGAGGAGTTCGAAAACCCGAATTCAAAGAGTAAATAGACCTTGAATCTGCAGTGCTAGAGCTTCTGAAATGACTAATGCTGCTTCTCCTCCTTCTCCTACCACCAGGACTCTCATCTTCATCTTTCATGGATTGTGAACTTGATTTTGATTTCTTCTTCTTTGATGTTGATTGATTGAAGAGAGAATTCAAGAAACTTGCAAGTCTACCACCTGGTGAGCTAGGTTGTTTGTTGTGTTTCTTCTCTTTCATTTGTTTCTGATCAATTCCTCCATGAAACTGTTGTGGAAGTAAGCTTCTCATTGGCATGTCTAAGCTTATTCTGCCTTTGTATCCATTCCTTTCTTCTCTCATAATCTTTTGTGTGAAAGTTGAGCTATTAGTGTATCCAATAACTTCATTGTATCCTGAGAAGTATCTTGATGCTTCAAACACATCAAGCTCGCCAGAATCATTTCTTCTGTGGAAGGATTTCTTGTTGTGATTCATTTCTTGGTCTACAATAAGTCCTGCTAGGGACATGGTGTAATAGTCTTTGATGTTTTTGCAAGTTTAGAATGTTTGTAAAGTATGGTTAGGAATACGTAACAAGAGGATGATGCTATATCAAGAATGGTAAGATGATATCAAAGGGTTTTGAAATGATTGAGAGTAGTGTGGGATGGTCAGTTTAGAATAATCAACATTAACTCTAGCCATGATTTTATATGATGAGGAGGAGTTTGTGTGTAGGACCAACATGATGTGAATATGTGCATTTAGTACTTATACTTAACATCAAAGGAGTGTCTAGTGTCCGACACAAGACAGTGCCAATACCTACACGATATTGGTGGTTACATTTTTTTTTTTTAGGGTTAATAGATTTTTACCCTTTGTAATATAGGTGACTTTTGGTTTTTCCCTCTGTGAATTTTTTTTGTCACGATCCGTCCTTGTAAAATTATTTTGTTTAAGAATACCCCCTAGGCCAATGGACTGTACATTTTCGCTGACGTGGCATGTTGAGTCACCTTTTTCTGTTGACATGGCGCGCTGACTGTATAATTAATTTTGTTTTAATTTTTTTTTATGGGTACACGTGGCATTTATGATTTTTTTTAAAAAAATCTGAAATTATTTTTAAAAATGAATTAAATTCTAGAAAAATTAATAAAAATGAAAAATAATACCGAATTTTTTAATTTTTCCAGAATTATTTTAATTTTTATTAGTTTTTCCAGATTTTTATTAATTTTTCGAGAATTTTTTTTCATTTTATAATAATTTTAATTAAGTTTTCAAGAATTTTGTAATAATTTTTTTAAAAAATTCGGTATTATTTTTCATTTTTATTAATTTTTCTAGAAATTTTTTCCATTTTTTAATCATTTTAATTAAGTTTTCCAGAATTTTGTAATAATTTTTCCAGAATTTTTTTAAAAAAATTGGTATTATTTTTCATTTTAATTAATTTTTCTAGAATTTAATTCATTTTTAAATATATTTTTTAAAAAAATCATAAATGCCACATATATCCATAAAAAAATTAAAAAATAAAATTAATTATACAGTCAGCATGCTGCATCATCAAAAAAAGGTGACTCAACGTGCCACGTTAGCGAAAATGTACAGTCAGCTGACCTAGGAGGTATTCTAAAACAAAAAAAAATTTACAAGGACAGAATCTGACAAAAAAATTTCACACGGAAAAAAACCAAAAGTCACCTATATTACAGGGGGTAAATGTCTATTAACCCTTTTTTTACAACAGATATTGTTGGTTACAGTCAATCACTTTTTATTTTTTTAAAAATTTACTATGATTTATATATGAAGCACTGACACAAACACGACACTGAAATTGACACGTCGACATCCATAACAATTTGATAAAGTGAATTAATAAAATGTAATTACATGTGTCGGTGTTCAATACCAACTCATGTTAAACACTAGACACGCCTTCAATAACAAATGTTGGTGATACCAAGCTACATATATCTACGTATTGTGTCTGGTGTTCATGTCGCTTTACCATATATAAGAGAGTGGGGTATATGTTAGTGGGAACAGTGCTTTAATCCTTCTCATGGTGTTAACACCAGAAGTTTGTGTTAGAGATTGTGGGGAGCAAAGAGCTGTGTTTCATTGGATTCTATATGTTTCAATTGGTTTGAGATGGAACTGAGTGTTGAGTGGTTGTTGGCTATGGATATATACATCCAATGGTCATGGTCATGGCCATGATGAACATGTATGTACATGTATAATATAACCAACCTTCCTGTGTTTATATCATTATACAGATGAAGAATAATTATTACAGAGATCCCACCATAATTTTGAGAGCTTCAAAGTCACTCTTTAACAAATTAAAAGTAATTGCTTGGAGGGTAATTTCTTTTGACTAGGATTGATTTACTATGGCCCATTAATATCTCACTGCTTCCTCTTTAGGTTCATTTCTTAACAAAGGACTTTTAATTTTCATCATATTAAGTCACTATTAGTGGGTAATATTTCAATTTCCAACCACTGGCAGGTTCAAGTAAATTGTAAAGAGCTGTAATAGTAGAAATATAGATAGTATAATTAATATTAGAAGATAGAAAATGTCTTGTCATGTAAATCTTCAAATTTTCGTTAAGCATCAACAAGGAAGGTCATATGTCATGAAGTCCCACCAAAGGAGCAAAGGATAATGGTAGAGTAGCCTTTTCCAGTGCAAACAACTTTAAGAACTACACATGCATACTTAGTATAATCAATCAACTTTAATCAAAATAGTATAATCAGCTTTAATTTTCTTTTTGACTTTTTGTAATGTAATTTCTGTCCTTTATTATAGTTAATGTGAGATTTTTGTCCTCCAACTCTATTAGCGAATTTGATTACCCAACTTTCAAATATTACAAATAAGTTCCTATCTATCACGTTTGAATTATTTCAAATTTCTTAATTTTGAAAATTTGCTAAAATTTGATAGATATATAAATTGACTCATAATCTCTCATATTATTTTAACTAGTTTAGTGACTCGTGCCAAACACGAGAAAATAAAAAACTTTTTTGATCAAATGTATAGATTTTATATTATGTTATCTTAAAGTTATAAGTGTGGTTATAATTTAAATTCGACATGAAAAAAAATATCATTTTAATTTTGTATACATTTTAAAATATCTAAACGTTGCACATAACGACTAAAGTATTTGGATTTATACTTATTAAATATATTTGTAGTATAAGATGTACTCATTGTTAAACTTAGCATATGTAATATTTTTGCAAAAATACGCCGACGTATTGTATATTATTATATGTTGACATAATGTATTATATTAATCATAAAAACTAAAAAATTTGTATTTTTTTATATAATAGTCAGTGTCAAATGTAGACATTCAGTCTGTCTGTGAATGCAAACGTTAATTTTTTTACGGGTGTGTATAAATATAGTTTTGGCTACAAAACGTTGATTGTTCTTTGTTTTTATTTTTTACAAAACCAATGGTCTAATGTAAATATTGTATTTTAGGGTAACAACGATGTAAAAAAAAAAAAAAAAAATCTGCGTATTGTTATACTTGAAAAGTGCATCAATTAAAAGTCAATTGCAGGAGGATCTGCTTATATAGAAATTGCATGTACTGGAATGACCAGTACGCCTTACAACGAAAAAAAAAAACTTCCAAACAATACGCAACTTTAATTTTCTCAATTATAGCAACAACAATTCTAAAACATAACCAATAATCATACTTTTTGAAAAACTTCACGATACACAACATATGTGGTCTCCTTGCAAACATTGTTATCTTCATATAATATGAGCAGCTTCAAACCTTTTCTAAAAGTAACTCGAGAGACAGCGACATAGAGTTGTCCATGTGTGAACACGGACCTAGGAAGATAAACTCCCACTCGAGATAAAGATTGACCCTGAATTTTATTTATTGTCATTGCAAAACAAAGCGTCAATGGAAATTGTCTGCGCCTGAATTTGAAGGGTAGTCCTGGATCACTTGGAATAAGATTCATCCTGGGAATGAATACCACGGTACCTTCCCTTTTTCGTGTAATGACGCTAGCAGCTATCGTGCTCTTCCCTAGATGGGTAACTGTCAGTCTCGTACCATTACACATTTCATTGGCCTGATCGATGTTTGTCATCAGCATAACTGGACATCCTACCCTTAGTTTCAACCAATGATTTGGAATTCCAGAGCTCTTAATACCATTAAGAAATTTCATTGTGAACCACTCGCTTTGGACATCAGAATTTTCGCCCGGTCGACAAACATAATCAGAGCTTATATACTGTTTCTCTTCACCTGAAATTAGTGACATCATATATTCGTTAACATGATCAATTGAATCAAGCGTTGGTGCAAGTATTCCCCTTTCTTGGAAAAAGGGCGGGTCACCAAGGTTATCATTTAAATCGGGATATACAAAGTTTATAAGTGACATCAAAGGATATGTTGTGTCAGATATGAACAAATCTTCGGGAATTTCTAATTAATAACATTCGTCATTAAAAAAAGTATAAAGTATATATGAAGTTTTGTTTGGGGGAGGTGTTGTTGGGGGTTTGGGTATCTCAGCTTATTTAGGTTAAGGGATGAGGAGGGGGAGTCATGCCATGAGTTCAAACTTGGACGATGGAGTAGATTCCTCTGACACTTCTTACGTTCGTGTATACTCTTTATTCGGTTCCTCTGCCCTATTTTTTTTGTAAAACAACAACTTTAGCTGATTTCCATTGAATTTTAAGGAAGTTAACACCAAATATGCAAATTATATGTATTCAGATAGTCGTGTTAAACACATGAAAGAAATTTGTATATTTTTCACAATTTTAGAATTTTAGTAAAATTATAAACAATTTTTTTTTATATCCATCCAGTATCGCTCCATCACACATCGTGGTAAGTGGATCACTTTCATAGTCGACCTCCTAGACACAAAACCAATTTGATTATCAATAACTCGAGTCTATTTTCTTAGTCTCTGTTCACTCACTCTTATCTATAACTTTATGGATTGTCTTGTAAGTTTAATTCCTTTATAGTTTGCATGATTTTGTATACCCTCCTTGTTCTCATAGATTATAACTAAATTGTTTTTTCCCATTTATCTGACATTCGCTTTGACCTCATAATTTCATTAAAAATTTTGGTGAGTCACCCATTACCTGTTTCTCCAAAACTTTCCCCCACTTTAACCTGTATGTGTAAATACATAACTTTCTTGCCATTGTTCATGCTCTTCGACGTTTCTTTTACCTCATGTTCTTGAATACCGTTCATTCTATTCAACGTTTCTTTTACCTCATGTTCTTGAATACCACAATAGTAGTTATAGTTTCACTTCTTCTATCAAATGCCTAGCATATTAGAGTCTGGCAAGATCCATAACCTTCATTAACTAAATTACGGAAATAATTCTTCCACTGTCCTTTATATATATTGCCTAGACAATAAATTTACCTCTTCATTTTTAATACACTTAACTTAATCGAAATCTATTGTCTTTCTCTCATGTCCCTTAGCAAGACTATATATTGATTTCTCTCTCTCATTGGTTCCTAAAGATAGGTATAATCCATAAAAAACTTGCAATTTTGCTTCGCTCAACGCCTTCGTGGTCTCTTTCTTAGGTCTTATAATTTTTCCAAATTCTAGCACTTTTACACATAAACCGCTTTGCAAAACATTCCTTTTTTATTCTCACTTTACTTTGAACACTTTTGTTCGACCACCAAAATTCTTTACCCCGAGGTCCAAAACCTCTTGATTCTCCTAGTGTCTCTTTTGCTACTTTTCTAATCTCATGTGTCATCTTTTCCCACATATCATTTGGGCTTTTCATGTAGCTTTGCAAAATCTTATGTTGGATAATACTTTGATTTTCATCCAAATGCCAACACTTAACCCTTGGAACCCAACCGTGGCTTATTCTCTTCGCTTCATCTTAACCCTTACATCCATAACCAATAATATACATTGGGTAATTAATTCTCTCTAGGTAATACTTTACCGTCTAAATAAATATTTTTGTTAGATTTCTTAATAAGAAAGAAATCGATCTGAGAACATTGCACCCCAGTCTTGTATGTGATTAGATGCTCCTAAATTTTCCTAAAATATAGGATGGATTTACCTTCCACATTTATCTCCCTGAGGCATTACTTATCCACGCCTTCAAAACTTCTCAAAACACTACCTACATGCTCATTTAGATCTCCTCTTAGAAAATATTTTCTCCTAGTGGTATATCCTGAATTAAGCCTCCTAAATCCTTCCAAAATTGTACTATAAGGTGTTTTTACAACCCTACCTAAGGTGTGTAAGCACTAATAACAACATTAAATATGTATTGTTCCACTACAAATTTTAGAAATATGATTTGATCTCCAATCGTTTTTACATCCATATTATCCTTCTTTTATTCCTTATCCACAATACTGCCTGCCCCATTTCTCAATCTAACTTATAACACAAAAGATGTATTGTTCCACTATAAATTTTAGGGCTAGGATATGATCTCATGTCCTTTTTACATCCGTAATATCATTCTTTCATTCCTTATCCACAATATTGTCTACTACATTTCTCAATCTAACTTATAACACTAAAGATGTATTATTCTACTATAAATTTTAGGGCTACGATATGATCTCAAAGTATAGTATATGGATTAACCTACTTTCTGATATATAACATAAACCTTTTAATCCCTTCGCTATCATCTATATTTTTATATTGAATCTCACTATTATTATTACATTCCAGTTATAATAGAATGAACTGGTTTATATGATATATTATATAAACCTTTTAATGAAAATTATTGAAACACTAATTCAAATGTGAATGACTTTTAAGGAAATGCAAAGTATCTCCTTATTAAAATTAGTTTTGACTCAATTGATCCTTTAATTTATGTCTTGAATTCTTTGATTTGCATCAATAAATCAATCAAAAGTTATTGGTATTCCCTTATACTCTCACTTAGAACTCCTATTTCTTTTGCGATCATACACTTCTTCTCTCCTCTCCCAGTTTCACTTTTGATTAATTTAGGTGTTCTTAACTAAATAAAATATAGATAATTTTGTTGATCATTATATTTATTTTATTGGATTTAATAACCTCTTTAAAATTTATTTTGATTTAAAATTATACAATGAGATGACTTATTTGGTAAGCCATAATTTTTTTATTTTTGTGGTGTATGAGGTTCGAACTCCGGATCTTGCATATATTATGTATTGTTCTTACCAACTGAACTAAGATCGCGGGGACGGAAAGCCATGAATATTCATTAGAGGGAATACACTCATTCAAATTAATATTCATTCAAAATTTTACAATTCAATAACTTATTTATAAAGTTTCTATCACCTTAATTTCATAAATATACTATTATTTTTTTGACATAATCATAAGTATAATAACTAAAAATTTAATAAAGTTAATATTAAAAATGTATTTATGTTAAAAAAACTAATTAAATAAAAAAATTAATTTATTTATACTTGTTAAACAAATGTAAAATTTAATTTAATGATGCAATTATTCATAAAAATTTAGATTTTTTCATAAAAAAAAAAAATCAATACAAAACAATTAAATATTTTTATAAAAAATCAAAAATATATTCATAGTTATTATTATTAAAAAAAATTATTAAGGTGAATTTCTCATTAAAATTATTTTTTCTTTGAAATATTATAATGAGATGACTTATTTGTGAAGTATTTATTATTCATTAAAGAGAATATTCTCATTAATATATTTTAAAATCAATGCAGAATAACTTTTTTAATGAGAATATTCTGATTAAAATTAATAAATTAGAGTAAATGAGAATTAAAGAATCATGTTTTATTTGGTCAAAAGAAAAAAAAAATTAATAAGTGAAGATATTTTGATTGTTTTTGGTACAAAAAAATATTTTGATTTTATTATTGAAGCTGAATAAGGATGACTATATATATATAGACACACACATGAGAAAACCTTTAGTGGAGGAGAAAAATTATTAAATTAATTGTTAAGAAAAAAAGGCATGTTAATGGTATGAAAAAAAAAAATTCACAAAAAAATATGTAAATTTATACGCATGTGTTCATATATTCGATTTATTCATGTACATGTAACATACAATTAATAAATAATTAGAAATAATAAAAAAAAATCGCATTCACAATACACTACACTAAAATTTCCAATAGAATAAATAGAGTTTTTATTGAATTCTCTCATTCTTATACACTAACTTCAAACGTCTTATTATCTCAATGTCTTTTTGTAATGCTTCATAATATGAATTGTCTTCCTCATAAACAGCTTCCAATGAGTCACCATTTTTAATCACTTTGTCTCCCTATTTGAAAAAAAAAAAACAATAAAAAATATAAAAATAAAAGTTATGTAATCTAATAAAAGAAAATAGAATGAAGACAACAATGTGTTAATGAGAATGAGAAATTAACAATTTTCAATCATATACAAAGCAAAGTCTAACAACATGAACAATGAAAATTTAATTATTTTTGGAATAAGAGTCTGTAAAATAATATAAAAATAAGAAAACAAAGAACAATACAACAAAAAAAGGGCTTCCCTTCTTTAAAAAAAGGGAGGGTTTAGGGAATACTTTGAAAATTGTATTGTATTTTGAAGGTGATGTGAAAAATGTGAGTATCATAAGCAATACTTATAGAAAAAACATATGTAGTAACAATAGTCACTCCCTTGATTAATGGATAAAATAAATGTGAAAAAAGTATTCAATCATTTTCAAAAAGTTACACATTTAAAATTAGAAACAAAATCATATTAAATTAAGTTGTATAAAAAGCTAATGATTACTAATAATTCTAATTTAATTATTTTTTTAGTTAAACTAATTTAATTATTTTAATTTCACCCACTTTAATCAAGATATATTTTTATTTTTATTATTTACATATATCAATTATTTGACCTTTTTAAAATTGAAATATTTAAACGTGAATTCTAATTATATTTTATTAGAATTTAAAATATTGCGTTTATTTGTCAAATGAAGAAAACATAATATGAATATCGAAGAAAACATATTGTTTCGTGATTGATTTATAAATTTGAAAACATATTGATTTTGTTTCTAAATTTTATATCACTATAAAATATTAAATGTTTTTTAATCTTATAAAAAAACATATTGTTCGAATACAACAGCCATCTGCAATCGCATCATCATTCATACCACTTCCGCCAGCCATCTCTCTCTAATCTTCAAAACCAAGCAACCGGTAAGAACAACAACAAACGGCACAACAAGCATCGAAGGTAACTCAACATACCATTCGAATACAACAGGTAATTCATCGGGTTTTGGTCCGGACAAGACCGACATGGCTCTGATACCAACTTGTAACGCCCTATTTCTAATTAAGCAATAAATCATACAATTTAAATAAATACATAAGAAATAGTCGTCACTTCTACAATTAATCACCAACATAGTCATGCATGAAAATAATCTCCAACATAAAGTCACAGCGGAATCAAATACATCTCAACATAAATGTCATGTCCTCAACATAAGATAAATCCAGCAACATGATAATCTCCACAAGATACAATTCAAGATATAATAAAATCTCAAAAGGTAAATAACATGCACTAAATCCTAGATCAGAGTCTAATCTAGACACGTGCGATAAACAAGGAAACTCCCGCTCCTCAAAGCAATACTCACCAAGCCAAAAATGTCTAAACTTGCATGCCGTCTACCCATCCATACAGAGAGGTAGGCGGTCCACCAAGACCACTGGGGGTTAGAATTACATTAATCATAATCAACGACAAAACAGGATTAGCATACATCTTAACAATGTCTTGCATAAATAATCATGAACATAATATTCTCAACAATTATTACACAGCACGAAGTTCCAATCACAAGAATCATCAAGCACACCAAGCTCATGAACAAACATGACTCCTCCTAGAAACATATAATATGACTAGACCGACTCGACTATGTGTGGTACCAAAACTCGCTTTCATCTCCGAGGCCGTCGCCCCTGACGCTTATAAACACGCCATAACAACCCGAATAACAACTCACATAAGGACTACCGCAGCATCCAATTCTTGAGATGAAAGCCACCAAATCAACTGTGTGTGAACTAGGACTCGACCACAACAAAACATGCTTCACGCAAATTTCACAAGTCCACACTAAAAATAATCCAATACATGCTTTCACCAACAAAACAACACCAATAGCATGTAGAAGATTTCACCAACAACATATATATACACAACATATATAATCACCATCAACATATATGCATTCAACATATATAATCACCAACAACAATATATATGCACTCAACATATATAGTCACCAACAACAACATATATGTACTCAACATATATACTCACCAACAACAACATATATGCAAACAACATATATAATCACCAACAACTTATATGTACGCAACATACATAATCACCAACAATTCATGAAATCATATCAACTATTCATGCAAGAATTTCCAAACAAAATAATTCAATGAATATTTTCAACTAAGTTTGTCTCAAAATGTCACTTTTCCAAATATAGTTCATTTTCAAAGAAAAACATTCTAGTTCTCAAAGAAAAGTCAAGTGTAGCTGAACAGGGTGCTGCTCAGAAGCACGATTTAGTTAAGAAGCACAACTCAGTTCAGAAGCAAAACAGTTCAGGAGCAAAACAGTTCAGGAGCAAAAATAGTTCAGAAGCTCAAATAGTTCAGAAGCAAAACAGTTCAGAAGCAAAACAGTTCAGGAACAAAAATAGTTTAGAAGCTCAAATAGTTCAGAAGCAAAACAGTTCAGAAGCAAAACAATTCAAGAGCAAAAATAGTTTAGAAGCTCAAATAGTTCAGAAGCTCGACTTGGTTCAGAAGCTAAACTTAGTTCAGAAGCAAAACAGTTCAGAAGCAAAACAGTTCAGGAGCAAAAATAGTTCAGAAAACAGAATTGGTTCAGAAAAACAGAGACTTCGAAATATACAACCCTTTTTCCCAAACACTCTAATTTTGATCTTTCCACACTCAAAACACGTCCCAAATAATGTTTACAGGTCATATATATGAACACATACTCAATGATGCTCAAAACTCAAGATTCAAACACCATTTTGTCAAAATTCAATAATTCACCAAATGTTCATAACTATTCAACAACAACAACAAATTTCATCACCAATTCACCAACAAACATAATCTTTACACCAATTCATCAACAACATGTTTCAAAACATCATCAACAACAATTAAACATGTAATAATTCCCATTCAACAAACCACAACTTCATCATTCATCATTTTTCACCAAAAACACAACACATTCATACATATGATTTTTGACACATGAATTCAATATCAACAACACTTAATCATTCAATTCACGTGTACAAACATATTATCAACCATTAGTCATGAATTCATTCATCCAATTTCACATAAGCACTTATTGTCAAAATCACTTAATTGAATAATCACTTATGAGAAAGGGGTAGAAAAAGAGATTATGATTAAAATATATCCCCCTTACCTCTAATCTTCTAAGCTCAATCCTAGGCTTCAATTAAGCTCCCAAGTTCTTCCCCTCTACAAGCTTTCTCTTCTTCTCCCTCTCCTAGCCTCTTGCCTAACCCATGAAATAATAATTGGACTCTATTCTAATAACGCCACCTATTAGTTTTCTATCTCACTAAACAATAAAATATTTAGCAACAACCAACACTAGTATTAATTACTACAACTAACTTAATAAATCACTAAACAATCGGTTCTCACTAAAAATGCTACGATTAATTATCGACCAAAATTACTATTTTACCCTTACTTGCCAAAAGACCAAAAATACCCTCCTAATTACTAAACTAGAGAAAATACATCAAAGGGCACATAATCACATGCAAGCAGACATAAATGCACATAAATTAATTAAAAACAAAAATAACGAAAATCGGGCTGTTACAATAACACACACGAATACAATAAATATTCAAGAAATAGTCGTCACATCTTCAATAAGTCTTCAAATCAACATGCATAAAACTTACTCAACAAAACGTTGCTGCGGATAAATATCATACATCTCAAATAAACCATGTCATAATCACCATACATACATCACCAAATAAACTTATAGTCTCGAACATAAGAGTACAAATCTCAATACCAGATAAGATAGTCAACATCAAAGACAAGTAAAGACCGACACCCTAAAATCAGAGCCCTATACTAAAGATTTGAAACGGATAAACAGAGGAAGCTTCTGTTATCCTCAAGCAACTCACCAAGCAATCCATAAAGCTTCTCCTGCACGCCGTCTACACCATATTCAAACATGGTGAGGCAATGACCAAACAACCACTAGGGGGTTAGTCAATACATTACATAAATAAGCATAATCGATTGAAGTTTAAAAACATCAAGTTCAGTTTTCAAAAGATTAAGCATTTGATCAATCATCAATAATAATCAATAACCATCATAAGTTCACATAAATCACAACTTCGACGATAATTATAACAAGTACACAATTCACCAAGTATACGAATCGACAATTACAACAATCACCAAGTCGCATAATCACAACATTCACCAAATATCACCAAGCACAATGCATCAAGTCACATATTCATTTATGACACGACTCTCCAAATAATAAATGCATGCATTGTTCTAGACTCTTCTAGATACATGTGGTACCAAGTCAACTCCGAGGTCGTCACCTCATGATGCCAACAACACATCATAGTCGTCCCGAATAATTGAATATAAAGTATTCGTCGTCGCCAATATGGATATAAAATTCGTCAACCATCAGTCATGAATGCACGAACATATGACTCAACAACAATGCATATGTTCACACAAACTTCAAAAATCAACATCAACATATTTCAATACATGCTTACACCATCAAGTCGTCGCCAATAGCATGTAAGAATTCACCAACGACATATATGCACATATTCATATATAATTCACCAATATCATCATCACAGTAATTCAACAAGCATCATCATAATCAACACCAAAACATAATCATGATCATTATCAACATTATATAGTCATTCACATCAACGCGTTCAAGAAAAGTCAACTTTAAGCAATTGAAACGACTTAACCAAAACCAAGTAAACATGATCAATTGCCTCAACAAAGAATATGCACTACTCACTTATGTTCATAGTAGCTTAGACATATGAGTATCCTAGGCCAATTCTAAGAAATCATAAAATCACGCTAAGTTCGTCTCATTTCTTTCATTTTCCAAGTTATGGCACAAACCAAATCAAACAAGTTTGAGAGCCTCAACTAAGCATACACACAAGTCACATATAAGTACAATAATGTATATATAAGCATCTCATAGGCCAACACTAACTAATTTCAAAGCTTCACAAAGTTCGTCTCATTTTACCGTTTTTCAAGGGATTCAAGTTTTCAAAGCAAAACCAAGTTAAAGTCCATGATTCCCAATCAAAACATTTTTACAAATCAAAACAATACTAAACAACTCTAGTCCCACCCTTTTTCCTTGAGAAATCGAGTTTTTGGAAAAATCGACATTCTTGGATATTTTCAAAAAGATTTAGTTCAATTTCATAAAATCAAGCTCAATCCAATTCATAAGATGTTCCAGTAGGTTAAAGAGTAAAAACAGCAAGTAAACACATTGAAAGAAGCATTTTAGAAAGCTCGGATTGTCCCCCGAATGCCCAAAACCACCAAAACGGGGTGTGCTGTTTCTGGGAATCTCACCAGGCACGACAATCTCTCCCGGGCGAGTTACACCAAAACAACAACCTTGTTCTTGGTGTTTTCCCTCTCGGGAACCCACTGTTTTCAACCCCAAAACCCCAATTTTGATCCCCTTGACCCCAAATTCGTCCCCAAAGTTTGTCTATACATTTATGTATATAAAAAGGCAATCAAAACCATATCAAACTTGAAATCAAACACCATTTCAACATAATTCATCAATATATCCATTTTTCCCAAAACTCTCAAAACAACTTCATTCACACCAAAACTCCATAATTGTGAATACCCATGGCATGAATCAACAACAACAACATCTCACAACAACAATAACATCATTTAACCATGAGTTCGTCAACAATAGCAACCACAACATCACTTTACACCAATTTGGGCTTAATCAAGGCTTTGAAGTAAATTGAAGGATCTCATTCCACCTCCAAAGGGCTTGGTGGTCTTTCTAACCGTTCTTGCAGTCGAAGAGGGTTCGTTTACCGGATGTAGCATTGAAGAATCGAGGAAGAGATCAAAGGAGTGCACGGGTTTTCAAGGATCCGAAGATTCAGGAAGCACCAAATTCAAGGGGTACTTGAAGTTTGGGGGAGTGTTTGCATTAGGGTTGAAGAATTAGGTTTTGATTCCAAAGAACTCTTGTAAACACATTGTATTCAACATTTGTTACATAGTGGATGACCTTGGTGAAGGCGTACTTCATCAAGTAGAGTACACGTAGCCCTAGCGAAAACGAAAATGGTGAACTACTATAAACACCGGTGTTCTCTTTTCCCTTTCCTTTTTAGTTTTCATTATTAGCACTTGATTAATTGAATAATTGATAGAATAAATGCTAGTGTTGATCTTAGTTGTTTTTCCTCAAAAAGGTTAATCTAATTCATTGAATTATGTTACAACAATTTTACTTGGATCAATTAATCGCAATACCAATTCAATTATTCAATTTCATGTGCATTGTGTTTGTTTGATTATTAGGTTATTGTCATATATGTTTGGTTTGAAATTGTCTTTTGTTTTGTTAATTGGTTAGGGTTATTGAAATTTGATTGTAGTAAGATTTGAATCGTGAATCTCTCAATTCTATGATTGAAATCTTCATTCTCATGGCTTTATCTCTTTGTCTATTTTTGTGATTGTTCAAGCACGAATTCAATAGTCAATTTTATCAAACGATTTTCTCAAAACTCCGAGTAATTTTTAAACAAGCTATTCACTCCCCTCTAGCTTGGTAACCTAATAGCCATATAGACCAACAAATTTTAAGTGGATTGGAATGGGTGTAATTTTATCTGGAAATGTAGTCACTCTTCCGGAATAGTTTCCATTTTCTTCTAAGAGTAAAAATCATCGGAAAGATCTAAGACCTATTTGGCATGCAACAATTTAAAAGATTTCGAAGGCTCGCAATGAAGTTATCTTTGATTCAGAAAACACGAAAGCCAAAGAGATTGTCGATGAAATTAAAGCAACGTCTTGGAGGTGGATTCTAGCTGAGCAAAAAGAGATGCCTCATATGTATTTTGAATTATATTCAAATTCTCTTTTGACTGTTCGATCTTTATTGATGGGGTTTATTTTGGTGGGCTAAATACCCCTTATACTTTTTTCGACTTCTAATTTTTTTTTTTTTGAGGAACTTCTAAATTAAATATTAACTGTACTTTTCTCATTCATCTGATATTTTTTTGTTTTTTGTTTTTTTGTTTTTAAAATATCTTTCTAAATCCATTACAAATCTTCACCTTTTTTATATGACTTTTAAAGTCAAACAGTTTTAGTAATCCAATCAGTGTAATTAACGAATGGGTGTAAAAAACATTTAGTAAATATAAATTTTATTCAACTATAAAATATGGAAATTATCACCTCGTGGAAGAGATCATTTGGCCCATCAAACTCAACCACCAATATCTAAAATATATAGGTATCCAAGCAGGGTGGTCACAACAATTGTTGTGTGTGGGCATTAGCACACTGGTACGTACGTGTAACATATGAACCAAAAGAGAGAGACACACCAAAATATGGACGTGCATTAAAGTTTTTATCAAGAAAATAAAATAAGGATGTGCATCAAAGCTAGACATGGACTAGCAACTATTGTTGTACGTATAGTTCCATTAGAGAGAGCACACTTAGTGAAGGCCATTCAAGTAGAGGTGACCATGACAGTTCAATTAAGATCATAAAGTCTAGTCAATGTTTTGGTCCCCAATTTTGTTTAGCTTCCACATTGGTGTATAGAGTATAGTCTACCTATACACAAGTCATTTTTCTTAGCATATGACAATAGATGATTTGAAATGTTACAATCCTCGTTCTCAACCACTAGTTTTGAAGTAGAAGAAACACACTTTTGTTACACTCACTCTTTATATGTTCAATATAAATCATGCTAATTAAAGCCTATTAAAAATCAGTGGTTGTGTGACTCATGAAGGGCACTTGACAATATGATAGATAAGGATATGAAACAATCTCCATCTTTGGCAAGTTTGCTTTAGATTTGATCATTTGGACTATAGTTGGAAAGAACAAGACTAAGAGAAAGGACACTCAAGTTAAAGCAAAAGAAGAAAAAACTACAAATTTTAACATATACCCAAAATTGTGTGAATTGGATTTGGATTCTCATTGTTGCCAGCATTTTATAACGTGTTAGGTTATTTTCTGTTGTAACTTTAAGAATAAGGTTATTGTAGGAAGAAGATTTTGATACTCTATTATTGGTGAAGCTCAATTCTAGACCACATTGGTTTAACACCTCTGCCTCATATCTTAGTTCCATTTCATGAATTGCCAACATCAAAAGAAAAACACAAACCCAATTGGACAATAGCCACATATAAGTATATGTGGGGCTATCGTTATCAACATTTTGCAAATCATACCCCTACATTCTCGAGTCACACCTATCTTCTATACACCTGTTTTTCAAATGTTTCAAAAACTAAATGGTGTAACACATTTTTTGTCTTAAAAATGGGTTTCCATAGTTCAAAGTTGTTTTCCTTTCAATAATAAAATTTTGAAATACAAAAAATTTAAATGAAGGAAATAATTTTTCCCAAAGTTTAGAATATGTGTACTTTGCGAAAATATTTTTTATTTTGATTTCTAAAAAGTTGGGTTAAATTTTACTAATTAAAATGAGACAAAAGACTCTTATTCAGTCAAGACCCTTTTTCTCTAAGAAAAATATTCTTCTACCAAAAACAATGCGAAAAGAGACTCTTGAAGTGGATAATTATCTTGCTTAAAATGTCAAAATAACTATTTTATTATTTTCTATTATTTTCAACAATACATCATACTAACTAACATTTTATCTTCTCTAAATCACAACTAGTGATCCACTTTAAAAATCTCTCATCCTCTCATTAATAAGTTAAATTTAATACACATTCTAAAAATTTAAAATAAAATGCTTTATAAAGAGGCCCTTAAAATTGGATGTATATATGGAGTGGACCAAGATTTCCAATAGAACCTGTGTATTAAAAAAAAATAAAAAAAATAGTGGGAGTATGGATTTGGTGTGCCTGAGTTTGATTCATGATCGAAATAATTATTGACTAAATTTTACTGAATCCCTCGGTCTCACTCCATGTTATTAAGACCCTTTTCACTAAGACCAGATGGTTAACAAACTGTTGGAGCGTGGCTTTCAAAATATTGAGGTGTAGATAGCAACAAACATTTTGTGGCCTACTCGTAATTGATAGATCGAATACAAGTGAGAGAATTGAGAAAGTGAAACTGTAAAACAGTAAAATAGAGGGGGGGGGGGGGGGGGGGTGTGAAGTTCTTTTTATACTTCGAATTTGTCCAGATTATACAATCCGAAAAGCATTTAGGCGTTTACGGATTTTATAATCCAAAGGGCATGTTGGTAATTTGCACAGGACGCACAAGAAGACCGTAGGGTTGGAAAAGTAATAGTCAAATAATTATTGGCTAAATTTTACCTGGCTCCCTCGGTCTCATTCGATGTTATTAAGACCCTTTTCACTGAAACTAGATGGTTAACAAACTGTTGGAGTGTGGCTTTCAAAATATAGGGGTGTTTGTAGCAATAAACATTTTATGGCCTACTCGTAATTGATAGATCAAATCCAACACCAAGCTGCACGAGATGTGTTGTACTTGATTGTCTTCATCATCATCCTGAATAGAAAACTTTTTCTATAATCTTGGAAGATTCACAACTTGCTTTCTTTAAATACGCACCACGCATGTTAAAGTGGTCTTTAATGGACAAGGTTGCCCCAACAGTCTCATCTTTTAGAGCTATGTTATGTTATGTTTGATTTTCTTGTGGCCTTTTTACCAAAACGACAATGGATTATAATTCATCATTCAAACTTTTTATTATTAATGAAGAGTGGAGTTTTGGTGGGTTTTAAGATTTATTGTAGACCCAGCAGATAAAGTCCCGGTTTAGATATTATCAAGGCTATTTTTAAGACTTAAAAACACTGATTCTTCAAGATTATCTGAATCTAACTTGTTTTAAGCCCATCAATGACATGAAGTTAGGCAAAGGTCCATATGGTGTCCCTACAACTAAAAATCTTGTTATTGGGTTCAGGGACAAGGTGGAATCAATTTAGCCTTAGCCCAAAGTGTAATTATTTTTGTTTGATAGAATTTGTGTTGAGACTATTTAAACATACAAAATAGATAGATTTTAAGATAGGTGGGAATGGGTTGGGTTATTATGCATAAACAAAAGCTTATGCACCATGCATAAGCCTGCATTGGCCCAGCTCATTAATAGTAGCCCAACAAAATTGCTGCTTCCTACACCCCCCAAAATAGAAAATTTGTCAAACAAACACAGATTTTCTCCAAACCATCGTATTCATTCCTCCAAGTTCATTTCTCAAACTTGCACCACCGGAATCTTTCATCGCCGTCGTCGTCGTCCTTCATCGCCGTCGTCGTCGTCGTTCTTCATCGCCGTCGTTCTTCACCACCTTTCATCGCCGTCGTCGTCGTTGTTCATCGCCGTCATTTCTCAAACTTCCATCGCCGTCGTTATTCAACACCAGCGGCTTTACCACAGTTGTCTTCATCCTTCAATTTCAATCGCCGTTTACCGTCATTCACCATCTTCATCACCATCCAAACTCAACAAACAGCAAAATGAAGAAATCAAACCAGGTTTGAACTAAATTTTTATCGTTATTGTGCTATGCATGAAATTTATTCTGTTAGTTAGAAATGGTTTTGAACTAAATTTTGATTTCAATCCTCTTGAACCCTAAATTGACAGATTAATGTGCAAATGTGTAACCCTAACTTGACGGTATAATTTCGATTTGGACAAAATGATTTGAACTAAGTAATGGTTTCAGAGTGTTGAATGGTTCCACAATGTAAAAATTATACTAAAACCATTTTTATGTGGAAATGGTTTTAGTAAAAATTGGGGAAAATCAACTCAAACAAATGGTTTAAAATGTTTAAATGTGCTTATTATAGTATGTTTTGTTTAAAAATTATACCAAAACCAATGTGCTGTGTAAATGGTTTTTGCAAGTTTTACTCTGAAACCAATGTGCTGTGTAAATGGTTTTTTCAAGTTTTACTCTGAAACAATTTTGTTGTGGAAATGGTTTCAGAGTGTTGATTTGCTTTGGAACTGTTATTAACAATTTAGGTTTAGAATCTAAGTTGTAAAATGTGTTATTTTACTCTGAATTTAAAATTATACCAAAACCATTTTTCTGTGAAAATGGTTTCTATGTGCTGTACATTAAAACCATTATTTGTACTTAATGGTTTTCTGTGATCATGAAGGTGAAAAAAACCACGGACCTAGGGTCATTGCCATCATTCAGTATTGGAATGACACAAATGGATGATGAGCAAAGGAATGTCAGAAAATTAAGGAGTGGTGGTGATAAAAGTAAGGGAAAAGAAAAGAAGCAGTACTTAAAGAAGAATGAAAAGAAGAAACAACAGAATGAAGCACAAAATTCCGATGCCGATGAAGGAAAATCAGAAGATGAAAATGCAAAGCAACGACTGAGGCACAAGATGAGTATACCTAAGGTATATGATCTTATGCAGTCAGTGCAAGGCAAAAGAAGAAAAAATGAGATAATTTGTGCTCTGAATGAAAGTGGTTTTGGAGGACTGATCCATATATGCAACTGGACAAAAATTCACACTTTTTTTGTGGATTGGGTTGTTCAAAATTTTGAGAAAGAGCATATGTGGATTAGATTAAGCAAGACTGAGGTACTCCCCTTGAAAGAAGATGATGTGCATAGAGTGTATGAGCTTCCAATGGCGGGGAAGCAGATTAATGTCAATCTTTGCTCAGAGGCAGCAATAATGAGCTTAAGGAAAGAATTAGGATTGAATGGTAATTATTCTGCTTCTGTGAGGGTGACAGAGTTGGAGAGAGTATTGAAGACTCTAGAAGAACCAAAAGCGTGGGTGAAGGGGGCAATATGTTTTATTATTCACAAAATATTGTGCCCCACAAATGGTAGCTTTGTATCTCTACAATATGCACACATATTACAAGATACAGCTGGGATATCCTCGTATAACTGGTGCTCACATGTTCTTGATTATATGAAAGAAGGCCTGCAAACTTCGGAGGTTGCAAATCCATTAGCGGACTTCCACTTCGTAATGGTAATCATTCCATATAAATATGTATATTTATTTTTAAAACCAATGTGCTGTGTAAATCGTTTTTGCAAGTTTTACTCTGAAACCAATGTGCTGTGTAAATGGTTTTTTCAAGTTTTATTCTGAAACCATTTTGTTGAGGAAATGGTTTCAGAGTGTTGATTTGCTTTGGAACTGTTTTTAACAATTTCTTTGTTTGGTATAGAATCTAAGTTGGTATCTAGTCAGAGAGAGAGAATTATCTCTTTGCCCAAATCTATTAGCTTCTAACTGAAAAGGATTCTGCATGTCATCCCTTTACCACACCCTCTCCATATATCGACGGTTCTTTCTTTAACAAACTGGCCAGATTAGCAAATGTAACCAATTCCTTACCTAGCACACTTGTTGCGCTTAGGCCCAAACTGGGTTTCTAACGAAAGACATGTAGATTTAAAAAAATTGGGAAGTTTGGTTTTGTCAAATACTCAAATTAATGTTTAGCTTGAAAAAGTTTGTTTGAGATGGAAAACATTACTCTGTTAGAAAAAGTAGGTTTCTATATAATGTAACACCTTGAAGGTTTTAACTAGCTTTTTAAGGTGTCGGAATTTATCATCGACGAATCCAGTTGTTGCAATACTGGTAGATGTTGTCGTCGTTGTAGTATTATGACATTGGTAGACATCTGATTTAGTTATTGAGTGTTTCACTGCCTCAAACTTATTAAGGGACAAAATTATTTGTATACTCTATCTGTGATTGTGATACTCTGCTAGTAGTTTCTTTAATAAAATTATACCAAAACCATTTTTCTGTGCAAATGGTTTCTATGTGTTGTACATTAAAACCATTATATGTACTTAATGGTTTTCTGTGACTGTATTATGTATGTGCATGTATTTATTGTGCAGATTAATTACATGGAGAAAATGGGGAAGAGAAGCCCATTTCTGACTGGAAAATACAAGCGCCCATCACTTCGTGATTGGGATGTCAAGACGGCAACCCAAGATCTTCAGAAGGTCCATGACCTTATGGGACTTGAGCATGGACTGACAGCCGGCGTAAAAAGGCTGCACAACACCGATGAAGGTCCGCTCGTGTTGTGTTTTGATGCAGACACTTGTCCACTATCTAAGGTGAGAGGAAAATAATCATATACTATTATTTCATACTTATGGTACACAATCCGCTGCCCTAAATAATTCCAAAACCATTTTCCTGTTGAAATTGTTTCTATGTGTTGTACTGCAAAACCATTAGATGTACTTAATGGTTTTGGAGTACAAACAAGACTATGAAATATATTGTTTCATACTTATGGTTTATAAATTAAAATGACATATGCTTAACTGTTAATTGTTTGTAATATTATGCAATAATATGCTTAAGGTTAGGGTTATCTTAATAGTACATAATGTATATAAAAATTGCAGGCAGAGATGCATCTCAGTCACTGTAGGTCTTGCATACGGATCTACACTATAGCCGCAGAAACCTTAGAAAGAAGGATAGCTGAGGGAGATGTTGCAAACAAACCCAAGGACAGTCCGATTAAAATGCAACCGACTCAAGTGCAACCTGAAACTGAGGAAGATAGGTACTGCATCTAATGTTAAGTCTTAACAAGGTTTAGTTAGATTCTGTGAAATATAAATATATAGATAATCTGTCCAATTTTAGCAATTTCAACATTTATGGCTTTCCTACTGTGAAATGTTGTTGACTTATTCAGTTCATGTTTTTCTCAATGTTCAAACTAAAATTGAATAAACTGTATGTCACTTACACTGTTGATAAAGAAGCCAAGAAACTAAACTTACAATCCCACTCTCTTAAAAAACAAAATATAACTATAAAAGTGAGATATTCTGCAGAAGAATAATACATAAAAGAATCATTGTGTGCAATAGAAGAATAATACAAAATATAACTATAAATGTTGAAGAATTTGCAGGCACCTTGTGCTTTCAAACAATAATTTTAATGGAACAATCCCTGATCAGATTTTGAGTTACAAATTATTACTGATGGTTTCAGGTTGAATAATGATCACAAAATCATTGATGATGATGAAGAATCTGAAATTGATGCAAAAAACATTGATGATTCAGTGAGAAAAGCATGCCATATAGATCTTTCATTTACACAGGAAACAATCTTGAAGTTTCCACAGTTTTTTGAAAAGGGGCAAGCTTCAAATGCAGGGTAAGAAATAAAGATATATGATGTGTTTTAATGGTTATATGAATATATATATTTGTGAATTTAATATGCTATAAGAACTAACAAATGGTTTACTATGTATAATGCTATATGATGGTTTTCTATATAGTGAAAAAAGCAATGTGAACCAAGCTTCGGTGATGGAGGAGGAGAAATCAAAGGAGAAGAAGACTTTGGAATCTGAGGAAAGAAAGATGGAGGAGGAGAAACCAAAGGAGAAGAAGCCTTTAGAATCTGAGGAAAGAAAGATGGAGGAGGAGAAACCAAAGGAGAAGAAGCATTTGGAATCTGAGGAAAGAAAGATGGAGGAGGAGAAACCAAAGGAGAAGCATTTGGAATCTGAGGAAAGAAACTTGAAGTATCCAGAGGGGGAGAAGCCGGAGGGGCAGAAGAATTTGGATTATGATAGAGTTATAAAGTAAGAATGACTGAATGTGACAACTCTACTTTATTCATTAAATTCTGCAAAATGTTAATTCTGCAAACTAACAATTACGTAATTTATTCAACAGTGCAATTCCGTTAAGGTCGGTGTTACCAGAACAAATAATCAACATGGATAATGTCAAGACTGTGCAGAGAAAGAAAAGGAATCATGATATGCTTTACTCTGGTGGCACGTATCCTGAGCGTAGAAGAACTGTCAAAAAATCAAAATACCTTGCAAGCCCGTACGATGAAGCTGTGTACGAGTCAAATGCAAGTAAGATGCAGAAGGATATATCAACATTTGTATGGAGCATTTCACATGATGAGTAAGTTGATTTATCACTCTCTTTTTTTTAAAATTTTGATTTATCTTGCATGCGGTTAGAGTAAGTAAACATGCAGTGGATGTGAAGATATTTATTGTAGCTTTTTGATTGGACTATGTCATGCTATCTTTTTTTTCTTTACAATAATCTCTGCATTCGACTTCTAGTGATTAATCATACCATTAGATATATGTCATTTTCTGCATACTAAATCCAATGACTTATAACACATGAAGTCTGAATCCAATGACTGGTTGTTAGTCAGGAACCATTTGTTGGGAAAATCAAAATCCGCTGCCCTAAATAATTCCAAAACCATTTGTCTGTGGAAATGGTTTCTGTGTGTTGTACTCCAAAACCATTAGATGTACTTAATGGTTTTGGGGTACAAATAGGAGGATCTATAAAGCTATAGCACTTAAATACTAAATGTTAAATGCTAAATGTTTTATAATAATGTAGGGAGGAGATTTTGTACTGCTCGGATAACAGGGCTCATGCTTTCAGTCTGCAAAGGAGAGACTTGTGGACACTTCAAAAAGATGAATGGGTGTCATGCTTCGTGGTAAATGCCTGGGTCAATTGCTTGAACTGGAATCAACCAAATGATAACAGGACCAGACTGGTTACACCATTCATCAATTATGTATGCATTACATTCCATGAAAGTTAAAAGTTTAAAAACTGTTTATGTATATTTGGAATTGATTTAACTCATTTCATATATACAGGTTGACTTGGAAAGACCTGATGCCCTAAATATAACAAAACAAGTTGCATGCAAAAGGTTCATTGAGAGATTAAAAAAGTTCAAATACATGGATTGCAAGGCTATTGACCCTACATGCCTAGAATATGTAAGACTCCATTCATTATAGTTTTGGAAATTTCTGCAGATTGATTGTTTGAATTATATGATGTTGACTATTTTACTTATGAAACAGATAATGACGCCAGCACTAATTGGAAATCCGGGCTTTCATTATGTATGCTTCGTTGTTAATCTCAAGAGCCAAAAAATTCAATTCCTGAACAGCTTGATGGGAGAGACATTGCACTTGAAGAATGGTGAAGCAACTGTCTACAAGAAGATGTTTGATGTATGGCTGAAGGAGGTGGAAGCATTTGTGCTAGATTTGTATAAGAAAAGAAAAATCGCAATGCCTTTCGAGTTTAGCACATTTAAGTGGGAAACACCAAGGATGCCTACTCAACCTGATAAAGACAGTTGTGGAGTCTTTTGCATGAAGTTTCTTGCTGAATGGGAGGGTGGCAATACACAAATGGAATCATTCAAAGACTGGTCCAAAATGAGAAAGCATGTGAAGAAAGGGAAAATTATGGATTTCAGAATCGGAATATGTTCCACAATAATAACCAACACAAGCAACTGCAAAAGAACTCATGTCGAGAAGGAAGCAACTTCATACTATGAAGAAATGCTTCAAAACCTAGCACATCCAACTTGAATTCGAATTAGTCTTAATGATTTTATATTATTGAGTTTGATTAAAGATGTTGAACATTTTCTGGATATGTATCAAGTTCATACTATGAATTTCTTTTATTATGTTTCTGGATATGTTTATAAATTAAAAAAAAAATGAAAATTATTATTGATAAATGGTTTTAAATAATGACTATTACTGAAACCATAAGTAGTATTTAATGGTTTTGATTGTGTACTACATGAAACCATTTTCCTGTTGAAATGGTTTCTATGTGTTGTACTGCAAAACCATTAGATGTACTTAATGGTTTTGGAGTACAACAAGACTATGAAATATATTGTTTCATACTTATAGTTTATAAATTAAAAAAAAAATGAAAATTATTATTGATAAATGGTTTTAAATAATGACTATTACTGAAACCATAAGTAGTATTTAATGGTTTTGATTGTGTACTACATGAAACCATTTTCCTGTTGAAATGGTTTCAACAAGACTATGAAATATATTGTTTCATACTTATAGTTTATAAATTAAAAAAAAAAAATGAAAATTATTATTGATAAATGGTTTTAAATAATGACTATTACTGAAACCATAAGTAGTATTTAATGGTTTTGATTGTCTAATGGTTTTGTAACAAACTATAATCATCAATACATAGAAAACCAAATAATGTGAAATGTATAATCCATCAGTGACCAAAATCAATCAGTACAAACTTATAACCTAAAAAACCAAACTTATAAAACAATCAATCAGTGGCCACAATCCCCAATAAAGCTTCATCATCTCTCTTTTGTTTCTTCCGATTGATAAGGAATTTCTGCCTTTCTCTAGCTTTTTCATAATCACTTTTAAGTCGCTTCTTTGACTTAATTGGATTTGGTCTTTCTTTGAACTTTGGTGCGGTGGGCTTCACCCCAGCAGATGTTTCACCAACAGCAGCTACTTTTGAAGACTTAGATGGTGTCGGGCATGTACGAATACCTTTAGAAAGAAGCAACTCCTCTGCCTTTTTTCCAGCTTCAAGAACACCATCGAGAAAAATTTTAGATGACTCTGGATCTGCACAAAAACGTGTAGAAAGCTGAACTGTAACAGCACAAATTTGTTGATATCGTTGTGCTTGAGTGGTGTCTTCAGTGCCAACATTGATGGTCGATTTCAGCTTATCGACAGACGGACGCACATCTCTAGTCCAACGCTTTAAAACATATTGTCCAGGTATTGTCTTCAAAAAATGATATTGCACGCAACCACCTAAGAACTCCAAGATCTTGAAAACATGTCGACATAAAAAGCCCCTGTTCTCAAACATACAACATGAACAACTAAAACTTTTGCTTCTAATGTCAACTGTGACAACCCTTTCATCAAGTCGATCATGATCTTCAACACTTGGGTAAAGATTTTCTTGAAGTTCTGCATCCAAAACATCAACATTGGAAAGCCCGTCATTATCATTATCAGCATCATCGTAATTATCAACAACCTTTCCAATTGTGAAAACTTTGAAATACTTGTTCAAGGCAGACCCTTTTGTTGTGTCCTCCTCATAATAGTATTTGAAAGAAAGGTCATACTGATTGTGAATAAATGCAAAGCAAGCTGGTGTGTACTTGTTTACAACGGACCGCATCAGCTGACTGTTCGGATAATTATTTTTTGTTCTAGTGTTTGCAGCCTTGAAGTCCAATTCAGCATGATTATCCCTCATTCTCTGAACCATAATGTTGAAATGACTAAAGAATCGAACAAGTGAATGGTCTGGCTGTAGAAATCCACGAAGAAAAGCATTGAAAGACTCACTTAACTGAGTCGTTTTCAGACCAGCTGTAAAATGTGACTTGACCCAAGCTGAAGACCAATGCATACGATTTCCGTAAGTTTGGACAAGCCACCTAAAGTCTGAAGTAGGCCTTCCATTAAAACAATTTTTCATCATCTGATCCCAATTATAGTCAAAATCTGATTCATCTTCTACATTTGAAACCAAATTAGTTAACTCATCAAAAAATGCACTGTTTGCGCGAGAGCCGAGATTTTTCTTTGCATTCTCCGCCATGTGCCATGAACAAAGCCCATGAAAAACACCTGGAAAAATATTCGGAATTGAACATAATAACGCACTAGCCTGGTCTGTATATATCGTCTGTGGTTTCTTATTGGACATACACTTCAAGAATGTTGTAAACAGCCAATCAAAAGTAGCTGCTGTCTCATCGTACAATAACGCAACACCAAATAAAACACTCTTACGATGATTGTCAAAACCAATAAAGGCAGCTGAAATTTAAATTATCCAAATCAGAACAAAAATACAACATATATATAACACAATCAAGAGATGCAACAATATCCTTTGATTCAAAATATTCTTGTAGATTTGTATTGTATAAAAGTGTACCTAGTCACTTGAAGTGACATACATAATGCATTTGATTTCTTAAATTTTATACACAAATTAAATTAGTTTGAATCAAAACATATTGTTCTACATGAAACCAAACTAATTGTCTAATGGTTTTTGTAACAAAAACCATACGTATGGTTTAATGGTTTTGATAGTTTTCAATGTGAAACCAAAATAATTGTCTAATGGTTTTGTAATAAAATAATTGTGATAACCACTTAATAGTACATACTTATAACCTAATGTGAATTAATCAATAAGTAACCACTTTTTTTGTAACATGAGATGAACATATCTATTAGTCTATATACCCATTGGGGTATATATTATAAGACTTTTATATACTCCATGGGTATAATATATACCCCAATGGGTATATAGACTAATAATATCATAGAGTTTGATTGTAACATCACATTCATAGATACTAACTCATAAAAGAGGGCTTGAATTGAATGTTACCTATACTAACCATGCTAGAACAAAATACAACATAATGAAAGTAAACACTAATTAAAAACCTGAGAGAAGGAAACGATACTAACCTAATGGACGATATTGATTGTTTGTTCGGTAAGTTGTATCAAAACTGATGACATCGCCAAATAGAGAATAATCTAGTTGCATAATTCCATCTGCCCAAAAAATGCTAGCTATGTCTTCTGCAGCATCAACTTGGATATCATAATAAAAAGATGGTTTCGAAAGAGCTTCATTTCTAAAGAAATCTTGAATTACAGTTGCTTCACCAACCACCATCTCTTTTTGACGAATTGTCATTAGATAGTTCTTTAAGTCTGAAAACCGAAAAGGAAGATTCTCCGTGCCTCCAACTCCTTGACCCATAACTTCATAAGACGTTCTCATCGACATTCCAGCTTTAGAATTTATAAGAGCTAGTTGTCCTTGAACTTCATTTACTTCTCGAAATGATCTCAGGTAACACGAATGCTCTGGTTTATGTAATGGATGACAGTGAGCCACATCCCATCTATATATCTTATACACATTCAAAACTTCATCCAGCTTCAAAGATATTCCAGCTTTACAACCAACCCTTTCCTCAGGTTTTTCTTTCACTTTCACACACTCAATAACCAATGGACTGTCTGATGTTGGCCTGTTGTTAGGATTAAGCAAACTTCCCTTCTTGAAACCTTGTTTGTTACAAACATAACGCAAATAATGTACCTTATCAGATTTCTTATTTTGTGAATTATTCTTTGACTTCAACATAGTCCTAATAGAAAATCCAGTGTTATATGCATAATTACCATAAAAATCTTCAATCTCTTTAATAGATTGAAAGACTAAAGACTTCCATGATTCTTTATTGCTAGGGGAGTAACATTGAGAACTAGAACTATCAACATGAATCATTGAAGAACTTTCAACACTCAGTTGTCCACTCTCACCATGAATCAGTGATGAAGTTTCAACACTCAGTTGTCCACTCTCAGATGAAGTTGATATCAAATCCATTGAAAACAGCATCAAACACTGTTAAGAACAAACAACCATTAGATATCATAAATTGAAACTACAACTTCAAGCAAAATTGAAGCTAATTGCTACAACCAAATCACTAAATTTGAATAACTAAATTGATACTAAGAACAAATCTGAAATTTGAATCAATATGCCAAAACCAATATGTTGTGTAAATGGTTTTTTCAAGTTTTACTCTGAAACCATTTTGTTGTGGAAATGGTTTCAGATTGTTGATTTGAAACTACAACTGAAGCAAAATTGATTCTTATACAAATAGAAAAAAGAAGCTAATTGCTACAACTGAAACACTAAATTTGAATCACTAAATTGCTACAGCACTGTATTGCCGGAAAACTACGTCGGATCGGCGAGAAAGGGTGAAATTCGTAAACGGCAAGCAGGACCAAACTGAAAATCGCAAACCTGAACAAAGAGAACCCAGAATCGGAGCAGCGAAGAGGAGTAAGTAAAACGAGGTCGGAGCAGCGAGCAGAAAGGTGAAGGAACGTTCGCCGGTGAAATCGCTGCAATCCCGTCGTGAATCAACCGGAAAACGACATCGGAGTGCGGGGGGTTAGGGTGGCGCACCGGAAAACGACATCGGAGTGAGGAGGGTTAGGGTGGCGCGCGAGCAAGATTGAGTAGTATGAGGTAGGAGAAAGATTGTGGGGACTGATTGTGGGGTCTGAGTTGAGAACCATAAGATCATTACATGTGTCCAATTATCTGATGGTTGTGATTAACTTATGCATGGTGCATAAGTTATGGCTTATGCACCATAACTTTTGCCGGTGGGAATGTATGGAGGGAAATTAAGTGAGGAGATAATTTATGGATTTATAATCCAATATGAATATTTTACTTAACTTTTATATTTACTATCAATCAATGTTACTTACACATGAATAGGAGGTAAGCGGGCAATAAATTGTGTCGTTAAACGTTTTTAGATTACAAAATCAATACTTGTAAACACAACATTCATAGACCTAGGAGACATAATATTGCTATGTATAACTCTTTGGACACTATGTAGAAGGTCAACAGCCTCTGATGCTAGGAAGCCGAAAGTATCAAAAGCAAATGATATAAAAACATGTTGATTGTCAGAACACACTTTCTCATATTTGATTACTTTACTTGACGTAGCTTTTAGGGTTGCATGTCCTTCTATAAATGCCCCGACCCCTAAACCTATAAGTGATGAATGATTCAATTTTGAAGTTATGAATGATTCAATTTTACAAAGTCGACATATAAAACTGACCTGATGGATAGCGGAAGTTTTGGAGTGGGAATCATGTGAACTAAAAATGAGTAACACAGTAGAACTTAGATATGTTGTGATATTATGTAAGAATTTTGGTGAACCTATTTCAAACATACAAAATCAACTTTTATAAATGAGAGATCAACATCTCTGACATGGAACATTTTTTTAGATTATACCTTACTGAATGAAGGACTTTCAACAATAATAACGTAAATAGTTAAATATGTTTTTATTTTCTATAAAGTTATCAATTTTCAATTTTATCTCTGATTTTTCGTCGAATTTTATCCCAAAATATTTTTCATAAACATCTTTGATCCTCAAATTTCCTAAATCTCATCAATGTTTGGTTGCATCACTCCTACCACTATCATATACAATTTTTTATGCCTTCAGTCAGTACATTGTTATTTTTGGTACCACTTTCATGCCTTTGATTTGAAGAATTTTGGGATTTGCAATGTGGACTTCATGTCATTAGTAAAGCTCACGTAGAAATTGCTATGCCGAGTTCTAAAACCATGTTCACGTATTGATAAAAAATATTTTGGGGATTAAAAGTCAATTTTTTTATAGAGACTAAAAACAAAACTTGGTAATTTATTGAGATTAATTTTTCTTTTTATGAAAACAAAGATAGGATAAACCCTCCTCATTCCATTCTGGTTCCTCGAACGTACCGTCCAATTATATACACCCTTTATGAGCAGGCCATTGAATAATAAGAGTATTAAAAAGATAAGGATAAGGTAATTAGAGAGGTTGGGATAAGTGGGTACAAGATATTGTGTAAGGAACCTAAAACATAACAATCTGGAATAAATTATCTAGAGAGATAGGATACTTTTACAAATGGGTCTCACACAGTTGGATTATGCATAAACAATGTTCTTAGACGGTTTTTTTTTTGGTCAACTTTTTCAGAAATTCTATAAACGTGGCTATACTAGCTTCATACATAGTGCTAGCTATTACACACTTGGTATCGCCTTTTTCCAACTATAATATTATGATAAAAAAGTATCCATATGCTATTTAATCTTAATATGCATAAATACGTACATACATGACCTTATTGCTCTGTTTCAAAGTTTAGAGAGGAGGGGGAAGAGTGGGCTTGAAAAATAAATAAATAAATGCAAAGAATAAAGAGCTTTGGAAAGGGAGAAGTTTGTGTGGCTTATATTTCTTCATAATATAAAATCTGTCTAATTTGAGAGAATTAAAAATTTGTATTATTGGATAGTTTCGAGGGTTTTGAGCTATGTTCCAATATATACTGTTATAATCGTATCCGATCAGAAGGTGACTGTCAACGCTCTTTAATGCGGTGGTTGTAGGTGGTGGAAATGCGTTAGTTTGAGTACTGAAACGGCGGGGGGTGTGTACCTGTAGACACTCCGACGTTCGAGTCAGTAGTGGTAAGAAATGTGGGTTTAGAGATGAGAAAGATTCTACCTTGGGGATTGCGAGGAATCCCCTTTATATAGAGATGGGTGTTTGCAGAGCCGTTGTGAGGCACACGTGTGCCCGGCGGTTACGAATTTGTAGGAAGCGTAACCGTCAGGGAGAGAATCGCAGGAATGTTGGAAAGAGACGTTACACAGTTCGTTTGAACTGGTCTCAAATGCTCTGAGCACCCCCCTCGCGGGGACAAGGTGTGTTGTGAGTAATATTGTCAAATGTAGCATTTGGGCTATAATTGTTATTGGGACTAAGTAATTTGGGCCTTAGTGCTTTGATCTGTCTAGAACAGTAGCCCCCCATGTCGTTGCTCTTGGTAAAGAGTGATGACTTTAGATAAGCAAGGGGACTGCTCGTGGAAGCTTTATAATGATATTGTCTCGAACTTTAGTGGGTAGAGTATCGCGAGGGAAATGTTCGCTTTAGTGTCGAAGCTTGCTTGGTACACCCGCAATGGAACAACACTGTCCGCGAAGGGATGCCACATAAGTTCTATCATGAGCGAGCAGAATAGGTGGATAACAAGAAGATACCTCATAACCTATCACATCGGCAATTATGTCAACATGAACGAGCCGGATAAGTAGATAACAAGAAGGTACCTAAGAACCTATCATATCAACGATTATGTTGACATTAGGGTTAACAGTGCTGTTCATTAGGATGTGCACGTTAGAATCCTGGTTACACTTGTTTGGTGATCATGTCTTTTGGTACGCCCGTGATGGGATTGTGTGGCCCACGAGAGGATGTTTCATAAGTCCTAGTGTTATCGCGATTTTCGGGTGTCAAATCATTAATTAGATTTGAACCTTTCAATCATTGATATCTCTATTTTTTTTTGGGGAAGGTAAAATCGAGAGAAAACCTTAGAAATTCTGAGCCCGGGGCTGATTTCACTACGGGAAGGTGTTAGGCACCCGCAATGACTATAGTATCCTATAGGAACCGTTTTACTAGCCTTATGTATACGCTTTGCTTTTATCGCTATTTGTAAAAAAGGGATTGATTTTAAGAATGAGAGAAAGAAGATTTGAGTATTGTTTTTATTGGACTTGGAGAGATTTTGAGTCTCTTGCCTACATACCCTTTTAAGGGATCAAAATTCCATGTAGTTCTCTTCCAAAATGTTTTTTGTGGGTTGGTTCAATTTTAGTTTTGAAATTGAAGGAAAGGATGAGAGGCCGTAAAGGCATGAGATTTGGAAACAAGTGAGGTTAGTCCAATTTATTTACAAAAATGGTTAAGTTGAGAATTAGTGTTCATTTGATTTTGCTTAAGAAAATAAAGGGAAAATGGGTGAAGTTTTGACTTCACTTTATTGCAAAAAATCTTTGAGTGATATGTTAGTTTTTTTTTTGAGAAAGAAAGAATGAGTTTTTTCCTAAGTATCACGCTTCCTAAACATACATCTAGCGGTGAACATACAACGTGTGTGCGTGTCGGTGCTTGTGTCGGTGTACATCATTATAGTCCATAGTCTTTTACATCGGGCCCTATTTTACATTCTATGGTCTTGCAAGAATTTAAAGATAGTAAAACTACCTAAACATTGAGAAATTGAATGGAACCTAAACTTAGAGAATGGGGATGAATTGGAGCTTTCAATAGGCATGAAACACAAAATGGTTAGTGAAGCAATATGCAATGATAATGAAATGTTAGGCAACAAGAACGACATAATATGGAGGGATGTGAAGAAAACATGCATGCTAACTAATCATGACTTATGAAACAAGAAATCAAAAGCTAAACCATGCAAAATTAGGAAACTAGCACCTAAACTTGCAAGATAAAAGCTAACCTATTAACAAGATTTAAAGTATTGCAAAATTGTAAACAAAGATCAAACTTAACAAAAATAGAACATATTGCAAGAATTGTAAACAAAATCAACTAACACAATTGAATATATCGCAAAAAAAATTGTAAGCGAAATCAATTAACTAACACAATTAAACATATTGCAAAAATTATAAGCAAAATCAATTAACTAACACAATTGAATGAATTAGCACAACATCAGGGGTAAACTTATCATAAAATTAAGTGCCAAACATCAACGTCACATGACAAGTTTCGGATCAAATATCGCACGAGAAAATTCACGCGAAAACACACAAAATATACGAATCAAAAAGTGAAATTAACTCGTACTATTTCCATCAATCTTGAACATGTGAAAATATCGCAAAACAGTAAAAAACATACCAAGAACACATAGCAATTTTTTTGGGAATTTCGCAAAAGAGTTTGAATGCACAGGGGGTCCAAATAGCAAGAATAGGGGTGAATATAGCAAGAAAACTTAAGAAACTGAAAAGGAACCAAAGGCCTAAAGTATCTGGCCCAAACCCACGCGAAAGGATGGATCCGGATCTCCAGAACGCATCAGGGGCGTTGGATTGATCCGGATCCAATAGGATCTAGATCCAAAGGCTACGAAAGCGGGGCGCTGGATCGGGTCAAAACCCACCCGGTCCAGCGCCTTATATAAAAGGTCTCCAACCCGTTTTCTCTCATTTTTTGCAATGTTTCTCTTTCTTCTCTTCTCTCTTCTCTCACGCCGGCGAGGTCTATTGAAACCCTAACCCTAAAACGGTTCAAACCAACTCAGGAACATGTGAATCATAGCTTAATCTCTTCGTCCTATCACTCTAAGCATGAATCTGTGACTAGAGAACGCATGCACCCACTGAATCAACGTGAATCTCGCTTTCCTTCTCACGGATTTCGAACGGTTTTTTTGGTCCTATTTCTTGATTTTAAATCTTTTCTGGTGAAATCTTCGTAGGTTCACAGGTTTACAACGGCTTTTCACGCCGTGTAAACCGTTGAATCTTTACGGTTTTGAGAAATCTTGTTAGGGTTTCACAGTTTTGAACCAAACTTGTTCGAAATCTCATGAATTCACATTGATTCAGCTTCGTTGTGATTGACAAGTATGAAGAGGTGAGTTTTTTGTGGGCAAGTGCAGGCGATCGTGCTTAGTGTTCAGGAGGTTCGTGAGTGGCCTTACCTCACAGTGTTGTCTAGGTCGCTCTGATACGTAACGGGATGGGGTCGTCTTATGCACAATTCATTCCTTTACGCGAATAATATGTTATTTCTGATTTTATGCAACTAACTCTTTTGAGATAATTTATGGGGCCTGCGTGCCAAAGATTTTATGAATTATAAGTATTCTTTTCCGCTGCAATATTTTGAAGTATGTTGGTTAAATTGTTATTTAACTGTTTCGGATTAAGTTTTTATGTGATATCCCGTTGTTGTGTTGCATACTCTGTTAAGTGTTTTACGAAATTTTTAAGTTGGGGAAACGGGGTGTTACAATTGGTATCAGAGCCAGTCGGTCTGTCCGGCCAATTAGAGAGTCTTGTTGAGTCTTAGTAATATTTGTATTACTAAATCTTATGTTGCTGTTACTGTTGTTGTAGAATATCAGAATGGCTGGAAGGAACGATACCGCGTTAGCTGCTGCACTTCAAGCTGTTGCCCAAGCTGTGGGACAACCTAATGCAAATGCTGGTGTGAATAGCTGCAGGTATATGAGGAAGATACGAAGGCTCACTACAAGGTAGTGAATGAGAGGAAAGCCAAGGGCCAGCAGAGTCGCCCTAAACCATACAGTGCCCCTGCTGACAAAGGGAAACAGAGGATGGTCGTTGATAGGCAGCCAACAAAGAAGAGTACTCCTGCGGAGATTGTGTGCTACAACTGTGGTGGAAAAGGCCACAAGAGCAATGTTTGTCCTGAGGAGATCAAGAAGTGTGTCCGGTGTGGCAAGAAAGGTCACATTGTAGCTGATTGCAAGCGTAATGATATCGTGTGCTTCAATTGCAACGAAGAGGGTCATATTGGTTCCCAGTGCAAGCAGCCGAAGAGGGCGCCTACTACGGGTCGAGTTTTTGCCCTGACTGGTACTCAGACAGACAGTGATGATCGTTTGATCAGAGGTACTTGCTATATTAATAATACTCCTTTAGTTGCTATTATTGATACTGGTGCTACACATTGCTTTATTGCTTTTGACTGTGTTTCTGCTTTGAGTCTTGCTATGTCGGATATGAATGGAGAGATGGTTGTCGAAACTCCAGCTAAGGGTTCGGTGACTACTTCTCTCGTATGTTTGAGTTGTCCTTTGTCCATGTTTGGTTGCGATTTTGAAATGGATCTAGTTTGTCTACCTTTAAGCGGTATGGACGTGATTCTGGGTATGAATTGGTTTGAGTACAACCACGTTCTTATCAATTGTTTTCGCAAGACGGTGCATTTCTCGTCCGCTGAAGAGGAAAGTGGTGCTGAGTTTTTATCTACTAAGCAGATGAAGCAACTAGAACGTGATGGTATGTTGATGTTTTCGTTGATGGCTTCTTTATCTTTAGAGAATCAAGCAGTGATCGATAAATTACAAGTGGTATGCGACTTTCCTGAAGTTTTCCCAGATGAAATTCCTGATGTGCCTCCAGAGAGGGAAGTCGAGTTTTCTATTGATCTTGTTCCTGGAACTAAGCCGGTGTCGATGGCACCTTATCGTATGTCTGCTTCCGAATTAGCTGAATTGAAGAAACAGTTGGAAGATTTACTCGAGAAGAAATTCGTTAGACCAAGTGTGTCACCTTGGGGAGCGCCAGTGTTACTAGTAAAGAAAAAGGATGGTAGTATGAGGCTATGTATTGATTATCGGCAGTTGAACAAGGTAACTATCAAGAATAGGTATCCACTACCGAGAATTGACGATTTGATGGATCAGTTAGTGGGTGCACGTGTTTTCAGCAAGATTGACTTGAGGTCGGGTTATCACCAGATTAAAGTAAAAGATGAAGATATGCAGAAGACAGCTTTCAGAACGCGTTATGGCCATTATGAGTACAAGGTTATGCCTTTTGGAGTTACTAATGCACCGGGAGTATTTATGGAGTATATGAATCGCATCTTCCATGCATTTCTGGATCGGTTCGTAGTTGTATTTATTGATGATATTCTGATTTACTCCAAGACTGAGGAAGAGCATGCTGAACATCTGAAGATTGTCTTGCAAGTGTTGAAAGAGAAGAAACTTTATGCCAAATTGTCTAAGTGTGAGTTCTGGTTGAAAGAAGTGAGTTTCCTTGGTCATGTTATCTCTGGTGATGGTATTGCAGTAGATCCGTCTAAGATTGAAGCCGTATCGCAATGGGAGACTCCGAAGTCAGTTACTGAGATCAGGAGCTTTTTGGGTTTAGCTGGGTATTATAGAAGGTTTATTGAAGGATTCTCCAAGTTGGCTCTTCCGTTGACCTAGTTGACTTGTAAAGGTAGAGCTTTTGTTTGGGATGTGCATTGTGAGAACAGTTTCAACGAGTTGAAGAAGCGTTTGACGACTACTCCAGTTTTGATTTTGCCGCAGCCAGATGCGCCATTTGTAGTGTATTGTGATGCGTCCAAGTTGGGTTTAGGAGGTGTGCTTATGCAAGAAGGTAAAGTGGTAGCTTATGCTTCAAGACAGTTGAGGATTCATGAGAAGAATTACCCGACGCATGATTTGGAATTAGCAGCTGTGGTTTTTGTATTGAAGATGTGGAGACACTACTTATATGGTGCGAGATTCGAAGTGTTCAGTGATCACAAGAGCTTGAAGTATCTTTTCGATCAGAAGGAATTGAATATGAGGCAGAGAAGATGGCTAGAACTTTTGAAGGACTTCGACTTTGGGTTGAATTATCATCCGGGTAAAGCGAATGTGGTAGCAGATGCCTTGAGTAGGAAGACTTTGCATATGTCTGCTATGATGGTTAAGGAGTTCGAATTACTTGAGCAATTTAGAGATTTGAGTTTGGTTTGTGAAAGGACGCCTCAGAGTGTGAAGCTAGGGATGCTGAAGATTGATAGTGACTTCTTGATGAATATAAAAGAGGCGCAGAAAGAAGATGTCAAGTTTGTGGACTTAATGGTTGCTGGTAATCAGACTGAAGATAGTGATTTTCAAGTCGACGATCAGGGAGTGTTGAGATTCCGAGGTAGGATTTGCATTCCTGACAATGAAGAGATTAAGAAGATGATTCTTGAAGAGAGTCAAAGAAGTAGCTTGAGTATTCACCCGGGAGCTACGAAGATGTATCATGACTTGAAGAAGTTGTTTTGGTGGTCTGGATTGAAACGTGATGTGGCACAGTTTGTGTATGCTTGTTTAGTTTGCCAGAAGTCGAAAATTGAGCATCAGAAACCGGCTGGCATGATGGTGTCTTTAGATGTGCCGGAGTGGAAATGGGATAGTATATCCATGGATTTTGTGACTAGCTTGCCGAATACTCCAAGAGGGAATGACGCCATTTGGGTGATAATTGACAGATTGACGAAATCGGCTCATTTTCTACCGATTAATATTAGTTTTCCTGTTGCCCAGTTGGCAGAGATTTATATCAAGGAGATCGTGAGGTTGCATGGTGTTCCTTCGAGCATAGTATCAGATAGAGATCCAAGATTTACTTCTAGATTTTGGAAAAGTTTGCAAGAGGCTTTGGGTTCTAAGTTGAGATTGAGTTCAGCGTATCATCCGCAGAAAAATGGTCAGTCGGAAAGGACAATTCAGTCGCTAGAGGATTTGTTGAGAGTTTGTGTTCTTGAGCAAGGAGGAACTTGGGATAGTCATATTCCCTTAATCGAGTTCACATACAATAATAGTTATCATTCTAGTATTGGAATGGCACCTTTTGAGGCTTTGTACGGTCGGAGGTGCAGAACTCCGTTGTGTTGGTTTGAGTCAGGTGAAAGAGTGGTTTTAGGGCCAGAGATTGTTCAGCAAACTACTGAGAAGGTTAAGATGATTCAAGAGAAAATGAAAGCGTCGCAGAGTCGACAGAAGAGTTACCATGATAAGCGAAGGAAAGATCTTGAGTTTCAGGAAGGAGACCACGTGTTTTTAAGGGTCACACCTATGACTGGTGTTGGACGTGCGTTGAAGTCAAAGAAGTTGACTCCGAGATTTATTGGCCCGTATCAGATATCAGAGAGGGTTGGAACGGTGGCGTACCGAGTTGGGTTACCACCGCATCTTTCGAATTTACATGATGTTTTCCATGTGTCGCAGCTTCGGAAGTATGTTCCGGATCCATCTCATGTGATCCAGAGCGATGATGTGCAAGTTAGAGACAACCTTACGGTGGAGACCTTACCGGTAAGGATTGATGATCGGAAAGTGAAGACGTTGAGAGGCAAGGATATACCTCTCGTTAGAGTCGTTTGGTCGGGAGCGACTGGTGAAAGCTTGACTTGGGAGCTTGAGAGTAAGATGTTGGAGTCTTATCCAGAGTTATTTGCTTGAGGTAATTTTCGAGGACGAAAATCTTTTAAGTGGGGGAGAGTTGTAACGCCCACGTTCGTTTTAGTATTTATTTAAATCGAGTTTAGGTGATTATATTATATTTATATAATATATAAGTGTTTTGATATGTTTTGATGTGTTTTGGTATGCTTGGGATGATTTTTGTGGTAAGATATAATGCTAAGGATAAGATTAAGAGGCTTATTTTGTTATTGAATAAAATAAGATTTGATAAGAAAATAAAATATTTAGTTGTGGGTTAGTTTTGGATTTTAGAGAGTTATGTGGGAGAAAGAGTAAATAAGATAAGATTTGTTGGCAGTATCAATAAGGCAACTAGGGTTAGGAAGTCAGTAACGCTTTCAGACTTTGGAAACAGAAAGAAACGCACGCACGCACGTGAAGGGAGAAGAGAAAGAGAGACCTGCGATTTCATCAACTCCAGGTAAGGGTGGGACTAATAACTCTGTAATATTGGTTAGCATAGTTCTGATGAACAATTAACAAGAATTAGGATTGAATTGAGAGAATGAGAAAACTAGGTCAAAACCTTAGAAATTGATGATCTAACGGTTAGTTTAGGTTTAATTCGTGTAGAAAGTGTTCCTAGACCTTAGAATATGTTTAGGATGAATTCTGGAATCAGTAGAAGGCTTAGAACCATGAGAATTGTGAGATTTTGAGAAAATAGCAATTCTGGCCGCGGTGAGATTCATCGCTCGCCACGACGAGCAGTGATCCTCGCCTCGCGAGTGATGAGCTTCATCGCTCGCCACGGCGAGTGCTTTTCCCCGCCTCGCGAGTTGCTTCTGGCAGCTCGCCATAGCGAGTGCTTTTCCCCGCCTCGCGAGTTGCTTCTGGCAGCTCGCCATAGCGAGTGCTTTTCCCCGCCTCGTGAACACTACCAGATTGGGAGTTGTGAGGGTTAGTGTGATCTGTTCCGTGTGATTGATTTGGAGATGATCCCTGAGTGTTATTTAGGCCTAGTGGTAATGTTGAGAGTCCTGTGCAGAGCTGTTCTAAGTATGGATTGTTGAGTGAGCAAGAATTTAAGTATTAAACCTTATGCTAAAATGTTAAAGCCTATGTTGCTTGATTAGTAATTGTTGTGATGATATCATTCTGCTTTGATGTCTATATTATACTGCTGATGTTATTAAACTGAACCGTTATGATATGTGTATATATTATATATGCGATGATAAGTTGTTGTTTAGCTCCAATTTCTTGGATGCATGTTGATAAGATGATTAAGGATAAATGTTGTTTCGAATTGAGTCCATGCATAGCATACATTGAGCTTAGTCCTCACCATGATAGGAGCTTTGTCCTCCGCACGTTTATTAGGAGCTTTGTCCTCCGTACGTTTTAAAAGTATATTAATACTTATGATGAAGTTTGGTACCACATGCATATAAGGAGTCTAAGAGCATTGTCGCATGGTCATATTTATGATGTCATGTTGTTGATAAAGATTGAATATATGATTAAGTGAAGTTGATTATGTGTTTACGTGCTAATTGTTATTAAATTATGCAAGAATGCTATTGATGTCTTGATGTTAATTGTTATTCTAAATTATGTTGATTAATATTATTTTGTTATGAAATCTCACCCCTTCTGCTGGAATTGCCGCCTTGTGGGCAAGTGCAGGCGATCGTGCTTAGTGTTCAGGAGGTTCGTGAGTGGCCTTACCTCACAGTGTTGTCTAGGTCGCTCTGATACGTAACGGGATGGGGTCGTCTTATGCACAATTCATTCCTTTACGCGAATAATATGTTATTTCTGATTTTATGCAACTAACTCTTTTGAGATAATTTATGGGGCCTGCGTGCAAAAGATTTTATGAATTATAAGTATTCTTTTCCGCTGCAATATTTTGAAGTATGTTGGTTAAATTGTTATTTAACTGTTTCGGATTAAGTTTTTATGTGATATCCCATTGTTGTGTTGCATACTCTGTTAAGTGTTTTACGAAATTTTTAAGTTGGGGAAACGGGGTGTTACAGAAAACATGTTGCCGAGGCTTTTATTGTTGTTGGAGATTTAATTATCATTGGATAATAATTTATTTAAGTTGTGGCCTTTGTGCCAAGGACGTTGTTGTAGATGTTGATTTTGATTTTAAATAAATATTCTGCTGCAGATTATAAGAATGATGTGTTTTATTAAATAGTTTTATGTTCTATTTAAATAAAATTTTGAAAAGGAGACGTAATACTCCGTTATTGTTGAGAACTCTGATAGTTTATATATTACTATATCATTTTGGGAAACGGGGTGTTACAAAATCAAACACCATTTTATTAGAGATTATGTTCAAAAAGGGATTCTGGATATACAATTCATTGATACTAAACATTAGTGGGCTGATATATTCACTAAACCTTTAACTGTTGAAAGATTTGATTTTATAAAGAAAAATTTGAACATGCACTTTGTGTCTAATTGAAATTGCTTGCTCCTGAACTATAAGTTAGGTTATGAAGTTAGTTCAGAAGCTCTTAACTGAGATTCTGAGGAAAATGTGCTTCTGAAGATGATGTCAGCATCTTAGCTTCAGTAGCTGGACTTTGTGCTTCTGAATAGTAGAAGTTAGTGAAATTACTGGAGTTACTTCTGGTAACACCTGTCCCACTAACTAGACAACGCATCTGAAGTTTGCCAACGTGGCTTATTTGTATTGGTGTGTAACTTAAAGGGCAATGATGATGTTTATGCTTTGAATGTACTGTTCTTGCGCCCCCAACTGTCATTAATGTTGTGTTTGTTTGTCCCCTCTGTTATTGCAATCGTTTTTACTCAATACACTTAGACAATCACACACTTCTCACTTCACTTCCTACACTTTCTATTTGCAAACACTCTCTGCGAAGTAAAACTCTCTTTTCCCCAAATTCGAACTTAAGAACCATAAAGTTTCATCATCATCATCAATGGCATCCTCAAGCTCAGCTATTCAAGAAACAGCTCAAGGAACATCTTCTCAAGAAGAAGCTCCGGCTTATGAGATCAAGGGAAGAACTATGTCTCTTGAAGAATGGGATTTAACAGTTCAAGTAGAAAGACCTGTTGATTTTGCTTCTCTATTTCATCATGGCTGTGACATCATGGAATACTATGAAGCTCAAAACCTCGGTCGTTACTTCAGCATGCTCAATGGTCCAACCTATGAGAGTTTAGTAAAGCACTTATGGGTAAGAGCCTCTGTCTATGACAAACATGCTGCTAAGTTGGAAGAAGATCAGAAAGTCTTGATTAATCCCTCTCTAGAAGGCAAGACAAGAGAAGAGATGGGATTGGAACTGTTTGTTGCCACTGAGATCAGGTCCAGTATAATGGGGGTTCCAGTCTTCATCAATCAAGAAATATTGCTTATCTGATTGGGAGGGCTTCTGAAGGAAACTACAAAGATGGGCTAGACAACAAGAAGAAAATCCCTTGGAATGACGTGGTCAATGAGACTATGTTCAACAGCAAGAAGAAAGGTTCTTACAACGACCTTTCTATGGAGAACAAAATGATGTGGAAGATTCAAAACGAAAACCTGTTGCCAAAAGGAGGAGGTTATGATCAACCCTCATTGGAACACAGGGTGTTTCTGCATTTCTTCCTAAAAAAGGAGAAAGCAAATGTGCCTAAGTACATTTTCAAGCACATGATCAAAACCCTGAAGGAAAGTCAGCTAAACAATAGGGCTTGGATTCCCTATGGAAGGTTAATCTCAGAAATGTTCAACCAAGGAGGTCTGCTAAGACGATTGAGTGAAACAAGAGGTTTCACAGATGATATGCTAGGGAAAGTCACTGGCAAAATCATCAATGGAGGAACATTAGCTATCATGAAGTTGATCAAGCCTGATGCTATCATTAAGCTTGAAACAGATATGAAGGAGTCTAGAATTTCTTCAAACCTGATGGAAGGTTTCCCCCCAATCTGCAAGCAAGATCCTCTGGATGTTCAACTATTCTACATTCATGACCACTTGCAAAGCAGTGGAGAAGAAATTCGGTTGGAAGACATCCCTGAAACAATGTATGGTGGCAATGTTAAAGTGGCCAAGAGAAGAAAGACCAAAAGGAAGCCTGTGTCAGAAGCTGAATACTTGGAAGGTGCTTCTGAACAACCTGCCAAGAAGGAAAAGAAGGCCAAGAAGGGCAAAGCTCCTAATGTAACACCCCGTTTTCGCAGCATAAAAATATATACGTAAAATCAGAGTTTTCATCACAAAACGGAATGTTACACTACTTTTCAAAAATTCATAAATAGAAAATATACTATTTATTCAACAACATAAATTAATCTCGTAATATTTTGCAGCGGAAAAGTCTTTTTTAAAATATAATCAACTTCAACAAAATCTTGGCACAAAGGCCCCAACATAAATAATCATTTCAATAATCCTCTTAATAATAAATAAATGTTCCAACAATATAGTTCCAAAATTGATACATAAAGGAATGAAAATTCAACAATTAACTCCCATCCCGTTACGTATCAGAGCCCTAAGACACTTGAGCCAACATCCTACTAGCCTTAGAAATCTGCACTTGCCCACAAGGCGACAATTCCAACAGAAGGGGTGAGAAACACATTCAATAATAATAATATATAATTCATCAAATCGATGAAACAACAACAAATTATACCACAAGTATCAACAAGTTCATATATGTATGTATACATATATATATATATATATATATATATATATATATATATATATATATATATATATATATATATATATATATATATATATAGCAACAACAACGTTATCAACATCAACGACATTTAGCAAGATACAACAACAATAAACAATCAACAACAACAATATCAACAACATCAACAAATCATCACATATAACGAAAACATCTCAAACATTCACAAGTACATCATAACATCACAAATACTTCAACACGTCATAAATACATCAACAAGTCACAATTACACCATCACGAATACATCATCACTTTGCAAATTACATCATCACTTCACAATTACATCATCACTTCACAAACGACACGACACGACTATGCAACACTTAGACCTCATGCATGTGGTACCATCAGGGCATTAAGCCCCCATCGCTAAGGTCAAATAGGACCTGTCAGGCATTAAGCCCCCATCGCTGACTATGCTATGCAACGACACGACTCAAATGCAACGACACGAGTAAAGACTCAACAATGCACATCTTTAGATGACTCGACAAATACACATCTTTAAATAGCATCATCGTCAAATATCACATATTTAAATATGACATCTTTATATAGCACATATTTAAGTCACACATCTACAAACAACACATCTTGATATAACACATATTTAAATCACACATCTCCGGAAAGCACATATACATTAATCAACTACATCCATATCAAACCAAAACATTCTTCAAAAATAAAGCAAGTTGATCAATAAAACATAAGCCAAATACTCATAAAACACTCCGACTAAATCCCTAATACTTAAGTTTGAAGTTGGGAAACCAACCATAAGTTTTGGACTAACTTGGGATTAGTTAAGCTAAGTTTTCTTAAAATTTTCTGAAGACCTACTTGGACTATTTTTATCATAACTCGATATTTACAAAACATTTTCGAGTCAAACCAGTGCCATTAGAAAGCTAAGGCAATTATCTACAACTTTCATGTTTACACCTAAGACCAATTATGTACCAATCAATACCAGTTTTCATTTCAAATTCGGACAAAGTGGTGCTGAAATTCATAAAAATTCATTGTGACCTACGTTCAGTAATTTGACCATAACTGAAGTTCTATAAATCATTTTGACGTCAGACCAACGGCATTAGAAAGCTAACATTCATACCTACAACTTTCGTGTTTACACCGGAAGCTAGTTCGAAACAGAAACTGATGCAAAAGATGCAACAACATGAAACAAGGTATGCTGTCAAAGGTAGCTCTCGGGAAAACTCTATTTTTCACTCAAAAACCCAAATTTCATCTACCCAAATCCCAAATTTGATAGAGAACAATGTGTACAGGTTCTATATACAACATAACAATCAAAACAACACAGAAACATGCATTAAACAACACAATTCATCACATGATATCAATTATCATAAACTTTCTAAACCCTAAACCTAGAACACAATTTCATCAACAATCAAAATTATATATACATATTATTGAAGGAATCCCACCCTTACCTTAGATTATGACTCCTGAATTAAGTTGCGTTCTTCTCTCTTCTTCTAGCCTCTTCTCTTGGTTCTAGGTTTTCTCCTCTTCTTCTCTCAAAAACTCACTTTCTCTTTTTTTTTTCAATTGTACGTAAAACTCTTTCTGACTCTCCTTTTCTTTTTATTGTAAACTATAACCCCCTCTTATTTCCTTAACTCCCACTTATTCCTCATAATTATACTTAATTCCCTTTAAACCAAATAATACTATTTTCTACCTTTTCATTAAATAAATAAAATAATCAAACAACATTTATTTAAATAAAACACAACACCATAAATCATATAATAAATTATAATCACACCAAATATCACACAATTCATACCAAGTCATATATTTCACATAAAATCATATCTAAATCATATATGTCAAATATAGTCATATAAAATCATATAAAAATACACAAACATCAACTAAAAATAATTAAATAAAAATGAGGCATTACACCTAAAGCTACCGGTTCTAGTGTAGCATCTATTCAAGAAGAGGTAGAAGATCTTGAAGCTGACAAGATCCTACCTGAGAGGACCAGAAGTGGTAAGGCTGCAACCACTTCTATGACTGCTCCTGAACAGCCTTCTATTCCAAAGAGGAAGAGAAAGCATGTTGTTAGGAAATTGAAGGAGTCAAAGTATGTTGAAGAAGAACAAGTTGAAGAAGCTACACAACTTGTAACAAGGGAGGTCAGAAAGTAGAAAGTCAATGATGATGCTGTGCAAAGAGCCTTAGAACTGGCCAAGCAAATTGAAGTTCCTGCTTCCAGCATAGCAAGGGAAGATGTTGCAGAAGCTGCTCATCAAGTGATTAAGGCCTGCTGAAATGGTGCAAGAGCTTGCAGCAACTGAAGCTGAAGTTCTAGCTTTGGTGGGATCTAAAGCTGATGAAGGAAATGCTGGTACATCAGAAGCTCCTGAAGGTATGTCTGATACTTTTCATACTGATGTAGAAATAGTTGAACTAGGATCTAGTTCATCTGACACTAGGTCAAACTCACCCTCATCTTCATCTTCAACCACATCATCAGATGATATGCTACTTAGCAAAGCATATTCTTCTCTCAACAAAACTCTATCCCCATCAACATCAACCAAAACCACTCAAATGCAAGATGATACCTTTGTACCAATGTATCCCTCTGTTGAGGAAAGATTGATTGGTATGCAACAATGATGGATTGATGCATGCAAGCATCTACCTGCAGATCACCCATTGCAACCACCTGTAATTGAACCAATTCAATTTATACCTGCTGCTGCAGAAGGTGGAAGTCATCATGTGGGGACATATCTTGCATCTGAAACAATTGTATCATGTAAACCAAACTCACCAACAACCCAAAACATAGATATTCCTGAATCCTCGATTCTATCAAATCTAGAAAGCCATTATTCATAAGAACTACCTGAATATGTATCTAACTCACAAATAGCCTCTGACATAGCTTCTGATGAAGTTATGACAAAAAGCCCCCCACATCGAACACCAAACTCAGATATGACAACATCAACCTACAATAACTATGTTCCTACCAATGAAATACTTGTTCTTGAACTAACCGTTCCTGAACAAACTGCCTGTGAACAGAGTGCTTCTGAACAAGTTGCTTCTAAACAGATTGCCTCTGAACAGAATGCATCTGAACTCACCACAGAAAGCCAATCAACAACCACAAATTTTCATGAACCTGAGACCCTCACAAATGAGCAACCCTCATCATCCAATCTAGCTATACAACGTATAGCCCCAGCCAAAACAAATGTCCCCTCTCCACCCACCTTATTTCTCAATTCAACTATTCTTGCAAATGTATGTGAAAATATATTTCAGGAGCTCAACTGTCTTATTCAAGCAAGGAATAACCTCATCCATGAGGACAGCTATGAGAAGCTGTGGATTAGACTAAAGGACAGAGTGGACTTCATTCTTTCAGAGCTTCAGAGATCCTGCCTTGATGCACAAGAGCTTGCACAAGCAAAACTTCAAGAATGGCTGAAGGGTGTTGTCTCAAATTTGGATGAAGTAAAGATTCTTAGAACATGGGTGAAGACCCCTTTGTGTTTGGAAACAAGGAGTCTCATTCCATCAAGCATTCATCCCAAAGAGCTCAATCTGGACAGGTTAACCAAGCTGAACTTCAAAGAAGCTTCTTCTGAACTGGCTCTGCTTTAAAGGAATACTCTTCTGAAGAAGGAGAATCACAAGTTGAAGAAAGAGCTTCTGGAGCAGAAGCTGATACTTTTAGAGTACAAGACTCAGACTAAAGCTCAACTGGAAGAAGCAAGAATCAGAGAGGAAAGGCTGATTACGAGCAATGAAGATTTCAAGATGGAAATGAAGCAACAAGCTAAGGAAACTCAGAAGTCGATGAAGCAGTTGATGGAGATGTTGAAACAAAAACAAGCCTAAACCTAGATTGCACACATTAGCTTGTCTTTTATTTCTATTTTCACTTGCTTCTGAACTTTGTTAAATGCTTCTGAACCTCAACCTTGTCATTCATTCTATACATTGCTCTGATAAATGCTTTTGTAGTTGTATTGCTTGATTAATGATTCTGAATATTTTGTGTTTCTGACAACTATTCATTCTTATGTGCTCTGATTGTTTCTTAACTATTGTATAGATTTTAAAGGGGGAGTAGTATTTTGACTATGATCTATTTTATGTTTTATATTTTGACTATGTTTTTCTCAACTCTTCTTTTTGTTAATGACAAAAGGGGGAGTAGTAGATAGTATTTAAAGGCTCTGAGCCCCATTTATTTAATTTCAAGGAATTTAAATTAATAAAACCATTAATTCACCTCATTTTGCTCTGATAACTTTTTAATGAATTTAATTAACAAGAATATAACTCAGGGGGAGCTTACAAACCTCACCTTAAAGTACTATTAGACTTAGGGGGAGCTTAAAAACCTCATATCCTATATAGTCAACTTGTTAATTAGATTAACAACAATTAAACATTTTTTTAAATACTATTGTTTGTCATCATCAAAAAGGGGGAGATTGTTGGAACAAAATGTGTTTAACATTACCCTTAAAAGTTTTGATTTATAACAAGGTATTAAAAAATTGTTAATTGGATAAGCTAATATTTGTTCAAGTGTACAGGACCATAGACAAAATTTTTGAGATCATTTATAGGTTCTGGATGAACAAAAGAGAGCAAAGAAATAAACAAAAAGGAAGCTTAAAAGCATATGAAGAACAACTGCTCCTGAAGTCAAAAGCGCTCCTGAAGTGATGACCTCATTAGAAGCAAGTTCATCAGAAGCGAGTTCATCAGAAGCTGAATATCACCAGAAGCTAAAGTTCATCAGGAGATGCAAACTTAAAGATTCAAAAGCTGTTCAATGGATTCAATGTCGTCTTAATATTGCGAAAGAGTGGAAAAGAAGAACAACGGCTAACTCAAAAGGATTTCAAAGCATTGGATGCTTGTTTCGTTGTTAAGCATTGAGGAAATACAATTGTAAGAAGTGTACAACCACTACCTCCACTACACAGAGTTTGTCTCTGCTACAAGACAAGGATAACAACTCTGCCTGCTATAATGTTCCTTCATACACGGAATACATTTGAAATTGATCCTTCATAGGACAATAACCATATCAGGCAATGAATCATTGGTGATTGATCAAAGCTTCAAACGACTCTTTTTGGATGTGCTGACAGCTCAACGTTCATTTTCACGCCTCTATAAGCATCACCCTTTTTGATTGATCATAAGCATCAACAACAACATCGACAATGCAAAAACAACTACTCAACAAATGCAGCATAATTATACATGTGGTACCAACAGAGCTACAAATCCCTTCGCTAAAGTCACATTCGACTTGACAGGCTACATCCCCCTTCGCTTAAGAAACAACAGAGCTACAGCTCCCTTCGCTAAAGTCATATTTGACTTGACAGGGTACAACCCCCTTCGCTTGACAATGCTTATGCAATGACACAACTTAAATGAAACAACAACAACATCATAAAATCATATTAAATCAACCACAAAAGATTTGCACATCAACTCAAAACCACTTGAAAGATAAATCAGATATCAACAATTTTCATGTTTATGACAAAGTCCAACTCAAAACAGAAACGTGCAAAAAAGACACAAGAACACGAAAACAGGCAATGTGCCAATAAACAGTTCGCTAGGCGAGCTCAATTACTCGCGACGGAGACTACTCGCTAGGCGGGGAAAACATTCGCTGTGGCGAGTTCGGATCTACTCGCCAGGCGACTAAATACACTCGCTGTGGCGAGTTGGGAACTACTCGCCAGGAAACTAAATAAATTCGCTGGGCGAGCGATGACAATTGCTCGCTAGGCGAGATTGAGCACTCGTTGTGGCGAGCGACGACAGACAGGTCTGCGAACAGACCTCTGTTTTCACTCTAAAACCCCAATGTTGACAACCCCAAACCCAAAAATTGATAGGAAATATTACCTATTGTTATTCTACAACCTAGATGTAACACCCCGTTTCCCAAAATGACGTAATAATAGTATTAATAATAATAATAATCAGAGTTATTCAACATCAACGGAGTATTACATCTACTTTTCATCATTTATTTAAATAGAATATAAAACTATTCAAATTCCAACAAAACATCTTTATAAAATTCTGCAGCGGAAATCTTAATTTAAATCATCAACATACAACTACAACAAAATCCTCGGCTCAAAGGCCTCAAATATTTTAAAACATCATCCAACAAACAAATCTTCAACAACATGTTCTTCAAAAAGAAATGATACATAAAGGAATGCAAGAAAAGACAACGATTTCCCCATCCCGTTACGTATCAGAGCCCTAAGACACAAGAGTCAATATCTCACTAGTCTTCAATACCTGCACTTGCCCACAAGGCGGCAATTCCAACAGAAGGGGTGAGTTCACAAATCAAAGATAATACATATATATATAAATCATCAAATTGAATTGAAACATCAACAAGTATTAACATCCATCAGCAACAACATCAACGAAATCATCTCAACAATAACATTTCATTTCATCTTTGAATTACAGCAACTCTTGTGGCGACATCTCACCAACAACAACTCTGACACCGACTATGCAACGACATCAACTATGCAACGACATCAACTACAAATGCAACATGCATGTGGTACCATTTTACGCGCGTTGAATGACAAGCATTCCAGGGCATGAGCCCTCAACAGTTGGATGGTTAAAGCATCCCAGGGCATAAGCCCTCAACAGGTGAACGATAAAGCGTTCCAGGGCAATAAGCCCCCAACGGGTGAATGATAAACATTCCAGGGCAATAAGCCCCCAACAAATGCATATGAGTATGAATGGACTCAGTGGTGTATATCAGCATATAACCCAACAACATCTAATGGTGTATATCAGCATACAACCAGACAACAACAACTTAGGATACCCTCCCCAACTGGACAATACCACTCAGCAACATCAAAGGCAAACTCACACTTAGCATGAATAATTAGTTTCATAGAACTTACATAATTTCATCCTATTCATCTTTATATATAAATTTTACCATCTAAACAATTCTAAATAAATCCAACAAACATGTTAGGAAGCTTAGGTTTGGGTTAGGAGCACTTAGAAAAATTACACAAAATGGTCGCACAGGACCCAGCTCGCTTAAGCGAGCAACTGCTCGCTTGAGCGAACAAATTCACGTAAGTTTGGGTTTTGCTCACTTGCAGCTCGCTTACGGTTCGCTTGAGCGAACAGGCTATTTTCAAAATTCTGGGCAAAGTTTGGCGTCTCTCGCTTAAGCGACGGGGACTTCGCTTAAGCGACGCAAATGACGAAAGTCAGGTTCTAGCTCGCTTGGTGTTCGCTTATGGTTCGCTTGAGCGAACGGGCGAAATTTCAATCCTGGGCAGGGGAAGTGTCGCTCGCTTGAGCGAACGGCTTGCTCGCTTGAGTGAGCGCTCATCTGGGCAGATTTTCAACTACGATTTCTTAAACCCTTTTTCATCCAAAAACCCAATTTTAATCCCCTAATCACCCAAATTGATTTACAGAAACGTTTACAGGTCTTATATACATCATTACATCATAAACAATTCAGAAAAACACAATCAACAGCATAAATCAACAACATTAGGCAATTCATCATATTCTTGAAAAACCTAAAACAGAATAACAATTCTCAATCCAAATTCATGAACCATGCATATATATATTACAATTGAAATGCTAACCCACCCTTACCTGATTAGGTGAACAATTAAGCTACAGAAATTCAATCTCTCACTCCCTTCTAGCAATTCCCCTTGGTTCTTGGTTCTTCTCTCTTTTCTCCCAAAACTTGAGTTTTCTCTGATACGTGAAAAAATGCTACAGACTTTCTATTTTCTTTTTCCACAAAACATAACCTCCCTTTTCTCTTAATTCCCTCCTTAATTTCATTTAACTCCTAATAATTCCCTTAATTCTAATAAATCCCTTTAACTAAATAAATATTTATATTTCTCCTATTTTATTAAATAACACAAAATCATAACTAATTATCATATAATACAATATAAATCAAATAACAACATCACATAAATCACATAATTTATTTTAAAGCATATAAAATACATAAAACATATTAAAATCAACCAAAAATAGTAAAATGACAACTAGGGCGTTACACTAGACGTCACTTTCTTACGTTAATTCATGGAATTACCTACACTTTCAACAAATTTTATTGAATTTAAACCTAATTTCTATAACATCAAATATTCAACAAACAACAGCATGATTAAACCCTTTTCAAAAATTATATGCTTATGATTAAAGAAGGTTAGTCCCACCCTTACCTCTAGGTTTTGCGAAATTGATGATTTCCTACGGTGAAATCTCTCTCTAGGTTCTTCTTGCTATTCCTCCTTGCCTCTCTTCTCCACAACCCTAGTTTTCTTTTGCCTCTTGTTGCTCTCTTTATCGGTAACCCTTCTTCTCTAATTCCTTTCTCTATTTATAAACTTTAATTGAGTTTGTTACTAATCTTTTCATATTACTACCCGCACCTCTTGAATTTGTTAGTATTACTTAAATCATTAAACACTAATCATCTCACTAACTACACCTCTCCTATTCTTCACCTAACAAATTCTCCTTACTCCAAAACTGCCCTTATGCCTCATTAATCTAATTTAATTATATTCATTCACTAATAATGTCATACTAAACTACTAATAAATGCCCACACCTAATATAAATGTTACACATCACAATTATTCAAATAAAATATGACAAAAAGACACTAAACTCGATAAAATAAATAAATAATAAAATAGGGGGTTACAACTCTCCCCCACTTAGAATATTTTCGTCCTCGAAAATGTACACTTCACGACGAACAATAATAAGAAAAACACGACGACAGTATTCAACCGTCACACGACACCAACGTCTCAACTACTTGGTCGGATGGACCGACCTGCTCTGATACCAATTGTAACACCTCGTTTTTCCCAACACATAAATAATATATAATAAATCAGAGTTCATCGCAAACAGGATGACACATTACGTTCTTCAAAATATCATTAAATATAAATAGAGTTAATTTCACTATTTATTTAAACAATTTCCTTCAATAATTTAAAATAATGTCGCAACGGAAAATATTCAACGTTTTAAACAATAATTCGGCACTAAGGCCACAACATCAGCAACATAATAAAGTTTCAAATTCAAAATGTGGTTCAACATCAACTTATAAAGGAATACGTAACAAGGAAAACAAAACATATAAGTATCCCCATCTCGTTACGTATCAGAGCATGACTCCTAAGACGACACGAGGAATCAACTCACATCAGCGGTTACTCCTGGTTATCTGCACGTTACCCACGTAGAGGCAATATTCAAACAGAAAGGGTGAGATTTCACATTCAATAATAATAAGCAACAATTCATGTAAAGAATTAATCAATACAAAACAACAACAATCATCATTTAACTTCATTCAATAATGCATCAACAGCTACATCGACAATGCAACAACAACGACTTAACAATGCAACAACAACTACTCAACAAATGCAGCGGAATTATGCATGTGGTACCAACAGAGCTACAACTCCCTTCGCTAAAGTCATATTCAACTTGACAGGATACATCCCCCTTCGCTTAAGAAACAACAGAGCTACAGCTCCCTTCACTAAAGTCATATTTGACTTGACAGGGTACAACCCCCTTCGCTTGACAATGCTTATGCAATGACACAACTTAAATGAAACAACAACAACATCATAAAATCATATTAAATCAACCACAAAAGATTTGCACATCAACTCAAAACCACTTGAAAGATAAATCAGATATCAACAATTTTAATGTTTATGACAAAGTCCAACTCAAAACAGAAACGTGCAAAAAAGACACAAGAACACGAAAACAGGCAATGTGCCAATAAACAGTTCGCTAGGTGAGCTCAATTACTCGTTGTGGCGAGCGACGGAGACTACTCGCTAGGCAGGGAAAACATTCGCTGTGGCGAGTTCGGATCTACTCGCCAGGCGACTAAATACACTCGCTGTGGCGAGTTGAGAACTACTCGCCAAGAAACTATATAAATTCGCTGGGCGAGCGATGACAATTGCTCGCTAGGCGAGATTGAGCACTCACTGTGGCGAGCAACGACAGATAGGTCTGCAAACAGACCTCTGTTCTCACTCCAAAACCCCAATTTTGACAACCGCAAATCCAAAAATTGATAGGAAACATTACCTACTGTTATTCTACAACCTAGACGTCACTTTCTTACGTTAATTCATGGAATTATCTACACTTTCAACAAATTTTATTGAATTTAAACCTAATTTCTATAACATCCAAAATTCAACAAACAATAACATGATTAAACCCTTTTCAGAAATTATATGCTTATGATTAAAGAAGGTTAGTCCCACCTTTACCTCTAGGTTTTGCGAAATTGATGATTTCCTACGGTGAAATCTCTCTCTAGGTTCTTCTTTCTATTCCTCCTTGCCTCTCTTCTCCACAACCCTAGTTTTCTTTTGCCTCTTGTTTCTCTCTTTATCGGTAACCCTTCTTTTCTACTTCCTTTCTCTATTTATAAACTTTAATTGAGTTTGTTACTACTCTTTTCATATTACTACCCGCACCTCTTGAATTTGTTACTATTACTTAAATCATTAAACACTACTCATCTCACTAACTACACCTTTCCTATTCTTCACCTAACAAATTCTCCTTACTCCAAAACTGCCCTTATGCCTCATTAATCTAATTTAATTATATTCATTCACTAATAATGTCATACGAAACCACTAATAAATACCCACACCTAATATAAAAGTTACATATCGCAATTATTCAAATAAAATATGACAAAAAGACTCTAAACTCGATAAAATAAATAAATAATAAAATAGGGGGTTACAACTCTCCCCCACTTAGAATATTTTCGTCCTCGAAAATGTAAACTTCACGACGAACAATAATAAGAAAAACACGACGAGAGTATTCAACCGTCACACGACACTAACGACTCAACCACTTGGCCGGACGGACCGATCTCCTCTGATACCAATTGTGACACCTCCTTTTTCCCAACACATAAATAATATATAATAAATCAGAGTTCATCGCAAACAGGATGTCACATTTCGTTCTTCAAAATATCATTAAATATAAATAGAGTTAATTTCACTATTTATTTAAACAACTTCCTTCAATAATTTAAAATAATGTCGCAACGGAAAATATTCAACGTTTTAAACAATAATTCGGCACTAAGGCCACAACATCAGCAACATAATAAAGTTTCAAATTCAAAATGTGGTTCAACATCAACTTATAAAGGAATACGTAACAAGGAAAACAAAACATATAAGTATCCCCATCTCGTTACGTATCAGAGCATGACTCCTAAGACGACACGAGGAATCAACTCACATCAGCGGTTACTCCTGGTTATCTGCACGTTACCCACGTAGAGGCAATATTCAAACAGAAAAGGTGAGATTTCACATTCAATAATAATAAGCAACAATTCATGTAAAGAATTAATCAATACAAAACAACAACAATCATCATTTAACTTCATTCAATAATGCATCAACAGCTACATCGACAATGCAACAACAACGACTTAACAATGCAACAACAACTACTCAACAAATGCAGCGTAATTATGCATGTGGTACCAACAGAGCTACAACTCCCTTCGCTAAAGTCATATTCAACTTGACAGGCTACATCCCCCTTCGCTTAAGAAACAACAGAGCTACAGCTCCCTTCGCTAAAGTCATATTTGACTTGACAGGGTACAACCCCCTTCGCTTGACAATGCTTATGCAATGACACAACTTAAATGAAACAACAACAACATCATAAAATCATATTAAATCAACCACAAAAGATTTGCACATCAACTCAAAACCACTTGAAAGATAAATCAGATATCAACAATTTTAATGTTTATGACAAAGTCCAACTCAAAACAGAAACGTGCAAAAAAGACACAAGAACACGAAAACAGGCAATGTGCCAATAAACAGTTCGCTAGGTGAGCTCAATTACTCGTTGTGGCGAGCGACGGAGACTACTCGCTAGGCGGGGAAAACATTCGCTGTGGCGAGTTCGGATCTACTCGCCAGGCGACTAAATACACTCGCTGTGGCGAGTTGAGAACTACTCGCCAGGAAACTAAATAAATTCGCTGGGCGAGCGATGACAATTGCTCGCTAGGCGAGATTGAGCACTCACTGTGGCGAGCAACGACAGATAGGTCTGCAAACAGACCTCTGTTCTCACTCCAAAACCCCAATTTTGACAACCGCAAATCCAAAAATTGATAGGAAACATTACCTACTGTTATTCTACAACCTAGACGTCACTTTCTTATGTTAATTCATGGAATTATCTACACTTTCAACAAATTTTATTGAATTTAAACCTAATTTCTATAACATCCAAAATTCAACAAACAATAACATGATTAAACCCTTTTCAGAAATTATATGCTTATGATTAAAGAAGGTTAGTCCCACCTTTACCTCTAGGTTTTGCGAAATTGATGATTTCCTACGGTGAAATCTCTCTCTAGGTTCTTCTTTCTATTCCTCCTTGCCTCTCTTCTCCACAACCCTAGTTTTCTTTTGCCTCTTGTTTCTCTCTTTATCGGTAACCCTTCTTTTCTACTTCCTTTCTCTATTTATAAACTTTAATTGAGTTTGTTACTACTCTTTTCATATTACTACCCGCACCTCTTGAATTTGTTACTATTACTTAAATCATTAAACACTACTCATCTCACTAACTACACCTTTCCTATTCTTCACCTAACAAATTCTCCTTACTCCAAAACTGCCCTTATGCCTCATTAATCTAATTTAATTATATTCATTCACTAATAATGTCATACGAAACCACTAATAAGTACCCACACCTAATATAAAAGTTACACATCGCAATTATTCAAATAAAATATGACAAAAAGACTCTAAACTCGATAAAATAAATAAATAATAAAATAGGGTGTTACAACTCTCCCCCACTTAGAATATTTTCGTCCTCGAAAATGTAAACTTCACGACGAACAATAATAAGAAAAACACGACGATAGTATTCAACCGTCACACGACACTAACGACTCAACCACTTGGCCGGACGGACCGATCTCCTCTGATACCAATTGTGACACCTCCTTTTTCCCAACACATAAATAATATATAATAAATCAGAGTTCATCGCAAACAGGATGTCACATTTCGTTCTTCAAAATATCATTAAATATAAATAGAGTTAATTTCACTATTTATTTAAACAACCTCCTTCGATAATTTAAAATAATGTCGCAGCGGAAAATATTCAACGTTTTAAACCATAATTCGGTACTAAGGCCTCAACATCAGCAACATAATAAAGTTTCAAATTCAAACTGTGGTTCAACATCAATTTATAAAGGAATACGTAACAAGGAAAACAAAACATATAAATATCCCCATCCCGTTACGTATCAGAGCATGACTCATAAGACGACACGAGGAATCAACTCACATCAGCGGTTACTCCTGGTTATCCGCACGTTATCCACGTAAAGGTAACATTCAAACAGAAGGGGTGAGATTTCACATTCAATAATAATAAGCAACAATTCATGTAAAGAATTAATCAATACAAAACAACAACAATTCAACATTAAGAATACTACACATAATTATACAACAACTACTCAACAAATGCAACAACAACTACTCAACAAATGCAGCATAATTATACATGTGGTACCAACAGAGCTACCACTCCCTTCGCTAAAGTCACATTCGACTTGACAGGCTACAACCCCCTTCGCTTAAGAAACAAAAGAGCTACAACTCCCTTCGCTAAAGTCATATTCGAATTGACAGGCTACAACCCCCTTCGCTTGACAATGCTTATGCAATGACACAACTTAAATGCAACAACAACAACATCATAAAATCATATTAAATCAACCACAAAAGATTTGCACATCAACTCAAAACCACTTGAAAGATAAATCAGATATCAACAATTTTCATGTTTATGACAAAGTCCAACTCAAAACTGAAACGTGCAAAAAAGACACAAGAACACGAAAACAGGCAATTTGCCAATAAACAGTTCGCTAGGCGAGCTCAATTACTCGTTGTGGCGAGCGACGGAGACTACTCGCTAGGCGGGGAAAACATTCGCTGTGGCGAGTTGGGAACTACTCGCCAGGCGACTAAATACACTCGCTGTGGCGAGTTGGGAACTACTCGTCGGGCGACTAAATAATCTCGCTGGGCGAGCGATGACATATGCTTGTAACACCCCGTTTTCCCGACTTAAAAATTTCTTTAAATAAATCAGAGTTAATCACATAACGGAGCATCACATTTCACATCAATCTCATATATGAATAAATAACAATTTATTCTTTATTAAAACATCTTAAACATTGCAGCGGAATCATAAAAAGTCTTGGCACGCAGGCCTCATCAAAACGTCTCAGAAAGTTCATCTAAAAATAGTCTTATGAAATCATAAATGACATGCAAGGAATAGAAAAGCATTTAACAAGTTTCTGTCACGCCCACTTTGAATTATTTTAATTATTTAATTATTTGAATTATTTGAGGAGTCTAGATATATTTATATATATTTTAAGAGATATTGAGATTATGATTTAAGTGATTTTTATGTGATGTGGTGACTTATTTTATTGTTTGATAAAATAAGATTTGAAAATAGAATAAATATAGAGATGTGGGGTAAATTGAGATTTTAGAGAGTTATGTGGGAGAAAGAGTAAATAAGATAAGATTTGTTGGGAATATAAAAAGGGAAATTAGGTCAAGAGTTGTCAGTACGTACGTTTTGGTGAAAAGGGGAGAAAAACCAGAGAAGAGAGAAGAGACCAAGGAGAGCTGCGATTTCTGCAATTTTAAGGTAAGGGTGAGCCTAGCATTTCAATTCTATTAAACTGTAATCCATCTAATTGTAATTAACAAGTGTAGGGTTGATTTTAGAGAATTGGAGAATTCGGTTGTTTGTGATGAATTGATGATTAGATGATGTGAAAATTGTGGAACTGATGTAGGAATTGAATACAGAACCTAGAATAATTATAGTGCCAATGTTCCTGATCGTTTTGAGGTTTAACATGGTGAGATTTGTGATTTTTGGTGAGAATTTCGCAGAACCCGTAGCCTGTCTGTTCTCGCTCGCCTAGGCGAGCTAAGCAACTCGCTGCAGCGAGTAGACCTTCATCGCTCGCAAGGCGAGCAACCCAACTCGCCATAGCGAGTAGCCCTTGATCACTCGCGAGGCGAGCAATCCCACTCGCCATAGCGAGTTGACCTGTGAGAATCATGATTCTTAGAATGTTGTTTTAAGTCATGTTGTAGATGGTTTTGAGTGCCTTGATGTACATAAGAATGATTAGGTAAGTTTTTAGGATCAAATTGGACCTAGGGAACTTATAACTGACGTTTTTGGATGAAAAATGTGAAAAAGGCCGGGAGCACCCAGTATTGCTCGCTTTCAGTTCGCCCCCAACTCGCCACAGCGAGTAGTGCGGTTTCGGACTGCCATAACTTTGTACTTTGGGATCTGTTTCGTGTAGGACTTTAAGAGTTGATCCTTGGGTAGTAATGGAAGATAACTATGATATAATTGATGATATGTAAAGATGTTATGTGAGGTTTTAATGTTGCTATTGTATTGTGATTCAAATGTGCATTACGTGAGACATATGTGAAGTTCATGTGATGTTTGAAATAATGTTTGCAATGATATCGTTATATCCTGTGATTTGCTTGCTGCCATGTTGCTGTTTATATTTATTAAGAGCTGCATGTGTCGGTCCAAGATGTTCATGATGTTGAGACGTTTAAGATGTTTAACTTGTTTAAGTTATAAGATGTTGAGTCCATGCATACTCATTCAGAGATGAGGGCTTATGCCCTGGAGTTTTTACTCACCAGCGACGAGTGCTCATGCCCTAGAGTTTGTACTCACTAGCGACGAGGGCTTATGCCCTGAGAGTATATTTATGCTCAAAGCGACGAGGGCTCATGCCCTGGATTGGTACCACATGCATTTAAGATGTTAGTGTTGCATAGTCAAGTGAAGTTGCATTGTCGAGTCAAGTTGCATAAGATGTTTATGAAGATGAATTATGATGATACTTGTGATGCCAATGTTATTTGTCGTGACGTGTTTATGTGATGATTTGTTGTTAACTATAATTATTGAATTATATGTTTAATATTATTGTTTTGTGAATTTCATCCCTTCTGCTTGAAAATGTTGCTCTTCGTATGGGTAACTTGCAGGTAATCAAGAGTAGGTGCAGGCGTGTGAGGACTTTCCTCGGTTGAGTCTTAGGTGCTCTGATATGTAACGGGATAGGGGACCTTGTTAAATGTTTTTCTATTCCTTGCATGTCATTTATGATTTCATAAGACTATTTTTTAGATGAACTTTCTAAGATGTCAATGAGGCCTGCGTGCCAAGACTTTTCATGATTCCGCTGCTATGTTTAAGACGTTTTAATAAAGAATAAATAGTTATTTATTCATATATGAGATTTATGTGAAATGTGATGCTCCGTTATGTGATTAACTCTGATTTATTTAATGAAATTTTTAAGTCGGGAAAACGGGGTGTTACAATTGGTATTAGAGCAGGTCAGTCCGTTTGGCCAAGTAGAAGAGTCTTGTAGTGTCGAGTATCAGTTGATGTATTGTTATATGCCATACTGATTGTTTTGTGTTGTGTAGAGGACTAAGATGGCTGGAAGAAACGACGCTGCGATTGCTGCTGCACTAGAAGCTGTTACACAAGCTGTAGGACAACAACCAAATGCGAATGCTGGTGCGAATGCTGAGGTCCGTATGTTAGAGACCTTCCTGAGAAATCATACCCCTACCTTCAAAGGGAGATATGATCCTGGTGGAGCTCAGACGTGGCTCAAGGAGATCGAGAGAGTGTTTAGAGTTATGCAGTGCACAGAGGTGCAGAAGGTGCGTTTTGGTACGCACATGCTAGCTGCGAAAGCTGATGACTGGTGGATTGGTCTTCTACCTATTCTAGAGCAAGATGGTGCTGAGGTTACTTGGGCTGTGTTCAAGAGAGAGTTCCTTGATAGATACTTTCCGGAAGATGTTCGCGGGAAGAAGGAGATTGAGTTCCTAGAGTTGAAGCAAGGGAACATGTCAGTGACTGAGTATGCTGCCATGTTTGTGGAGTTGGCTAAGTTCTATCCGCATTATACTGCTGAGACTATTGAGTTCTCCAAATGTATCAAATTCGAGAATGGTTTGCGTGCTGATATCAAGAGGGAAATTGGTTACCAGAAGATCAGAAATTTTTCCGAGCTGGTGAGTAGTTGCAGAATTTACGAAGAGGATACAAAAGCTCATTACAAGGTTGTTAATGACAGGAAAGGTAAAGGTCAGCAGAGTCGTCCTAAGCCTTACAGTGCCCCTGCCGATAAGGGCAAACAAAGAGTTAATGATGAGAGGAGACCTAATAAGAAAGATTCTCCTGCTGAGATTGTCTGCTATACTTGTGGTGTGAAGGGCCATAAGAGTAATGCTTGTCCTGGAGAGGTGAAACGATGTTTCCGTTGTGGTAAGAAAGGGCATACTACTGCAGAGTGCAAACATGATGACATTGTGTGCTTTAATTGCGAGGAAGAAGGTCACATTGGTTCGCAATGCAAGAAGCCTAAGAAGGCTCAGGCTACTGGGAGAGTTTTTGCGTTGACTGGTACTCAGACAGAGAACGAGGATCGTTATATCATAGGTACTTGTTATTTTGATAATATACCTTTAGTTGCTATTATTGATACTGGTGCTACGCATTGTTTTATTGCTCTTGATTGTGCTGCTAAGTTGAATCTTGTTGTATCTGATATGAATGGGGAGATGGTTGTCGAAACTCCAGCTAAGGGTTCGGTGACTACTTCTCTGGTGTGTTTAAGATGTCCTGTGTCTATGTTTGGTCATGACTTTGAGATTGATTTGGTTTGTCTACCGTTGATCGGAATGGATGTAATCCTGGGGATGAATTGGTTGGAATATAATCACGTCCTCATTAATTGTTTTAGGAAGACGGTGCATTTTTGTTCTACTGAAGAAGAGAGTGGAGCAGAATTCTTATTTACTAAGCAGCTGAAACAGTTAGAACGCGATGGAATTATGATGTTTTCTTTGGTGGCGTCGTTATCTATTGAGAATCAGGCTGAGATTGATAAGCTACAAGTGGTATGCGATTTTCCAGAAGTTTTTCCTGATGAAATTCCTAATGTGCCTCCAGAAAGAGAAGTTGAATTTTTGATTGATCTTATTCCTGGAACGAAGCCTGTGTCTATGACACCTTATCGTATGTCAGCTTCTGAGTTGGCGGAGCTGAAGAAACAATTAGAGGATTTGCTTGATAAGAAGTTTGTTAGACCAAGTGTTTCACCTTGGGGAGCGCCGGTGTTTCTAGTAAAGAAGAAGGATGACAGTATGAGATTGTGCATTGACTATCGATAGTTGAACAAAGTGACGATAAAGAATAGATATCCACTTCCGAGAATTGACGACTTGATGGATCAGTTAGTGGGTGCACGTGTGTTTAACAAGATTGATTTGAGATCAGGTTATCACCAGATTAAAGTGAAGGATGAAGATATGCAGAAGACGGCATTTAGGACGCGTTATGGTGAAAAAGGGAGAAAAACCAGAGAAGAGAGAAGAACCAGAGAAGAGAGAAGAGACCAAGGAGAGCTGCGATTTCTGCAATTTTAAGGTAAGGGTGGGCCTAGCATTTCAATTCTATTAAACTGTAATCCATCTAATTGTAATTAACAAGTGTAGGGTTGATTTTAGAGAATTGGAGAATTAGGTTGTTTGTGATGAATTGATGATTAGATGATGTGAAAATTGTGGAACTGATGTAGGAATTGAATACAGAACCTAGAATAATTATAGTGCCAATGTTCCTGATCATTTTGAGGTTTAACATGGTGAGATTTGTGATTTTTGGTGAGAATTTCGCAGAACCCGTAGCCTGTCTGTTCATCGCTCGCCTAGGCGAGCTAAGCAACTCGCTGCAGCGAGTAGACCTTCATCGCTCGCAAGGCGAGCAACCCAACTCGCCATAGCGAGTAGCCCTTAATCACTCGCGAGGTGAGCAATCCCACTCGCCATAGCGAGTTGACCTGTGAGAATCATGATTCTTAGAATGTGGTTTTAAGACGTGTTGTAGATGGTTTTGAGTGCCTTGATGTACATAAGAATGATTAGGTAAGTTTTTAGGATAAAATTGGACCTAGGGAACTTATAACTAACGTTTTTGGATGAAAAATGTGAAAAAGGCCGAGAGCACCCAGTATTGCTCGCTTTCAGTTTGCCCCCAACTCGCCACGGCGAGTAGTGCGGTTTCAGACTGCCATAACTTTGTACTTTGGGATCTGTTTCGTGTAGGACTTTAAGAGTTGATCCTTGGGTAGTAATGGAAGATAACTATGATATAATTGATGATCTGTAAAGATGTTATGTGAGGTTTTAATGTTGCTATTGTATTGTGATTCATATGTGCATTACGTGAGATATATGTGAAGTTCATGTGATGTTTGAAATAACGTTTTCAATGATATCGTTATATCATGCAACTATAACATCTTAAATGCATGTGGTACTAATCCAGGGCATAAGCCCTCGTCGCTTTTAGCATAAATATACTCCCAGGGCATAAGCCCTCGTCGCTAGTGAGCAAAAGCTCCAGGGCATGAGCCCTCGTCGCTAGTGAGTAAAAACTCCAAGGCATAAGCCCTCATCTCTAAATAAGTATGCATGAGACTCAATCTCTTATAACTTAAACAAGTTAAACATCTTAAACATCTTAAAACGTCTCAAACATATTGGACCGACACATGCAGCTTGAACTTCTTAAATGTACAACAACATGTCAGCATATCATCAATCATGACATATAGCAACACCAAGGGAATCTTCATTCAAAACAATACAAATATTCTTCGCATATGATTCACATAAATCACAATTCATCCTCACAACATTAAATCATCTCAAAGCATCAGTACAAATCATCATTTATAATATAGTTATCTTCCACTACTACCCAAGGGTCAACTCTCAAGGTCCTACGCGAAACAGATCCCAAAATACAAAGTTATGGTAGTCTAAAACCGCACTGCTCGCCATGGCGAGTTGATCTACTCGCCTCGCGAGCTCAACTAGAGGTTACTCGCCTTTGGCGAGTTGGGGGCGAACTGAAGGCGAGCAATATTGGGTGCTCTCGGCCTTTTTCACATTTTTCAGCCAAAAACGTCAATTATAAGTTCCCTAGGTCCAATTTGATCCTAAAAACTTACCTAATCACTCTTATATACATCAAGGCACTCAAAACCATCTAAAACACGTCTTAAAACAACATTCTAAAATTCACAATTCTCACAGGTCAACTCGCTATGGTGAGTGGGATTGCTCGCCTTGCGAGGGGTCAAGTGCTACTCGCTATGGTGAGTTGGGTTGCTCGCCTCGCGAGCGATGAACGTCTACTCGCTGTGGCGAGTTGCTTGGCTCGCCTAGGCGAGCGATGAACAGACAGGCTACGGGTTCTGCGAAATTCTCACCAAAAGTCACAAATCTCACCATGTTTAACCTCAAAACTAACAGGAACATTAGCCCTATGATTATTCTAGGTTCTGTATTCAATTCCTACATCAGTTTCACAACTTCACATCATCTAATCATCAATTCATCACAATAACCTAATTGTCCAATTCCCTAAAATCAACCCTACACTTGTTAATTATAATTAGATGGATTACAGTTTAATAGAATTGAAATGCTAGGCTCACCCTTACCTTAGTTTTGCAGAAATCGCAGCTCTCCTTGGTCTCTTCTCTCTTCTCTGGTTTTTCTCCCTTTTCTCCAAAAACGTACGTACTGACAACTCTTGACCTAATTTCCCTTTTTATATTCCCAACAAATCTTATCTTATTTACTCTTTCCCCCACATAACTCTCTAAAATCTCAAAACTACCCCACATCTCTATATTTATTTTATTTTCAAATCTTATTTTACTAAACAATAAAATAAGTCACCACATCACATAACAAATCACTTAAATCTTAATCTCCACATCTCTTAAAATATATATAAATATATCTAGACTCCTCAAATGATTCAAATAATTAATTAATTAAAATAATCTAAAGTGGGCGTTACAACTCTCCCCAACTTAAAGATTTTCGTCCTCGAAAATTTACCTCAACCAAACAACTCTGGATAAGATTCCAGCATCTTTCTCTCTAGCTCCCACGTCAAGCTTTCACCAGTCGCTCCGTCCCAAACGACTTTCACAAGAGGTATCTCCTTGCCTCTCAACCGCTTCACTTCACGACCCTCAATCCTCACTGGTAAGGTCTCAACCGTAAGGTTATCCCTAACTTGCACATCATCCCTTTGGATCACATGAGATGGATCTGGAACATACTTCCGAAGTTGCAACACATGAAACACATCATGCAAATTCGAAAGATGCGGTGGTAAACCCACTCGGTACGCCACCGTTCCAACTCTTTCCGATATCTGATACGGACCAATAAACTTCGGAGTCAACTTCTTTGACTTCAATGCACGACCAACACCGGTCATGGGAGTAACTCTTAAGAACACATGATCTCCCTCTTGAAATTCAAGGTCTTTCCTTCGCTTATCATGGTAACTCTTCTGTCGACTCTGCGACGCTTTCATCTTTTCTTGAATCATCTTTACCTTCTCAGTAGTCTGTTGAACAATCTCTGGTCCTAAAACCACATTCTCTCCTGACTCAAACCAACACAACAGAGTTTTGCATCTCCGGCCATACAAAGCCTCAAAAGGTGCCATTCCAATACTCGAATGGTAACTGTTATTGTACGTGAACTCTATCAACGGAAGATGACTATCCCAAGTTCCTCCTTGCTCAAGTACACAAACCATCAACAAATCCTCCAACGATTGAATCGTTCTCTCCGACTGACCATCTGTTTGCGGATGATAAGCCGAACTCAACCTCAACTGAGAACCTAAAGCCTCTTGCAAACTCTTCCAAAATCTAGAAGTAAACCTTGGATCTCTATCTGATACAATGCTCGAAGGAACACCATGTAGCTTCACTATATCTCAAACATAAATCTCTGCCAACTGTGATACGGGAAAAGTGATATTAATCGGAATAAAATGAGCCGACTTCGTCAATTTATCAACAACCACCCGAATAGCGTCATTCCCTTTAGGAGTATTAGGCAAACTCGTCACAAAATCCATGGATATACTATCCCATTTCCACTCTGGAACATCTACCGGTGTCATCAATCCAGCAGGTTTCTGATGCTCGACTTTCGACTTCTGACAAATCAAACAAGAATATACAAACTGGGCCACGTCGCGTTTCAATCCAGACCACCAAAACAACTTCTTCAAATCATGATACATCTTGGTAGCTCTCGGATGAATACTCAAGCTACTTCTGTGACTCTCTTCAAGAATCATCTTCTTCATATCATCATTATCAAGAATGCAAATCCTACCTCGGAATCTCAACACTCCTTGATCATCGACCTTAAAGTCACTGTCCTCAGTCTGATTACTAGCAATCAATACGTCCACAAATTTTACATCCCCTTTTTGTGCTTTTTTAATACTTTTCAGGAATTCATTATCAATCTTCAGCATTCCCAGCTTTACACTCTGAGGTGTCCTTTCACAAACTAAACTCAAATCTCTAAACTGTTCTAGTAACTCAAAATCTTTCACCATCATAGCAGACATATGCAAAGTCTTCCTACTTAAGGCATCTGCAACAACATTAGCCTTACCCGGATGATAATTCAAACCAAAGTCGTAATCTTTCAACAATTTAAGCCACCTTCGTTGTCTCATATTCAATTCCTTCTGATCAAACAAATACTTCAAGCTCTTGTGATCACTGAACACTTCAAATCTCGAACCATACAAGTAGTGTCTCCAAATCTTAAGCACAAACACAACTGCAGCCAATTCAAGATTATGAGTAGGATAATTTCGTTCATGAATTCTCAACTGTCTTGATGCATAAGCAACCACTTTACCATCTTGCATAAGCACACCACCTAAACCCAACTTGGACGCATCACAATAAACAACAAAAGGTTCTTCGGACTTCGGCAAAATCAAGAGTGGAGCCGTCGTCAACCGCTTCTTCAACTCATTAAAACTGTTCCCACAATGAACATCCCACACAAAAGATTTACCCTTACACGTCAACTGCGTTAACGGAAGAGCCAACTTAGAAAATCCTTCTATGAATCTTCGGTAATAACCAGCTAAACCCAAAAAGCTTCTAATCTCTGTAACCGACTTAGGAGTCTCCCATTGTGATACCGCTTCAACTTTAGACGGATCCACTGCAACACCATTACCAGAAATAACATGGCCAAGAAAACTCACCTCTCCGGGACAAGCATTACTCTTATGGCCCTTCACACCACAAGTATAGCAGACAATCTCCGCAGGAGCATCTTTCTTATTAGGTCTCCTCTCATCATTAACTCTTTGTTTGCCCTTATCAGCAGGGGCACTGTAAGGCTTCGGACGACTCTGCTGACCTTTACCTTTCCTGTCATTAACAACCTTGTAATGAGCTTTTGTATCCTCTTCGTAAATTCTGCAACTACTCACCAGCTCGGAAAAATTTCTGATCTTCTGGTAACCAATTGCCCTCTTGATATCAGCACGCAAACCATTCTTAAACTTGATACATTTGGAGAACTCAGCAGTCTCAGCAGTATAATGTGGATAGAACTTAGCCAACTCCACAAACTTGGCAGCATACTAAGTCACCGACATGTTCCCTTGCTTCAGCTCTAGGAACTCAATCTCCTTCTTCCCGCGAACATCTTCCGGAAAGTATCTATCAAGGAACTCTCTCTTGAACACAGCCCAAGTAACCTCAACACCATCTTGCTCTAGAATAGGTAGAAGACCAATCCACCAGTCATCAGCTTCCTCAGCTAGCATGTGCGTACCAAAACGCACCTTCTGCACCTCTGTGCACTGCATAACTCTGAACACTCTCTCGATCTCCTTGAGCCACGTTCGAGCTCCGTCAGGATCATATCTCCCTTTGAAGGTAGGAGAATGATTCCTCAGGAAGGTCTCTAACATACGGACCTCAGCATTCGCACCAGCATTCGCATTTGGCTGTTGTCCTACAGCTTGAGCAATAACTTCCAGTGCAGCAGCAATCGCAGCGTCGTTTCTCCCAGCCATCTTAGTTCTCTACACAACACAAAACAATCAGCATGACATATAACAATACATCAACTGATTCTCGACACAACAAGACTCTTCTACTTGGCCAGACAGACCTACCTACTCTGATACCAATTGTAACACCCCATTTTCCCGACATAAAAATTTCTTTAAATAAATCAGAGTTAATCATATAACGGAGCATCATATTTCACATAAATCTCATATATGAATAAATAACAATTTATTCTTTATTAAAACATCTTAAACATTGTAGCGGAATCATAAATAGTCTTGGCACGCAGGCCTCATCAAAACGTCTCAGAAAAGCATTTAACAAGTTTCCCCATCCCGTTACATATCATAGCACCTAAGACTCAACCGAGGAAAGTCCTCACACGCCTGCACCTAATCTTGATTACCTGCAAGTTACCCATACGAAGAGAAACATTTTCAAGCAAAAGGGGTGAGATTCACAAAACAATAATATTAAACATATAATTCAACAATTATAGTCAACAACAAATCATCACATAAACACGTCTCGACAAATAACATTAGCATCACAAGTATCATCATAATTCATCTTCATAAACTTCTTATACAACTTGACTCGACAATGCAACTTCACTTGACTATGCAACTCTAACATCTTAAATGCATGTGGTACTAATCCAGGGCATAAGCCCTCGTCGCTTTGAGCATAAATATACTGCCAGGGCATAAGCCCTCGTCGCTAGTGAGCAAAAGCTCCAGGGCATGAGCCCTCGTCGTTGGTGAGTGAAACCTCCAGGGCATAAGCCCTCATCTCTGAATGAGTATGCATGAGACTCAATCTCTTATAACTTAAACAAGATAAACATCTTAAACATCTTAAAACGTCTCAAACATCTTGGACCGATACATGCAGCTTGAACTGCTTAAATGTACAACTACATGTCAGCAAATCATCAATCACGGCATATAGCAACACCAAGGGAATCATCATTCAAGAAAATACAAATATTCTTCGCATATGATTCACATAAATCACAATTCATCCTCACAACATTAAATAATCTCAAAGCATCAGTACAGATCGTCATTTATAATATAGTTATCTTCCACTACTACCCAAGGGTCAACTCTCAATGTCCTACGCGAAACAGATCCCAAAATACATAGTTATGGCAGTCTGAAACCGCACTGCTCGCCATGGCGAGTTGATATACTCGCCTCGCGAGCTCAACTAGAGGTTACTCGCCTTTCGCGAGTTGGGGGTGAACTGAACGCGAGCAATACTGGGTGCTCTCGGCCTTTTTCACATTTTTCATCCAAAAACGTCAATTATAAGTTCCCTAGTTCCAATTTGATCCTAAAACTTACCTAATCACTCTTATATACATCAACGCACTCAAAACCATCTAAAACACGTCTTAAAACAACATTCTAAAATTCACAATTCTCACAGGTCAACTCGCTATGGCGAGTGGGATTGCTCGCCTCGCGAGGGGTCAAGTGCTACTCGCTATGGCGAGTTGGGTTGCTCGCCTCACGAGCGATGAACGTCTACTCGCTGTGGCGAGTTGCTTAGCTCGACTAGGTGAGCGATGAACAGACAGGCTATGGGTTCTGCGAATTTCTCACCAAAAGTCACAAATCTCACCATGTTTAACCTCAAAACTAACAGGAACATTAGCCCTATGATTATTCTAGGTTCTGTATTCAATTCCTACATCAGTTTCACAACTTCACATCATCTAATCATCAATTCATCACAATAACCTAATTGTCCAATTCCCTAAAATCAACCCTGCACTTGTTAATTATAATTAGATGGATTACAGTTTAATAGAATTGAAATGCTAGTCTCACCCTTACCTTAGTTTTGCAGAAATCGCAGCTCTCCTTGGTCTCTTCTCTCTTCTCTGGTTTTTCTCCCTTTTCTCCAAAAACGTACGTACTGACAACTCTTGACCTAATTTCCCTTTTTATATTCCCAACAAATCTTATCTTATTTACTCTTTCTCCCACATAACTCTCTAAAATCTCAAAACTACCCCACATCTCTATATTTATTTTATTTTCAAATCTTATTTTATTAAACAATAAAATAAGTCACCACATCACATAACAAATCACTTAAATCTTAATCTCCACATCTCTTAAAATATATATAAATATATCTAGACTCCTCAAATGATTCAAATAATTAATTAATTAAAATAATCTAAAGTGGGCGTTACACTGCTCGCTAGGCGAGATTGAGCACTCGTTGTGGCGAGTGACGACAGACAGGTCTGTGAACAGACCTTTGTTCTCATTCCAAAACCCCAATGTTGACAACCCCAAACCCAAAAATTGATAGGAAACAATACCTACTGTTATTCTACAACCTAGACGTCACTTTCTTACGTTAATTCATGGAATTACCTACACTTTCAACAAATTTTATTGAATTTAAACCTAATTTCTACAACATCAAAAATTCAACAAACAACAACATGATTAAACCCTTTTAAGAAATTATATGCTTATGATTAAAGAAGGTTAGTCCCACCCTTACCTCTAGGTTTTGCGAAATTGATGATTTCCTACTGTGAAATCTCTCTCTAGGTTCTTCTTGCTGTTACTCCTTGCCTCTCTTCTACACAACCCTAGTTTTCTTTTGCCTCTTGTTGCACTCTTTATCGGCAACCCTTCTTCTGTAATTCCTTTCTCTATTTATAAACTTTAATTGAGTTTGTTACTAATCTTTTCATATTACTACCAGCACCTCTTGAATTTGTTACTATTACTTAAATCATTAAACATAACTCATCTCATTAACTACACCTCTCCTATTCTTCACCTAACAAATTCTCCTTACTCCAAAACTGCCCTTATGCCTCATTAATCTAATTTAATTATATTCATTCACTAATAATGTCATACTAAACCACTAATAAATACCCACACCTAATATAAAAGTTACACATCGCAATTATTCAAATAAAATATGACAAAAAGACACTAAACCCGATAAAATAAATAATAAAATAGGGCGTTACAACTCTCCCCCACTTAGAATATTTTCGTCCTCGAAAATGTACACTTCACGACGAACAATAATAAGAAAAACACGACGACAGAATTCAACCGTCACACGGCACTAACGACTCAACTACTTGGCCGGACGGACCGACCTGCTCTGATACCAAATGTAACACCCCGTTTTTCCCAACACATAAATAATATATAATAAATCCGAGTTCATCGCAAACAGGATGTCACATTTCGTTCTTCAAAATATCATTAAATATAAATAGAGTTAATTTCACTATTTATTTAAACAACTTCCTTCGATAATTTAAAATAATGTCGCAGCGGAAAATATTCAACGTTTTAAACAATAATTCGGCACTAAGGCCTCAACATCAGCAACATAATAAAGTTTCAAATTCAAAATGTGGTTCAACATCAACTTAAAAAGGAATACGTAATAAGGAAAACAAAACATATACTTATCCCCATCCCGTTACGTATTAGAGCATGACTCCTAAGACGACACGAGGAATCAACTCACATCAGCGGTTACTCCTGGTTATCTTCACGTTACCCACGTAGAGGCAACATTCAAAAAGAAGGGGTGAGATTTCATATTCAATAATAATAAGCAAGAATTCATGTAAAGAATTAATCAATACAAAACAACAACAATTCAACATTAAGAATACTTCACATAATTCCAACAACAATCATCATTTAACTTCATTCAATAATGCATCAACAGAAACAACAACAATGCAACAACAACGACTCAACAATGCAGCAACAACTACTCAACAAATGCAACGTAATTACGGATGTGGTACCAACAGAGCTACAACTCCTTCGCTAAAGTCATATTCGACTTAACAGGCTACAGCCCCCTTCGCTTAAGAAACAACAGAGCTACAGCTCCCTTCGCTAAAGTCAAATTCGACTTGACAGGCTACAGCCCCATTCGCTTGACAATGCTTATGCAATGACACAACTTAAATGCAACAACAACAACATCATAAAATCATATTAAATCAACCACAAAAGATTTGCACATCAACTCAAAACCACTGGAAAGATAAATCAGATATCAACAATTTTCATGTTTATGACAAAGTCCAACTCAAAACAGAAACGTGCGAAAAAAAGACAAGAACACGAAAACAGGCAATCTACCAATAAACAGTTCGCTAGGCGAGCTCAATTACTCGCTGTGGCGAGCGACGGCGTCTGTAATGCCCTAGTTATTATTTAATTATTTTTGGTTGATTTTAAGTCTTTTATATGATTTTAAATGATTTATGTGATTATGTGGTGTGTTGTTATTTTATTATATAGTTATTTTTATTATTTAATAGAAATAAGTGAGAATTAATATTTATTTGAAATTTCGGGGGTTTATGAGAATTAATAGAATTTAGTAGGAGTTAAGTGAAATGAAAGGAGGAATTAAGGAAATAATAGTGAGAATTAGAAAAGGGAAGTCAAAAACATTTTCACGTAAAAGAAAAACAAAAGTTTTGGGAGAAAGGGAGAGAAACCAAAAACAAGGGAGAAGAGCCAAGAGGAGAATCTGATTTCTGTAGAGCTTTTGAATCATCTAAATTCAGGTAAGGGTGAGACTATCTCTCAATCATAATAGTTGTATAATTCTGTCTTTTGATTTAACATGATGTTAGTGGAAATTGAGGGATTGGAGGTTAGGTTTTGGAGAATTTGAAAATTGATGAGAATGAGTTGAATTGCTGTTTGATGTTGTTGTTTTGTGTTCTTTGTTGTGCATTGTTGTATGTTAAACCTGTAAACATCTGTTAGAACACGTTTTGGGTAATCAGGGGTTAAAAATTGGGTTTTGAATGAGATAGGGTTAGAAAATCCGAGAGCATTTTTCACTACCCAGATGAATGGTCGCTTAAGCGAACGACCCGTCGCTTAAGCGAGCATTCAAGCTAGTTGCCCAGATTTTGTTAGCGTTAGGTCGCTTGAGCGAGCCACAAGCGAGCTCGTAAGCAAACATTTCCTGACCTTCGTCATTTAGGTCGCTTGAAGCGAGCCACAAGCGAACCACGAGCGAGCTTAAAACAACCATTCTGTGAGGCGCTCGCTTAAGCGAGCAGGTCTTTGCTTAAGCGAGCAAGGCTTTTGTCAGCCACATTTTGATCTTTGTTTCGTGCATTTGGGGACCCGTCTGAGCATTCTAAAAGGTTTATTTTAATTTGTATAACCTCTGTATATGCACTAAATACTATAAAAACTCCTTGAAAGATGAATTGAATTGATTTATGTGAATATGTGTCATGTTGATGAATTTTTGCCGTGTGAATTGTTGTCTCATATTTGACTAAGTTGGGAAGCATGTCATAGTTGATTAATGCATGTTAGTAGTTGTCTTTGCTGTTGTTGAGTTGTATGTAGATATACACAGTTTTGAGTCCATAGCATACTCATATATTGTTGAGGGCTCATGCCCTGGAATGTTTATCATTCAACTGTTGAGGGCTTATGCCCTGGAACGCCTTGTCGTTCAATTGTTGAGGGCTCATGCCCTGTGAATGCTTTAACCATTCAAAATGTTGAGGGCTCATGCCCTGGAATGCCTTGTCATTCAAACGCGTTAAATGGTACCACATGCATGTGCATTGTTGCATTGTCGGTATTCGTCGTTGTGTCATTGCATAGTCGTTGTCGTCGGTTGAGCTGCTGTTGTGTTGTTGTTGTTGGTTGAATTTGAATATGTTGAAAATGTTGTTATCCATGAAGTATATAAATATATTGAAGTATTTATTGATATTTAGGGTGTTAGATTCAATTGATGAATTATAATTCTATTATTATTGTTTGTGAATCTCACCCCTTCTGCTTGAAAATGTTGCCCTTCGTATGGGTAACTTGCAGGTAGCGAAGACTAGTAGAGGTATTGGCTCAAGTGTCTTAGGGCTCTGATACGTAACGGGATGGGGAATCGTCGCGATGTTTTCTTTCATTCCTTTATGTATCAAATTTTGAAACACGTTGTCGGAGTTTTATTATTGTTGAAGTTTTTAATGGTGTTGAAATAATGCTTTATGACTGTTGGTGGCCTTTGTGCCAATTTACTGAAGTTGTTAATGTTGAAAACAATTTTCCGCTGCAAATTATTAGTTGTTATATTTTAAATAAATAGTATATTTTCTATTTACGAATTTTTGAAAAGCAGTGTAATGGTCCGTTTGTTGATTTACTCTGATTTTATATTAATATTACGTTGTTGGGAAAACGAGGTGTTACAATTGGTATCAGAGCAGGTTGGTCCGTCCGGCCAAGTAGTAGCGTCATGTTGAGCCTAGTAGTGTAATGTGACAGCTTTACACTGTCTTTTGTTGCCCTGATTTGTTGTTGTTGTGTAGAACTTTGAAATGGCTGGAAGAAATGATGCTGCTATTGCTGCTGCACTCGAAGCTGTTACTCAAGCTGTAGGACAACAGCCGAATGTTGGTGCTGGTAACGAAGGAGTCAGAATGCTGGAAACTTTTCTGAGGAACCATTCCCCAACATTCAAAGGAAGGTATGATCCAGATGGAGCTCAGAAATGGCTCAAAGAGGTTGAGAGGATCTTCAGGGTCATGCAGTGTAGTGAGGTGCAGAAGGTGCGTTTTGGTACGCACATGTTAACTGAAGAGGCAGATGACTGGTGGGTGAGTCTTCTACCTATCTTAGAATAGGATGGTACTGTTGTGACCTGGGCTGGGTTCAGGAGAGAGTTTCTGGACAGATATTTTCCGGAGGACGTCCGAGGCAAGAAAAAGATTGAATTTCTGGAGTTGAAGCAAGGAGACATGTCTGTAACTGAGTATGCTGCGAAATTTGTGGAGCTGGCTAAGTTCTATCCACACTACACTCCTGAGACTGCTGAGTTTTCGAAGTGTATCAATTTTGAGAATGGTCTGCGTGCTGATATAAAGCGGGCCATTGGTTATCAAAAGATAAGGAATTTCTCCGAGTTGGTAAGCAGCTGTAGGATTTACGAAGAGGATACGAAAGCTCATTATAAGGTGATGAGTGAGTGTAGAGGTAAGGGACAACAGAGTCGTCTGAAGCCGTATAGTGCCCCAGCTAACAAGGGTAAACAGAGGCTGAATGATGAGAGGAGACCTAAGAGAAGAGATGCTCCTACGGAGATTGTTTGTTTCAAATGTGGTGAAAAGGGCCACAAGAGTAATGTTTGTGATTGTGATGAGAAGAAGTGTTTCCGATGTGGGAAGAAAGGTCACACGATAGCTGAGTGCAAGCGTGGTGACATTGTCTGTTTCAACTGTGATGAGGAGGGTCATCTTAGTTCGCAGTGTAAGAAGCCTATGAAGACTCAGGCAAGTGGCAAGGTGTTTGCATTGACCGGTACGCCAACTAGTAATGAGGACCGACTTATCAGAGGTACTTGTTTCTTTAATAGTATTCCTTTAATTGCTATTATTGATACTGGTGCTACTCATTGTTTCATTGCTATTGATTGTGCACGTAAGTTGGGTCTGGTTATGTCTGATATGAATGGAGAAATGGTTGTTGAAACTCCAGCTAAGGGTTCAGTAACTACTTCTCTTGTTTGTTTGGGTTGTCCTTTGTCTATGTTTGGTAGAGACTTTGAAGTTGATCTTGTATGTTTGCCGTTGACGGGTATGGATGTAATCCTTGGTATGAACTGGTTGGAGTACAACCATGTCCATATTAATTGTTTTAGAAAGACGGTATATTTCTCCTCTGCCGAAGAAGAAAGCGGAGCAGAGCTTTTGTCTACTAAGCAGTTGAAGCAGTTAGAACGCGATGGGATCTTAATATTTTCCTTGATGGCGTATTTGTTGGTGGAGAATCAAGCTGTGATTGATAGGTCGCCGGTTGTAAATGAATTTCCACAAGTTTTTCCTGACGAGATTCCGGATGTGCCACCATAGAGGGAGGTTGAATTTTCAATAGATCTTGTTCCGGGTACGAAGCCTGTGTCGATGGCTCCTTACCGTATGTCAGCTTCTAAATTAGTAGAGTTGAAGAAACAGTTGGAATATTTGCTTGATAAGAAGTTTGTAAGACCGAGTGTTTCACCTTGGGGAGCGCTGGTATTGTTGGTCAAGAAGAAGGATGGTAGAATGAGGTTGTGTATAGATTACCGTCAGTTAAATAAAGTGACGATAAAGAATAGGTATCCACTTCCGAGAATTGATGAATTGATGGATCAGTTAGTGGGTGAACGTGTGTTTAGTAAAATTGATTTGAGGTCAGGTTACCATCAGATTAAGGTGAAGGATGAAGATATGCAGAAGACGGCCTTTAGGACACGATATGGACACTATGAATATAAAGTGATGCCTTTCGGTGTTACTAATGCGCCTGGTGTGTTTATGGAGTATATGAACAGAATTTTTCATGCTTATCTGGATAAATTTGTAGTTGTGTTTATTGATGATATCTTAATTTATTCTAAGAATGAAGAAGAGCATGCAGAGCATTTAAAGATTGTGTTATAGGTGTTGAAAGAAAAGAAGTTGTATGCCAAGTTGTCCAAATGTGAGTTCTGGTTAAGTGAAGTATGTTTTCTTGGCCATATTATTTCTGGTAGTGGTATTGTTGTAGATCCATCAAAAGTTGATGTTGTATCACAATGGGAGACTCCGAAGTCAGTCACAGAGATTAGAAGTTTTCTGGGTTTGGCTGGTTATTACTGCAGATTTATTGAAGGATTTTCGAAGTTGGCACTTCCATTGACTCAGTTGACCTATAAAGGTAAAGCTTTTGTGTGGGATACTCAGTGTGAGAATAGTTCCAATGAGTTGAAGCAACGGTTGACGACAGCTCCAATTTTGATTTTACCGAAGCCGAATGAACCTTTTGTTGTGTATTGTGATGCGTCCAAGTTGGGCTTGGGAGGTGTACTTATGCAGGACGGCAAGGTAGTGGCTTATGCTTCGAGACAGTTGAGAATTCACGAACGGAATTATCCTACGCATGATTTGGAACTGGCTGCTGTAGTTTTCGTGTTAAAAATTTGGAGGCATTATTTGTACGGCTCTAAATTTGAGGTGTTTAGCGATCATAAGAGTTTGAAATATTTATTTGACCAAAAGGAATTGAATATGAGGCAGAGAAGGTGGCTTGAGTTGTTAAAAGATTATGATTTTAGTCTGAATTACCACCCCGGTAAAGCTAATGTGGTTGCAGATGCTTTAAGCAGGAAGACGTTGCACATGTCCGCTATGATGGTAAAGGAGTTTGAGTTGCTTGAACAGTTTAGAGATTTGAGCCTAGTTTGTGAGTTGTCACCTCAGAGTGTGCAGTTGGGTATGTTGAAGATCAATAGTGATTTCTTGAACAGTATCAAGGAAGCGTAGAAAATTGATGTCAAGTTTGTGGATTTGATGGTTGCTAGAAATCAAACAGTAGATGGTGACTTCAAGGTTGATGATCAAGGTGTGTTAGGGTTCAGAGGAAGGATTTGTATTCCTGATGATGATGAGTTGAAAAAGTTGATTTTGGAAGAAAGTCGCAGAAGTAGCTTAAGTATTCATCCGGGAGCTACAAAGATGTATCATGACTTGAAGAAATTGTTTTGGTGGTCCGGGTTGAAGCGTGATGTTGCACAGTTTGTTTATGCATGTTTGACTTGTCAGAAGTCTAAGGTTGAACATCAGAAGCCTGCAGGGTTGTTAACACCGTTAGATGTGCCTGAATGGAAATGGGACAGCATCTCCATGGATTTTGTGACTAGTTTACCGAATACTCCGAGAGGGCATGATGCCATATGGGTTGTTGTCGATAGATTGACGAAGTCGGCACATTTCATTACGATTAATATCACCTTTCCTGTAGCTCAGTTGGCAGAGATTTATATTCGAGATATTGTGAAATTGCATGGAGTTCCATCGAGCATTGTGTCGGACAGAGATCCGAGGTTCACTTCAAGGTTTTGGAAGAGTTTGCAAGAGGCCTTGGGTTCAAAGTTGAGATTGAGTTCGGCTTATCATCCGCAAACAGATGGTCAGTCGGAGAGAACGATTCAGTCGTTAGAGGATTTGCTGAGAGTGTGCGTACTTGAACAAGGTTGAGCTTGGGATAGTCATCTACAGTTGATAGAGTTCACGTACAACAATAGTTACCATTCGAGTATTGGTATGGCACCGTTCGAAGCTTTGTATGGTCGGAGGTGCAGAACTCCTTTGTGTTGGTTTGAGTCGGGAGAAAGTGTAGTGTTGGGACCAGAATTAGTTCATCAGACTACGGAGAAGGTCAAGTTGATAAGAGAACATATGAAAGCGTCGCAGAGTCGGCAGAAGAGTTACCATGACAAACGTAGGAAGGCCCTTGAGTTCCAAGAGGGAGACCATGTGTTCCTGAGAGTCACTCCTATGACCGGTGTAGGTTGTGCGTTGAAGTCTAAAAAGTTGACTCCGAAGTTTATTGGTCCATACCAGATATCTGCGAGGATTGGAACAGTGGCATATAGAGTGGGTTTGCCACCACATCTTTCGAATTTGCATGATGTGTTCCATGTGTCGCAGCTTCAGAAGTATGTAGCGGATCCTTCGCATGTGATTCCAAGAGATGATTTGCAGGTTAGAGACAACCTTACGGTTGAGACCTTACCATTGAGAATCGAGGATCGTAAGGTGAAGAAGTTGAGAGGCAAGGAGATACCTCTAGTGAAGGTTGTTTGGGGTGGAGTAACTGGTGAAAGTTTAACATGGGAGCTGGAGAGTAAGATGCAAGAGTCTTATCCGGAGTTGTTTACTTGAGGTAATATTTCGAGGACGAAATTCTCTAAGTTGGGGAGAGTTGTAACGCCCTAGTTATTATTTAATTATTTTTGGTAGATTTTAAGTCTTTTATATGATTTTAAATGATTTATGTGATTATGTGGTGTGTTGTTATTTTATTATATAGTTATTTTTATTATTTAATAGAAATAAGTGAGAATTAATATTTATTTGAAATTTTGGGGGTTTATGAGAATTAATAGAATTTAGTAGGAGTTAAGTGAAATGAAATGAGGAGTTAAGGAAATAATAGTGAGAATTAGAAAAGGGAAGTCAGAAACATTTTCACGTAAAAGAAAAACAAAAGTTTTGGTAGAAAGGGAGAGAAACCAAGAACAAGGGAGAAGAGCCAAGAGGAGAATCTGATTTCTGTAGAGCTTTTGAATCATCTAAATTCAGGTAAGGGTGAGACTATCTCTCAATAATAATAGTTGTATAATTCTGACTTTTGATTTAACATGATGTTAGTGGAAATTGAGGGATTGGAGGTTAGGTTTTGGAGAATTTGAAAATTGATGAGAATGAGTTGAATTGTTGTTTGATGTTGTTGTTTTGTGTTCTTTGTTGTGCATTGTTGTATGTTGAACCTGTAAACATCTGTTAGAACACGTTTTGGGTAATCAGGGGTTAAAAATTGGGTTTTGAATAAGATATGGTTAGAAAATCCGAGAGCATTTTTCACTACCCAGATGAATGGTCGCTTAAGCGAACGACCCGTCGCTTAAGCGAGCATTCAAGCTAGTTGCCCAGTGTAACAGCCCGTTTTTCGCGTTTGCTTTATTTTAATTATTTTATTTCGTGTGTTATTTTAATTGTGTGCATTTTCATATGGTTGTGCATTTAAGGGGTAATTAGTAAATTTGGGAGGATAGCGTGTTATCGTTTTTCTAAGATAGGACCGTTTTATTAATTGAGTTGTCGGAGCGCGTTAATTAATTAGTTATCGTTGGTGTGTATTTAGTAGACTAGTGTGAGCCCATTCATTTATTCATTTGTGTGTTAGGCCCATTAAAGGAGAAAGAGTTATAAACTTAGTGTTAGTAACTAGGTTAGAAACTTTGTTCATTTCTCACAACACAAAGTTAGAGGACTTGGAGGCTTGAGAGAAGAGAGCAAGAGTTGAGGGTTGGAAGCTAGCTAGAGGGGGAAATTCATCCTTTGGGAGCTAAAGTGAAGCTTTGGTTAGTGATTCTTGGTGCTAGAGGTAAGGGGGTTAGGCTTCACTCATAATCACATAACTTTTCATTTTTCCCATTTCATGAACTTGATGAAATTGATTTTGATTTCTGTAATTTCGTGCATGTTTGTTGCTATTATGTTTGAGAACATGATTTGCATGATAAATGTGTGGCTATATGTGAATTAACATGTTGAAATGCATAAGTGTTGGTGTTTTGTGTTCTTGAGCAAATTTGATGAAAAATGAAGTTGTGATGTTGGATTGAGCATGAAATGATGTTCATTAGTTGTTATTGATGATTGTTAAACTATTGGAATCGAATTAGTGTAACTGGAATCATTGTTTTTGGATTTGAGATGAAATTTGTGGTTGTGTTGGTGTTTTGGGAAAATTTCATAATTTTGGTGAAAGATGTTGAATTGTAGTTTTCTAATGCATGATTCATGTTTGTTTTGATGCATTATAACTATATTGACCCATAAACACTTTCTGGAACTTGTTTTGGTGAATTGGGGATTTGAAAATTAAGTTTTGGGGTGAAAAAGGGGTCAAAACCGAGAGATTCTGGTCTGCCCAGATGAAGCTTCGCTTGAAGCGAGCTCCAAGCGAGATTCATCTGTGCTCTCTGGAGCAATTTCGCTTCAAGCGAGATGATTTCGCTTCAAGCGAAATTGAGCTGTTTCAGCACCTCTTGAACTTTGTTCCGTGAACCTTTGGGGCTTTCCGAGCATTTCTTAACACTTCTTTTAACCTCTATAAACACTGTTTGCATCTATAATCCTACTGGAACAACATTGGAATCGAATTGGAATGATTTTGGAAAGATTGAACTTGAAACTTGAAAATGGTCAAGAACGCGGACTTTCCGGACTCGATCTTTTTCAAGGAAACCAAGTGGGATTATACTTGAATAATGTTTATATGATTTTTAATGTTGATTTCAATTGATTCCATGGATTAATTACTTGAATTGCTTTGAAAACTTATAACTTTAGAAAAGTGGCAAAAGTGAGACGAACTTCGTGAATTTTGTGTATTCTTCACATGTGGCCGATGAAATGCTTATGAGACCTCTACTGTACACATATGTGACTTGTGAGGATACATAGCATAGGCAATTGAGCTTGTTATTTGGTTTTGGTTCCTAACTTCAATTATTTTCAAAGTTGTGAAAAATGAGACGAACTTGTGTATTTATACCTTGAAGTTTAATTGATGGTGAACCTTCGTGGATATGGATTCCTATGATTAATTGTATAATTGTGAATGAAGTTGGATAATGATAATGTGAAATATAATAACCTCGCATGTTATCTTCTTTACTTGAAATATATGAAGTGTTGCTTGTTCATGGTGAACTATGTGAAGAAGGTGATAATGTTGATTGTATACATGTTCAATGGTGATGAATATATGTATGTTGAATGTATGTGCAATTGTTGATATGTGCATACTTGATTAAATGGTATTTGGTGATAATTGCATAATTGTATGCATGGTTTGGTGATGATTGCATAGTTGTATATGCATGGTTTGGAGAATTGTGTATGAGCATATGTATTGAGTCAAGTCATATGTTCATGCATTCATTGTTGAGGAGACGGACGGATGTCCAAAGTGTAAGGCAGGAGTGAACCTTACACTCGATGTGTTTGTTGCATCGGAGGTGACGACCTTGAGGAGACTTGGTACCACATGCATCTAGATGAGTCTAGAGACATTGCATGATTTGTTTGTGAGTCGAATTGCATTTGAATTGTGCATGATGATTGTGTTTGGAGATTGAATATTTGACTTGGTCGAATTGTGATATGTGTGTGATACACTCGAATTATGTGAACTTGAAATGATGTCTATGAATGATATTGAGTAAGATAAATGTGGAGATGCTATGAGTATAAGTTTGGCAATGTTGTTTATCATTCTTGAATATATGATCATTATTTCAATGTTCTTGTTATCTGTTTATGGATTATGATGATGTAATGCTAACCCTCAGTGGTTTACCACCTGCCTTTCCGCATGGACGGGTAGATGGAGTGCAGGATGCTTAGTTGCTTGCTTTGACGTTGCCGAGGAGCGGGAGTTCCTTGTTCTTGTGCAAGTGTCTAGATTAGGGCTCTGATCTAGGGTTGTCCTTGCATGTTATATTTATTTTATGACTATGTTTTTTTGTGGAGTTGAGACATTGTTATTGAGTTTGAGATCATGTAATTATTATCATGAGATTTTGGAGATGTTGTTTATATGGTTTACATATATTCCGCTGCTATGCTTATGTAATTGATAAATTATCCATGTTTGATTTGGATTTGTTGGTGACGTAACATCTATTTCTTGCATATGCTCTGATGTATCCTCGCATTTATCGTTTATTAGAAATAGGGTGTTACAAGTTGGTATCAGAGCCGTGGTCAGTCTTGTCCGGACCAGAACTAGTTTTATTACCTGTTGTATTCGAATGGTATGTTGAATTACCTTTGATACTTTGTGTTGTTGTTCTTACCTGTTGCTTGGTTTTTGGATTAGCAAGAGATGGCTGGTAGAGGTGGTAGGAATGATGATGCGATTGCAGCAGCTTTGACTGCAGTGGCTCAAGCTTTGGCTCAGAATCAAGGAGGTGGTGGTCATGAAGACCAAGGAGAAGCGGAGGAACGGAGGCTTGATCGTTTCATGAGAAACAAACCGCCGACGTTCAAGGGAAGGTTTGACCCGGAAGGAGCTTTGTCTTGGATGGAATGCATGGAGAGGATTTTTCGTGCTATGGTGACTAATGATGACCAGAAGGTGAGGTTGGCTACTCACATGCTTGCTGAGGAGGCCGAGTATTGGTGGACGGGTACCAAGAGGAGGATTGAAGCTGGTGGTGATGTTATCACTTGGGAGAGGTTCAAGAATGAGTTCTTGAAGAAGTACTTTCCGGAAGATTTAAGGAACAAGAAGGAAGCTGAATTCTTGAACTTGAAGCAGGGGAGTATGTCGGTTGCTGAGTATGCAGCTAAGTATGAGGAGCTCTTGAGGTTCTGTCCTTACATCAATGCGGCAGATGCTATGGTTTCTAAGTGTGTGAAATTTGAGAATGGCTTGAGGCCGGAGATCTATCAGTACGTCTGTTTCCATGAGATTAGAGATTTTGACACTTTGGTGCACAAGTGTCGGATGTTTGATGACGCCGGGAAGGCAAAGGCGGACTACTACAAGGCTAAGCATGACAAGAGAGGAAAGAGCCATGGTATTGGGAAACCGTATGTTAAGGACAAGGGAAAGAAGAAGGCAAGTGGAGGAAGCTCCAAGCCTAGCTTGGCGGATGTCAAGTGTTTCAAGTGTGGTACTCTCGGTCATTATGCTAGTGATTGCAAGAAGGGTGATGGTTGCTACAAGTGTGGGCAAGCGGGTCATAAGTCTTTTGAGTGCAAGAAGGAGATTACTTGCTACAATTGTGGTGAGAAGGGTCACTTGAGTACTAAGTGTACTAAGCCGAAGAAGGCGGCGGGAAAGGTCTTTGCTTTGAATGCGGAAGAGGTGGAGCAGCCGGATAATCTCATCCGAGGTATGTGTTTTATCAATAGTACTCCTTTGATTGCGATTGTTGATACTGGTGCTACTCATTCTTTCATCTCTGCTTGTTGTGTTGAACGTTTGAATCTTGTTGTGACTCCATTGTTGAGAGGAATGGTCATTGATACCCCAGCCAATGGTTCGGTGACTACTTCCTTTATGTGTTCTAAGTGTCCCGTTAACTTTGGAAATGTGGATTTTGAGTTGGACCTTGTGTGTCTTCCGTTGAAGAATATGGATGTGATTTTTGGTATGGATTGGATGTTGACTTTTGGTGTAAACATCAATTGTTTAACTAAGAGTATCACGTTTTCGAAGCCGGTAGCTGAGGAGAGTGGAAGGTTCTTAACCGCAGAGCAAGTGAAGAAGTCTCTAGATGGTGAAGCTAGTGTGTTCATGATGTTTGCTTCTTTGAAGGTAAGCGGTGAGAAAGGTGTTAGTGACTTGCCAGTAGTGCAAGAGTTCCCAGAAGTGTTTTCGGATGATGTTTCAGATTTACCGCCGGAGAGAGAAGTTGAGTTTGCAATTGATTTGGTGCCCGGAACGAATCCTATTTCGATTGCACCGTATCGGATGTCTGCATCAGAGTTGGGGGAGTTGAAGAAGCAGTTGGAAGAATTGCTTGAGAAACAGTTCATTAGGCCGAGTGTGTCGCCGTGGGGTGCTCCAGTATTGCTAGTTAAGAAGAAAGATGGGAGCATGAGGCTATGTGTAGATTATCGGCAGTTGAACAAGGTGACTATCAAGAATCGGTATCCGCTTCCAAGAATCGATGATTTGATGGATCAGTTGGTTGGTGCAGTGGTGTTTAGCAAGATTGATTTGAGGTCAGGATATCATCAGATAAGAGTGAAGGCAGAGGATGTGTCTAAGACTGCGTTCAGGATGAGGTATGGTCACTATGAGTATTCTGTGATGCCATTTGGTGTGACTAATGCGCCAGGTGTTTTCATGGAGTATATGAATCGGATTTTCCATCCTTACTTGGACCAATTTGTAGTAGTGTTCATTGATGATATTTTGGTGTATTCAAAGTCAGAGGAAGAGCATGCCGAGCATTTGAGGATTGTGTTGCAAGTTTTGAAGGAGAAGAAGTTGTTTGCTAAGTTGTCGAAGTGTGAGTTTTGGTTGCGTGAAGTGAGCTTTCTTGGTCATGTGATTTCGAGAGGTGGTATTGCAGTAGATCCGTCGAAGATTGATGCGGTGATTAAGTGGGAATCGCCGAAGTCTGTTTTTGAAGTTCGAAGTTTTCTTGGTTTGGCGGGTTACTATCGGAGGTTCATTGAGGGGTTCTCTAAGTTGGCGTTGCCATTGACGCAGTTGACTCGGAAAGGGCAAGCTTATGTTTGGGATGCTAAGTGTGAGAAGAGTTTCCAAGAGTTGAAGAAGAGGTTAACTTCAGCGCCTGTGTTGATTTTGCCGAATCTGAAGGAATCGTTCGTTGTGTATTGTGATGCTTCGAAGATGGGTCTTGGTGGTGTGCTTATGCAGAATCGTCAGGTTGTGGCTTATGCTTCAAGGCAGTTGAAGGTGCATGAGAAGAATTATCCGACTCATGATTTGGAATTGGCGGCCGTTGTGTATGTTTTGAAGATTTGGAGGCATTATCTTTATGGTTCTAAGTTTGAGGTGTTCAGTGATCACAAGAGTTTGAAGTATTTGTTTGACCAGAAAGAGTTGAACATGAGGCAAAGAAGATGGTTGGAATATCTTAAGGATTTTGATTTTCAGCTGAGTTATCATCCTGGAAAAGCTAACGTAGTTGCAGATGCTTTGAGTAGGAAGACTTTGCATGTGTCTGCTATGATGGTTAAGGAGTTAGAGTTGGTGGAGCAATTCCGAGATTTGAGTTTGGGTTGTGAGTTGACACCCGGGAGTGTGAAGTTGGGTATGTTGAAGTTGTCAAGTAACATCTTGGAGGAAATCAAGAGTGGTCAGAAAGAGGATTTGGAACTTGTAGACCGAGTGGTGTTGGTTAACCAAGGTAAAAGTGTGGATTTCAGATTGGATCAGAATGGTGTCTTGATGTTTCGTGATCGGGTGTGTGTGCCGGATGTGCCTGAGCTTAAGAAGCGTATTTTGGACGAAGGTCATCGGAGTAGTTTGAGTATTCATCCAGGAGCAACTAAGATGTATCAAGATTTGAAGAAGTTGTTTTGGTGGCCTGGAATGAAGAAGGAGATCGCCGAGTTTGTTTATGCTTGTTTGGTTTGTCAGAAGTCGAAGATTGAACACCAGAGGCCGTCAGGTTTGATGCAGCCATTGTTTGTGCCAGAATGGAAGTGGGATAGTATCTCTATGGACTTTGTTGGAGCTTTGCCGAGGACTGTGAAGGGTTTTGATTCGATTTGGGTGGTTGTTGATCGGTTGACGAAGTCAGCGCATTTTATTCCTATCAAGACCGGTATGTCTGTTGCAAAGTTGGCTGAGATCTACTTTGAGCAGGTTGTCAGGTTGCATGGTATTCCTTCTAGTATTGTGTCAGATCGGGATCCGAGGTTTACTTCTAAGTTTTGGGAGAGCTTGCAAGTTGCTTTGGGAACTAAGTTGAGGATGAGTTCTGCTTATCATCCTCAGACTGATGGTCAATCGGAGAGGACTATTCAGAGTTTGGAAGATTTGTTGAGAGCTTGTGTTTTGGAGCAAGGTGTCAGTTGGGTAGAATGTTTACCGTTGATTGAGTTTACTTACAACAATAGTTTTCATTCTAGTATCGGGATGGCACCGTTTGAAGCTTTGTATGGGAGGAGATGTAGAACGCCGTTGTGTTGGTACGAGTCAGGTGAAAGAGCTTTATTAGGACCGGAAGTGGTGCAAGAGACTACGGAAAAAGTTAAGATGATTCAGGAGAAGATGAAAGCGTCTCAGAGTAGGCAGAAGAGCTATCATGATAAGAGGAGGAAGGATATTGAGTTTCAGGTTGGTGAACATGTGTTTTTGAGGGTGAATCCTGTAACTGGTGTTGGTAGAGCTTTGAAGTGTAGAAAGTTGACTCCTCGTTTTGTTGGACCGTTTGAGATTGTAGAAAGAGTTGGGGTTGTAGCGTATCGGATTGCGTTACCACCGTCTTTGTCGAATCTTCACGATGTGTTTCATGTGTCTCAGTTGCGGAAGTATGTGTATGATGAGTCTCATGTGGTTCAAGTGGACGAGTTGGAAGTAAGAGACAATTTGACCGTTGAGACGTGGCCGGTTAGGATTGAGGATAGAGAAGTGAAGAGGTTGCGTGGCAAAGAGATTGCTTTGGTCAAGGTGATTTGGTTTGGACCAACTGGCGAGAGCGCTACTTGGGAATCAGAGAGTAGGATGAAGGATTCTTACCCGGAGTTGTTTCCTTCAGGTAATTTTCGAGGACGAAAATTCTTTTAGGGGGGGAGAGTTGTAACAGCCCGTTTTTCGCGTTTGCTTTATTTTAATTATTTTATTTCGTGTGTTATTTTAATTGTGTGCATTTTCATATGGTTGTGCATTTAAGGGGTAATTAGTAAATTTGGGAGGATAGCGTGTTATCGTTTTTCTAAGATAGGACCGTTTTATTAATTGAGTTGTCGGAGCGCGTTAATTAATTAGTTATCGTTGGTGTGTATTTAGTAGACTAGTGTGAGCCCATTCATTTATTCATTTGTGTGTTAGGCCCATTAAAGGAGAAAGAGTTATAAACTTAGTGTTAGTAACTAGGTTAGAAACTTTGTTCATTTCTCACAACACAAAGTTAGAGGACTTGGAGGCTTGAGAGAAGAGAGCAAGAGTTGAGGGTTGGAAGCTAGCTAGAGGGGGAAATTCATCCTTTGGGAGCTAAAGTGAAGCTTTGGTTAGTGATTCTTGGTGCTAGAGGTAAGGGGGTTAGGCTTCACTCATAATCACATAACTTTTCATTTTTCCCATTTCATGAACTTGATGAAATTGATTTTGATTTCTGTAATTTCGTGCATGTTTGTTGCTATTATGTTTGAGAACATGATTTGCATGATAAATGTGTGGCTATATGTGAATTAACATGTTGAAATGCATAAGTGTTGGTGTTTTGTGTTCTTGAGCAAATTTGATGAAAAATGAAGTTGTGATGTTGGATTGAGCATGAAATGATGTTCATTAGTTGTTATTGATGATTGTTAAACTATTGGAATCGAATTAGTGTAACTGGAATCATTGTTTTTGGATTTGAGATGAAATTTGTGGTTGTGTTGGTGTTTTGGGAAAATTTCATAATTTTGGTGAAAGATGTTGAATTGTTGTTTTCTAATGCATGATTCATGTTTGTTTTGATGCATTATAACTATATTGACCCATAAACACTTTCTGGAACTTGTTTTGGTGAATTGGGGATTTGAAAATTAAGTTTTGGGGTGAAAAAGGGGTCAAAACCGAGAGATTCTGGTCTGCCCAGATGAAGCTTCGCTTGAAGCGAGCTCCAAGCGAGCTCCAAGCGAGATTCATCTGTGCTCTCTGGAGCAATTTCGCTTCAAGCGAGATGATTTCGCTTCAAGCGAAATTGAGCTGTTTCAGCACCTCTTGAACTTTGTTCCGTGAACCTTTGGGGCTTTCCGAGCATTTCTTAACACTTCTTTTAACCTCTATAAACACTGTTTGCATCTATAATCCTACTGGAACAACATTGGAATCGAATTGGAATGATTTTGGAAAGATTGAACTTGAAACTTGAAAATGGTCAAGAACGCGGACTTTCCGGACTCGATCTTTTTCAAGGAAACCAAGTGGGATTATACTTGAATAATGTTTATATGATTTTTAATGTTGATTTCAATTGATTCCATGGATTAATTACTTGAATTGCTTTGAAAACTTATAACTTTAGAAAAGTGGCAAAAGTGAGACGAACTTCGTGAATTTTGTGTATTCTTCACATGTGGCCGATGAAATGCTTATGAGACCTCTACTGTACACATATGTGACTTGTGAGGATACATAGCATAGGCAATTGAGCTTGTTATTTGGTTTTGGTTCCTAACTTCAATTATTTTCAAAGTTGTGAAAAATGAGACGAACTTGTGTATTTATACCTTGAAGTTTAATTGATGGTGAACCTTCGTGGATATGGATTCCTATGATTAATTGTATAATTGTGAATGAAGTTGGATAATGATAATGTGAAATATAATAACCTCGCATGTTATCTTCTTTACTTGAAATATATGAAGTGTTGCTTGTTCATGGTGAACTATGTGAAGAAGGTGATAATGTTGATTGTATACATGTTCAATGGTGATGAATATATGTATGTTGAATGTATGTGCAATTGTTGATATGTGCATACTTGATTAAATGGTATTTGGTGATAATTGCATAATTGTATGCATGGTTTGGTGATGATTGCATAGTTGTATATGCATGGTTTGGAGAATTGTGTATGAGCATATGTATTGAGTCAAGTCATATGTTCATGCATTCATTGTTGAGGAGACGGACGGATGTCCAAAGTGTAAGGCAGGAGTGAACCTTACACTCGATGTGTTTGTTGCATCGGAGGTGACGACCTTGAGGAGACTTGGTACCACATGCATCTAGATGAGTCTAGAGACATTGCATGATTTGTTTGTGAGTCGAATTGCATTTGAATTGTGCATGATGATTGTGTTTGGAGATTGAATATTTGACTTGGTCGAATTGTGATATGTGTGTGATACACTCGAATTATGTGAACTTGAAATGATGTCTATGAATGATATTGAGTAAGATAAATGTGGAGATGCTATGAGTATAAGTTTGGCAATGTTGTTTATCATTCTTGAATATATGATCATTATTTCAATGTTCTTGTTATCTGTTTATGGATTATGATGATGTAATGCTAACCCTCAGTGGTTTACCACCTGCCTTTCCGCATGGACGGGTAGATGGAGTGCAGGATGCTTAGTTGCTTGCTTTGACGTTGCCGAGGAGCGGGAGTTCCTCGTTCTTGTGCAAGTGTCTAGATTAGGGCTCTGATCTAGGGTTGTCCTTGCATGTTATATTTATTTTATGACTATGTTTTTTTGTGGAGTTGAGACATTGTTATTGAGTTTGAGATCATGTAATTATTATCATGAGATTTTGGAGATGTTGTTTATATGGTTTACATATATTCCGCTGCTATGCTTATGTAATTGATAAATTATCCATGTTTGATTTGGATTTGTTGGTGACGTAACATCTATTTCTTGCATATGCTCTGATGTATCCTCGCATTTATCGTTTATTAGAAATAGGGTGTTACACCCAGATTTTGTTAGCGTCAGGTCGCTTGAGCGAGCCACAAGCGAGCTCGTAAGCGAACATTTCCTAACCTTCGTCATTTAGGTCGCTTGAAGCGAGCCACAAGCAAACCACGAGCGAGCTTAAAACAACCATTCTATGAGGCGCTCGTTT